>OX359269.1:43014723-43439723 GCA_947179155.2 Hedera helix
TACTTACTTTATTAATGAAGAAATTATAGATAAGTTTAAGTAGAGACAATTAATCCGCATGCAGTGAGAACTGAGAAGAAGGAAGATTTTCTCACTATTCATTGTTCTTATCCGACAAGAACTTTCATAATTCTTCTAGGAAAATATTAATCATGCATTTAAATTTATTATTCTCTAACTTCGGAGTATTAATTTAGAGAGGTAATATTCTAAAGAACTACTTCATCATCTGTGACGAACGAAGTCCTATTTTCTTTATAATTTCTTATTACAAAAAAATTTGAATTTTTTGGACAATGGCATTCAATTATATTTCATTGCCACGCTTCCATGAAGAAAGGAAGAAAGAAAACTCAATTAAAAATGGATGAAAATTATACTAGCTTAAGTCGTGATATGCATGGTTTCTGTTGTCTCCATCTATCACTCCATTCTTCTGGAAAACAAAACTTTGCCAAATCGAGAAGGTAAAAAGAGTAAAATTACAGACAGTAATGCAAAAATGAAAGTGAAGAAAAATGAACCAAACCAATTACCCCATTCATTGACCGGTCCAAGGGAAAGGGTAAAGGAAAAAAATTGATATTTTTATTTTTTTAAATTCAGAGTTCATCAAAGAAAATTATTAATCCTTAATTGGCCTCATCTAAAGAGTGAATACCAGTAAAAGAAACCCTACCAAAACCCAGATGACCAATCTGGTACAACTCTAACCAAACCTTCTCTGCCTCGAACCTCGCACTGTGGTTGTTCTCCTCCTTTTCCATCCCCAATTCCTCTCCGATTCCACTCCCAACTTCCTTTTCCCTCCAAAATATCCCTTCACTTTCCCTCTCCACCACCATTTCCCTCTTCTTTTTCTTTTTCTTTTTCCTTTTCCCCAAACACTTCCTTCCCATCATATAAGGCACTTTCACAAAAGCAAGAGTCAATAAATTCACCACCGCACAGGGGCAGCAACAGACGGCCACGCAGTCGGCAATTATCCCGGCCGTGCATGATCTGCAAGACTTGCCGGAACACTTGATCCGATCTCCGGCGGATTCATCGTCGTCTTCCTGGTGCCGGTGCTTTCCACTGGTGGGTCCGTTTCTTGAGGCCTCTTGGGTACCACCTTTACGTGGGTTTTCCTCCATTTGATTTCTTACTGAAATGGTAATGCTGGAATGGAACAATTGATCGGTGGAACCTGCAAAAATGATCAACCACCATTACACTCCTTTCTCTCTCTAAATATATCAATAAACAAACAACATATTAACACACACATACACACACACACACACATATATACTTATATATTTATAGATCTAGACCTAGCTCTAGGATAGGGTCTTAATTGGCTTGCACGCACAATGAATTTTTTTTCCATGCATTTATCCTTGATCAAATTATATAATCCTTCCTAAAGGGTTCAGATGTTCATGTAATTAAGGTTTACCAAAGTTGAATTATATACTCAAAATGGGGAAACAGAAAACTCAATTCTCACGCGCCTTCCATTTTCGTTGACCTCACGCCTAGGCATTATTAAATTGTGAGTACGACAAAAGATTTTTATACAGAAACCTGAAACTGCAGTTGACAGAGTTTTTAAGGCGCGTGGGAATATCATATGCTAAAATTACAACAAACTACTAATTGGAGGAATTTGATGACCAAAATCTCTTCCGTCCGATTGTGAACAAAACAGTGAAAGGAAAATTTCACTGAGTATTGGAGTGCCAGTTTTAACCTGGGAAATGATATATATATATATATATATATATATATATATATATATATATATATATATATATATATATGTCACATTCACAATAATGGGTTTATGAGAGTATTGTTATAGTAATTAATATATAAATAAATTGGCTTTAAAAATTATTGTCTCTAAGGGCATGGTCAATTTTTTTTTACAAAGCTATCACTAGAGTCTCTAGCGATAGTTTCGTATTTTTTTTTTACCCCTATCATTAAAATCTCTAGTGACACGTACTTTTTAAAGCCAATTTATAATTATTAGAACAGAATTCCTACCAATCAGTTGCTATGAATGTCTTATCACACACATATGTATAAATTTAACTACGAAATTGAATTTCAATTAACGTGTAATTCTAAATAATAGAATCATAATTTATGAGTTTGTTCATGATTATTTTCTATTATATACGTCGACATATAATATAATATCGATATTAATTTGTGATCATACTCCTTTAAGCGAAAACTAACTGAAAGTCGGAAGCCATTGACCAACTCAATGTTTATTTGTGGGTGAGGCCGAGAGAAATGAGATTGTGAGACTGAGACACCTCAGGGTTTGTGAAACATTTTCCGGCAATGGCATTTGGTAGATAGCATTACGCTTTCATGTCTTGTCCCTATTTTAAGCTTCCTACCAGTTTCTGCCTAATTGTTTGAGCTGCTGTTAGGGATGATCAATTCGGTTATAATCGAACCGAATAGCTTATTTAATTATAATCGAAAATCAAAATTAACACATTTTTGATATCCAAATTGATAACCGAATTAGTAGATAATCGAATAACTAAATTACTGAATAACCGAATTTACTATTCGGTTAATAACCGAAACTAGCACCCAAAAAAGAAAGTGATATTTGCTGAAAAAGAATGTGGTATATTTTTTGTATTTGGATAAAGAAAGTGATTTTTTTTTGTTATATATTACTATTTGGTTAATCGGTTAACCGAATAGTAAAATTTTACTATCCGAAATTGAATCCGAAAACAGAAATAAAATTCGGTTAAAATCGAATTGTCCAAAATAACCGTAATATTTCGATTATAAAATTTTAGTTCGATTATTTCGGCTCGATTATAACTGAATTGTGCTCACTCCTAACTGCTGCTGCCTCATAGATCATATAGTTGTATCAAGTGTTACATTTTATTTGGTTGACTGCCATTTAAAAAAAGGAATTGTTATTTTTATAAATAAAGTTTGATAGTTTTACAAAATCTTACTCATATATATGTTGTTCTTTATGCTTGTGAGGTGAATATTAATTTCTTAAAAAAATAGATGGGAAGGGGTGAAAAATGATAAATTATTAATTTCATAATACTAATATCTTAATTAATAAAATTTTGATAATAATCAACAAACTTTGGAATATTTGATCTAACAATCTTTGCAAGTAGGTGCTATCATCTAACCAAAAGCTCGATCGTAATTAAATGGAAAATTTAACATTCTAAAAAGTTCAGCTCAAACCTACAACTTCAGTTTTGGAGGCAGATCCATGTTCGTTATAATGCATATATATATATATACTTCTTGCATATTTTTGTATCCAAAATGCTACCATATATACAAAGAAATGTTAAAGAATGAATAATTAATACACCGTCAGTAATACGTTTACAGAAGATCGTGATATCAGCATTTAGTAAAAGAAACAAGTCCCAAGGATCAAGAGATTCGTAAATAACTTTAATTTAGTCTAAGATAATGAACTTCTGCCATCGATGCACGTAGATAAGATGCTTAGGATTCACGAGGCAAACAATAAACTGTTGTAGCCTCGTGGGGCAACTTATTTTGGTAGTATACTAATTAAATTGAATAAATAACATTTGAATAGTACTAGCTAGATAAATGGATGACATCTAATTAAAACATAAAATAAAACTCCATACCGCAGAAAAGAAAAAAAGGTAATTCATAAATTTTACAAATATTAATTGTCTGATTTATAAGTTTTATTTTGACAGGAAAAAAACATAAAGTTAGCCCCTTTTTTTTTTCTTTTCCTTTTAGAAGGAAGGCATCCACCTAATCCTAATATTCCCTTCTCATCTTTTTAAAATAAAATTCTATTATTCCTGTAACACTCTAGTTCCACATCCGTTAAATATGATATTTAGATATGCATATAAGAATTAAAACTATTATTATTAATACCTTCAGTTAAGATCTTTTAGATGAACATGTGATCGACTAAAATGACCTAAAAAAATACTATTGTTATGCTATGATTTGTTCGGACCTCAAAATTTGACCCGGACCACTACAATTCCCTTCTCTTCTCTCCAAAATGCAACTCAAGAAAGTATCATAATTTGTAGGAGTGTCTTTCTATTGAATATTTATTCTTAAAAATAATAAATAATAATTTTATACTAAAATCATAATGACAAACTCAAAGATATTTGAATAAGTATAAACACACATCAATCAAATACTACATATATCTATCTATATCATTAAAAAGTGAGACATGACATTAAAATTCGTATCATGTCCGACTTTTTAATAATATAGATGAATGTAGTGCTTAATGTAGTATTTAGTTATTGTGTATGTAGATTTTTTTAACATTTTTTATGCTAATACAAATAAAAAAGACTAATAAAAGAATCAAATAGAATTATGTTTTCAGTAGAAAGGGGCTAGTCGGTTACTCTTTCAAAAAAACAGCACTAAAATTATTGTTTTCTGATGAAAAAGAGCACGATGAAGTTAGTCAATAATATTGTCAAGATGCTAATATATGTTTTAATTATTACAGCAAAAACTGAAGGTACGACGTTGTACTAGATGATAGGTGTAACTATTAATGTGTGAGGCCGTGAACCACTCTGGGAGGTGCTATTTACAAAGTAAACTTGATGTTTTTATTGGATCCTCTGTTTTATGTGGAATATCAATAATTATTCACGTGAGAGCGATTTTTTGAAAATATATTTTTATATGCAGATTTATCAACTCCCATCACTTTAATCCTAGCTTAGCAGAAAAGAATAAATGCTAGCTATTTGAAGAAAAGGATAGGACCAACAGTCACTAGCTCAGTTGGTGTACCAATACTCTTGCCATACAAGGGTTGCCGAGTTCAATCCCCTCCCCCATATATTGTAACATTACAATAGTAATGACTTAAAGATATTAAAAAAAGAAAAAGAAAATAAAAGCAATGAACAGGACTGAGCTACAAGGCACATTAAAAGCTGTTTTTCACCTGAACAAAGCATGAAGAATAAGGGTGAACCAGTTACAGCCTTACTGTCCTGAGCAGAAAGCCCCGTTAACTTAATTTAAGCCTAATTCTTTATTATTCATTTTTGTGGATTTTCTTCATAATGGAAACATCATATATTACATGGTCATCCCTCATGCATATTCAAAAAAAAACAGGGATTGATGGCCTAAGATTTATTGAAGGAAGGTGATAGTTATGTGCATGTCTTTTGATCAAACTCAACTCAGATAAGCCTTAATTCAAAGTTATAGATGGGGCGGCTAGATGAATTAATCTTTTCAAAAAATTAATGTTCATAGATTACATTGCACTATTTATTTCTTCTATCAATTATTTTTGGTCTACGCTATTCCTTTGATTCTCCTTAACTTATTTGATGAAACATTGTGTTGAAATGTTAAATATAGTATGTAGGGAATTAATATTTTCACAAAATAAAATAAAATGATATTCTACAATATTCTTCTCACATGAATAGTAAATAAGCCCGACACTCGTGTGAGATAAGAACTTGTGAAATTATAATTTTTTATACAAATATCATTTTTCTTTATGTATATGTTCATTGTTGTACAGTCAACTCGTTTTCCCCCAACTATATGTTCTTACAACCAAAAAGCTTTACTTTAGTGATACTAATCTAATGTGTATACACTTATGACATTTTAATATGGTCTCTAAGTAACCCTTTTCAAAGACCCTATCTCAACTCGCAATATGAGCTCTTAATGAAAGAGCCAATTGACACAAATTTGAATCTCTTTTGCCCAATTTAAAATTTTGGATACCTAAAGGAGTGTTGAAGAAATTTAACATAGTTGACTGTAAATCAGTTGGAAGTCGTATATCTACTACATGAACAAAATTGTCTGTTGATCAGTGTCCTAAGACCGAGAAAGAAAAAGAAGAAATAGCTCACATTTCACATGCAAGTGCGGTTGGTAACTTGATGTATGCAATGGTGTGTACGAGACCAACTATTGTTTTAGTAGTGGGAGTATTGAGCAGATACATGTTTAATCCCGAGAAGGAGTATTGGTCTACTATCAAAAGAGTTCTCATGTATCTTTGTGGTACTTCTGATTTTGTATTGCATTGCATTTTAGAGGCAAAGGAGATGAGATGAATTTTAAGGTGGTAGGATCTATGCATGTTGATTGAGGTGAAAACGTTGATAAGAGATCAACAAGTGGTTATGTATTCAACTTTTTTAATGGTCTTGTGAGTTAGATGAGCAAGAAACAAAGTGTTGTTGCATTATCAATGACTGAGGAAGAATACACAACGCTTAATAAATTCATAGGTTATGTGTCAAGCTTGGTTTTAAGCACGAGGCAATAAAGTTGAAGTGTGATAGTCAGAGTCCTATACACTTAGCAAAGAATCCTGCATTTCACTCACGGTTGAAGCATATTGATATCTAGTATCACTTCATTAGAAAGAATATTGATGAGAAATTGATTTTCTTATAGAAAGTTGATACAGTAGTGAACAACGCAAACTTCTTAACTAAGACAATTAGTTTGACGAAATTTGAGTGGTGTACATTTGAGGTGGGCATCAAGAAGTAATCACCAAGTGAGAGAATATTGAGATAATTGGCTCATACTTCTGTGAGCCCGACGAATGACAATTATGATAGGGTAGTCAAGGTAAGCGACTGCCCAACTCACCGGTGAGCTGGCTAAGGTTACAAAGGGGGCAGCACCCCTAAAAGTCAAGCGTAATGTTTATTTGGGCTTACGGATTTATTAGTAGCTCGACTGGTTTTGGATTTGACTAATGTATTAGGTCTCACGGGATTGAGCCCATATTATAAGAGTTAGGATTTCTAATTACTACAAAAGTTTTATTTGGCGTGTGAATCATGTAAAGTGAGAGAGGCTATTAATGAATATATCAAACAAACTAACCAAATTAATGAACTTAGATAAACTTACGTGTCTTTTTATTTTTTCATTCTTTAATTTCTATGTGTTACTGATATCCAATCTTAAATCTACCACTAGGGATAGTGACATGGTATACGATTCCTTGTTTAAGTACTACTTCTAGCATATATTCTCTTGTGAAAATAAGAACTTCCTTAACATGGACTATTGTACTTAATAAAAAACTGTCTGCGTAAGCCTGTACTTATTTCATGGTTGCTTGTCAAATATATAAACAAAGGACATGATTAAAGGTCCCTAAACTGTCCTTCGAAATTCGAAGAAAACTCAAGGAGTAAAGTATACGGATGAAGAAAATATGCGCCATACAAATTAATCAAACTAATAAGTGCATAACCTTTAGCAGCAGATTTGCAATTACAATTAGCTAGTTAAATAAAAATAATCTTTTGATGTCCATAAATTGGCCTATGATGATCACATTGGTACTTTCTGCAGTAAATCCGACGTACGTATTATAACATTGAATTAGGTGAAGGAGTGGTAGCAATGAAGAAGAAGCTAACCTCAAATAGAAGATAGATCCATGATTAAACAGAGGCTTTCAATGCATCGTCTTCAAATTAACACCTGCCAGCTGTAGTACTTTTTATGGACTTATATGTGATTCTAGCTAACTGAGGAGTCCAGTCCGGCCACCTGAAAATGGTTGATTTTCTAGAGAGGAGTTCAAAGTTCAAACACAGAGAGAGAATGGATTGGATCTGATCCAATAAAAAACAATGCTTATATGATGATTTCACCTCCTCTTGTTTATTGCTAGTATGTACTACCATTTCTTCTCTACTAATACTAGTCTATATTTATATATTATGTATATATAATATTTATGTTCCTTTTCTGTTCTCTTCTTACTCTCTGAGTGTGTGGACACTACGTGAGGAGTGTGCGTTTGCGCCTCTGAATCCATATTTTATCAAGTGGAGTAATTAACTACTAGTAATATAGTTGTAAGATATTAGACTATTATATCTATTTCTGCAGTCTCTGTGTGTGAGAGAGGGTTGAGGTGCAAGAAATATATAATGTGAATATGTGATAGGGAGAGTTTTGAGTAAAGAAAAATAAAATTCATGTTTCCCGATGTCAGCGAATAAAGGAAAATGTCGCTAGTCCCCGGAACTTTTTTCCTCCACTCCTTGCTGTTTTTATTTTATTCAGTAATAATTAGGCTCAATGAGTCACGCACGTGAGAGGGACATGGCCGATACTCTACCATCCCTTCCTGCAAACTTTAATTAACCGGGCCGGGGAGCTAGCTAAAGGTGGACGATCTTTTAAATTTTAAACTTTAATTTTGATTCTGTGGTTGATATGCAGTATTTTTCAGGGTTATATATATGGACATATGTTGCTTTATTAATTATGCAATTATTTTTATTTATAAAAAAAATTAACATAGAGTTGTGTTATGTATTAATACAAATTTGTGTCGGATTACGATTGTAAAGTATATCAATACATAAAAATTGATAGAATTATAAGAAGGTTCCTACTTATTATACATTTTTCAAAAAGTTACGACTAATACTTATTTTCATAATTAATAATTAAAAAATTAACATAACTATTCACAATATATATAATTTATTTTTCCTTGACATAAATTTGTCGCGTTATACAGAAGGAGTCAACAAAAGAACAAACTAGCAAGAACTCGATCTATTGTCCACTCCAGTCATATCGGCAGCCATAGGTCCGGGTGTTCAATTCTTGAATTAATCTGCCAACAAAACAAACATATCATCTTGGTCAGCTGCTCGGTTCATAATGCGGCGTAGTCAAATAGTATATATATATATACACACAATTGTGTAGTACACAGTCGATTATGACGACAGTTTTTTGGTCTATGAACCGTCATCATAGTTATTTCTGATTTATGGCGACGGTTGAATTGTTGTCATAGTCCAAAAAAACCGTCGCCATGTATATACATATAGCCCATATATATATATATATAATGTAAAAATCTAATGATACAGTAGTTTTTAAAATGTAAATTACATAAATCTTGAAGGGCCTAGAGCAAATATATTTTCCAAATAATTCTTTTTATGGTTTGATTTTTCTGATTCTAATTGATCTAGCAATTATTTTTTGAAATGTTGTTTATGGATTTTAAACGATACATATTGACTAGCAGAAATTCAGGCGGCAGCCCCCTTCCTTCTCTTAATTAAAATGGTTGGAAAGGGCCGGAGGAGGTGTCATTCTGCTCATAAACTGAAAATCAGCTTTTGCTCTTCAGACTTGCTGAGATTTATTCAACAATCGTTGAAGTTGATCAGTGTTTTGAACTAAAAGCGGCCGTCACATGTCCATCGTGATTTTAAATCTTTATATTTATACGAGGATTAAATTCATGTGGGACTAATTTTATGGAGACTAGTTTTCATTCTTGACTCGATGCCATTTCGTTGGTCAAAACAATAAGATAGTTGTTAAAACGTGTAATTGAAATAAATGTAATTAAATATATATATATATATATATATATATATATATATATATATATATATATATTCGGCAAATGAACGGCTCCTTTCCCGGATTTTCCGAAATGGGGAGGAAACTTGACCAAATTTTCTTTTTGCTAACCAAATTTAATGTGGCGTTGAGTTTAAAATTGACAGCGACAGCATGCAGCAAGGAGGTCATATAAATTTCAAATTGAAGAGCAAGTATGCTGCCAACAATTACGAATCTTCAAGTGGGGAAAAAGATAAAAGGTCTACTAATAGTCCAATATCATATCAATTGCAAAATTCACATAAACACAACCAACAAAAAGTGCTGCTTTTTTTTTTCTTTCTTTTTCATCCTACAGCTAGCATAAGAGGAGAAACTTATGCCTGTGGAAGGAAAACTAGATTTGAACATGCAATTTTAAGCCTTCTGATAAATAAATGTAGGAAATAGGAAAAATAGACTTGAACCTGTGATTTTTAGGGAAAAGTAAACTTTAAACCTCTAATCTCTAGGAATTTTCTCTTCCAAACCCCCCTTCGTATTGTAATTTGTTGTTGAATTATCGGTAACAACTCTAAACAACAGCAGCGGCAGCTGCATTATCGCAAGCCATAATCTTAATCAAGTATGAAGGTTTAAGAGCAATATACTTACAGGTTAGGTATTTAAGTTATATATATATGTGATGGGTATATTTCTGTGTATGTATATATCCATTAAAAAGAGAATGAAAAGTCTTTTATAGGACAATTAAACCAGCCGAGCATAAGAAGCCCATGGTTACTGCCTATGCTCATTGCCCATGACAAGAACCAGCCGGGGCGCATAAAAGGCATACGCTTCCTGCCGATGCTCGTTACCCATGGCAAGAACCAGCCAGGCATCAGAAGCCCATGGTTACTGGCAATAGAGTAAAATTAATATACCCACACTAAAGTAAAATTTAGGATAAATTAATCTTTATAACACATTGAAATTGACGCATCTATTATGAGTTAGTTGAAATGTTTTGGTTGATCTTGATATATCATATATTTGATTGGTTGATATTTATATTTTTATAATTTATTTGGTTAATATATATCAATTAAATATGTAGTATTAATCAATTTTATCTATTTATAATTCTTTTTAAATTCTTCTTCTACTTTTCCCTCTTTTTTTGGTTCTTTGTTTTGATAAGATTACAATGAGTTGAGGAGACTGTTAAGAATTGTAATGAAACAATAGTAGATGAAGATCAAAGAAATTGTTTATTGCAGATTCAAGAGATACACGTTGTTGCTCTGTTATTTCTGTCTACTTACCTTCTGTAATGACATAACCAATACATTTATACTACTACTAAGCTTAACTTGTAAGCTACCTGCTAATTACAGAAAATACCAATCTAACTAACTAATTGAGTTACACTAAAGACACTACTACTGCCACTGCTGTGATGTTCTGTTTCTCCATTGCTGTCATATAACTCTGGTGGCCTTAGCATCATCCATAGCCTTCCTGTATTCCCCATGTTTGGTTGCAGGTCGAACTTAGTTCCATTCTAGAGTCTGTGATACTGCTGTATTGAGCAAACATTGTTTAACTTTATGTTGTATTTCAAATTGTCCTTGTTGCTGCTGCTGAAACTTCTGTTGCTGTGTAGTAACATTAGCAGCCAATCCATGTACCTCAATATTCCCCCCACAAGTTGGAGGGGCACAAATATTGTGCACACCCAACTTGGAAAGTAAAAACCAATGAGGCTGCTTCCCAAGAGGCTTAGTAAAAATATCAGCCAACTGCAACTTGGTAGAAATATGGGTTGGTTTAATAAAACCATCATGTACCTTTTCACGAATAAAATGACAGTCAAGCTCAATGTGTTTGGTTTTGGAATGATGTACTGGATTAGAAGCAATATCTATGGCTGCCTCATTATCACAGAAAACTGGAATTGGCAAGGGAACATGCAGACAGAGATCTTTTAATAAGGCAACTAACCATAATAATTCACAAGTTACTGTAGCTAATGCCCTATATTCAGCTTCAGCTGTACTCCGAGAGACAACAGTTTGCTTTTTAGAATGCCAAGCAATTAATGAAGATCCCAGTAATATAGAAAAACCAGAAACAGACCTCTTGGTAATGGAACAAGAACCCCAATCACTGTCACAAAAAACCTTTAAAACTAAAGGATTATTGGAAGGGAAGAAAATTCCTTGGCCTGAGGTTGCTTTTAGATACCTAAGAACTCTTGTTGCAGCTTGTAGATGAGGTGTTCTAGGATTCTGCATGAACTGACTGAGGAGTTGTACAGCATAACTGATGTCTGGTCTGGTGATTGTAAGATAAAGTAATTTCCCTATGATGCTGCGATATTGGGAAGGATCTGTTAAGACATCACCATCTTTATCATTGAATTTATGATGTTGATCAAGAGGAATGCTCAAAGGTTTGGAATCTAATAGATTTGTCTCCTGTAAAAGATCCAAAGTATACTTTCTTTGACTTACAGAAATACCAGCAGAAGAAGTAGATACTTCTAATCCAAGATAATACTTGATAGTACCCAAGTTTTTGATACTAAAAGAATCATCGAGAAATTGTTTAAGCTGGGAAATGCTATGCTCATCATTACCAACCACCAAGATATCATCAACATAAATCAGAACAGCAATGAAGATATGACCTCTGGATCGTGTGAATAAAGAATAATCTGCACGAGATTGAACATATCCTTCTTCTTTCAGTGAATGTGTAAGCTTAGCAAACCATTGCCTACTAGCTTGTTTAAGACCATACAATGACTTGTCAAGTCTGCAAACAAGATTAGGAGTGGATTGTGCACATTGGTATCCTGGTGGCAAGGTCATGTACACTTCTTCCTCAAGATCCCCATGAAGAAAAGCATTATTCACGTCTAACTGATGAATATGCCAGTTATGAGCTGCAGCAAGAGCTAATAAGGTCCTAACAGTAATCATTTTTGCTACAGGAGCAAAAGTGTCATGATAATCTATGCCTTCAGCTTGAGTAAAACCCTTTGCAACAAGTCTAGCTTTATACCTTTCAATAGAGCCATCAGAGTTATATTTGATTTTATAAACCCACTTGCAGCCAATAGCTTTCTTATTTTTAGGCAATTCCACCAATGTCCAGGTATTATTGGATACAAGTGCATGGAGCTCTTTATTCATAGCTTCAACCCATCTGTGATCACTAGCAGCTTGAGAATACTTAGTGGGCTCAACAGCAGAATCAAGATTAGTAATGAAAGTTTGATGGGAAGGAGAAAAAGCTGAATAAGAAACATAATGAGTAATGGGGTATTTAGAATTTACCTGTGATGATGAACTGATGGCAGTGGACAGAGAAGTAGAAGGCTTTAATGTTACTGCATAATCCTTCCACCAAGCAGGTTGTTGCTTGATTCTGGTTGAATGTCTCAAAACAGGTAAATTAGAAGATACAGGTATGTCAATTGAGGTAGGTGAAGAATGAGAGGAGATAGAAAAAGTCGGTGCTGTATTAATGTTTGAATGAGTTGGAAGAATGTCTGATGATGTATTGGAATGAGTATGAGAATGTGATTTATGAAGGTCATGAACAAAATTGTCTATAGAAGGTGGATCCCAGTACATGAAATCTGGAGCAGACATTGCAGAACTAGTTTGAGTAAGATATGGAAAAGAATTCTCATGAAATATTATATTCCTGCTAACATAGGCTTTATTAGATTTGGGATCAAACACTTTATATCCTTTTTGACCATGTGGATATCCAATGAAAACACAAGGAATAGCTCTAGATGAAAATTTATCAGGATCATGTTGATAAAGATAACACAGACAACCAAAAGATCTTAAGTGATTATAGGAAGGAGCTTGTTGGAAGAGGAACTCATGTGGTGTTTTGTAATTCAATAATGGTGTAGGTAGTCGATTGATAAGGTAAGTTGCTGTCAACAAACATTCCCCCCAGAAACTAATAGGAAGGCCTGATTGAAACCTGAGTGCTCTGGACACTTCTAATAAATGTCTATGCTTTCTCTCAGCTTTACCATTTTGTTGTGGTGTGTTAGTACAAGACCTTTGATGTATTATTCCATTGGAATTCAACAAATCATGCATATTATGATTGAGAAATTCACTTCCATTATCAGTCCTGACAACCTTTATTGAGGTATTAAAATGATTCTTAACATATGCAAGGAAAGAGGTAAACAATTGAAAAGTATGAAATTTAGTAGGCATCAAATAAGTCCAAGTTGCTCTACTAAAATCATCAACAATGGTAAGAAAATACTTGCAACCTTTATTTGTTTGAACCTTATATGGTCCCCAAAGATCACAATGAATGATATCAAAGATAGAGCTGGATCTATGAGAGCTAATGGGAAAAGGTAGTTTTGACTGTTTTGCTAGTGGACAAATAGAACAAGACTTATTACAACCAATGGAAATATTAGAAGAAACAACATCAATTTTTTGTAAAATCTTATCAGAAGCATGGCCAAGCCTATTGTGCCACAGTTTGCCTGTATTGAGAACAACATCAACATCATGTGAATGAAGAACTGAAGAGGAATTAGCAACAACAGCTTGACTGTTAGGTGTAGACAGTTCATACAGCCCTCCCTTCTCTTCACCAACTGCTATGAGTTTCATCATTTTCAGGTCCTGAAACAAACATTTGTGAGGCAAAAACAAGACATTGCAATGAGAGTCTTTGACTAACTTACTGACTGAAAGCAGATTATAATGGAAGGAAGGTACATAGAACACATTGTATAAGATCAGATCAGGTGAAATAGTCACAGAACCTATTTTAGTAACTTTAATTTGGGTATGAGTAGGTAGTGATATGAAGACAGGTTTTTCTAACACTGTAACAGAATGCATCAGATCAATGTGATAACACATATGATCTGTTGCACCTGTATCAATGATCCAAGACAAGGAATTATTAGTAGTGGTAAGTAGACAAGAAGTGGTTAAACCTGCCAAGTGATCTTCTGGAGACAAGTGAGACATGTTGCCTTTGTTCATCATGTGCATCATGTGAGACATCTGATTCTGAAGTTGTTGAAATTGTTCTAAAATAGGAGTATACTGAGAATTGTCAATGTGATTATGTGATGCAAGTTGATCATTAAGTCCGGACTCCTCAATTTCAGTTGTAGTAGTAGTGACATTTGCCTTTGGCTGAAATCTCCTAACATTATTTTGATATGGAACTGTTGGTTTGGAGATATAATTTCCTTTGAATCCACCAAAGCGTGTAAACCCAGCAGAATCTCCATATCTTCTATGTTGTGGATGATTAAAATGTTGATAGTTTTCAGAATTTCCTCCTGGTTTCTTGTACTGCTGGAAATCTGCATCACTAATTTTCTTCTTTCCTTTATTAGCAGGATTTCCTGGATGGTTAGTAGGAAAACCAACAATTTGAAAACACTTGTCAATGGTATGATTTTCTCTCCCACAGTTGATACAACCACCATGATTTGGCCTAGTCGTATAGTTAGAATAAACTTCATTTCTGCCAACAACTGATCCTGCTACAAAAGTATTACTCATCTCAGGTACATAACCTTGTTTCATTTTCTCATCTTGTTTAATCAATGCATAAGCATGATTAACATCAGGAAGAGGATTCATCATCAGTATTTGCCCTCTGGCTGCTGTAAAACTATCATGAAGTCCCATCAAAAATTGAAGCAGTTTCTTCCTACCTTCCCTTTCTTCTAAGATCTGATGAGCTCCACAAGTGCATTCAACTGTAGGTTCTAGAGCATTATACTCATCCCAGTATCCCTTCATCTTGTGAAAATATATCTCAACTGATTTATTATCTTGTTCAAGTGAGTGTAAGTCTCTCTGTAACTGATAAATCCGATGGCCGTCAATGCTAGAGAATCTGTCTTGTAATTCTTTCCACATTTGTGATGCATTTGAAATGAAATTTAAGCTGTCACCAATTTCAGTTGATACTGTATTCAAAATCCATGAAATAACCATATCATTCACCCTAGCCCAATGTGGATACAGTGCTGATTCAAGTGCAGGTTTATTATAGGTTCCATTAGCAATAACTAATTTGTTCTTGGCTGATAAGGCAATTTGAATGGATCGCTTCCATGAACCATAGTTCTCAGTACCAGTCAATTTCTTTGATATCAATATTAAACCAGGATGATCATTTGTGTGCAAATACAGAGGATGATAAACAGAGTTTAATGGAGAATTGACATCATTAACCTGATTCAAGAAGGCCTGATCAGTTTCGTTGTGTTCCACAGGAGGAGTTCTATTGTTGTTGTTCTGATTTCGGTTTTGATTTTGTAAATTTGAAGAATTCTGATTGTTTCCAGATGAAGATCCAACAACCATAGCTGCGTAAGTATTCATCAGCCTAGGGTTTCAATTTGTTTCAGAAATGAAATGAGCTGTAAATCTTATCGATAGTATGAAAGAACAATTGAATTTGCAAAGAAAATGATCTATAGCTCTGATACCATGTTAAGAATTGTAATGAAACAATAGTAGATGAAGATCAAAGAAATTGTTTATTGCAGATTCAAGAGATACACGTTGTTGCTCTGTTATTTCTGTCTACTTACCTTCTGTAATGACATAACCAATACATTTATACTACTACTAAGCTTAACTTGTAAGCTACCTGCTAATTACAGAAAATACCAATCTAACTAACTAATTGAGTTACACTAAAGACACTACTACTGCCACTGCTGTGATGTTCTGTTTCTCCATTGCTGTCATATAACTCTGGTGGCCTTAGCATCATCCATAGCCTTCCTGTATTCCCCATGTTTGGTTGCAGGTCGAACTTAGTTCCATTCTAGAGTCTGTGATACTGCTGTATTGAGCAAACATTGTTTAACTTTATGTTGTATTTCAAATTGTCCTTGTTGCTGCTGCTGAAACTTCTGTTGCTGTGTAGTAACATTAGCAGCCAATCCATGTACCTCAATAGAGACTCTATTATTCCTCACAATTTCAAAGTGACATAACAAATAAAACAACCTGAGAAGATAAAGGATCTTCTTTTCTTAATCAACAAGAAGGAATTTCCCAAACTTTTTTTCATCTGGAACCCTCCCCTTGGGGGATATTACCAGCGAGCTTCATCTTCCCTTAGATACAATCACTATGCGTTTATCATTATCTTCATTATAATTAGTTTTTTTTTTTTAAGTTTCTAAAATATCACAATCCTTATATATATATATATATATATATATCATGAATCCCATAAAACCTCATCTTCCTCACTCTTAGAATAAAAGTTGAAACTATGAATAACTTTCTAATTTCTTACAGGCCGCCATAATAGGTATAGGGAGAAAGTCCAAGACGAAAAAAGTCCTGAAAATCGAACTTTAAAAAACGCTAAGCGTTGAGAAAATATAGACAGCTTAAAATGAGTACGTATTAGTTACTATTAATTAATAATTTACTATTAATTACTTATTTTAAAGATAATAATAGTTCCACATAGTGGAGCCCACAAAAATGTCGTTATAAATTTATAACGACGATTTATCTGTCGCTATAACTTTACATGTGGATCCTACGGTGTAAAAATATTAATTCTCTATTTTTATAATATCACACCGAGTTTTTTTGGTTGCTCATAAGTTGACTCAAAAAATAGATATTCTTTTGATGATAAAAAACTTTAACAAAAAACTAAAGCATACTTATTATATTAAAAACTCATTATCTCCTCTGACAATAATTTTTTCTTTTATTTTCTTTTTTTGTAGATTTAAATGTTGATTCTCTAAATCTTTAAAGTGTATAATGCGTTAGATTTTGTTATTTTGAGATTGTTAGTTAATTTTATATATTTATTTTATTTTAAAATAAAATTATTATTGATTTTTAAAATTTCATATTGACATTTTCAACTCAAAATTGATATAAATTTATTTAATTTTAATCTGTAAAATATCTTTAAAATATAACTAATTATCATAATTTATTGTTGTAAGTTATAATATCATATTAATTTTAAATTAAAAATATCTCAAATTAATTTTTAAATAATCAATAATAATTTCATATTTTAGAATGTGAAGAGTATACTATATACGATCCATATTGCTGAAAGTTAATGACAAATGTATATATACTAATTCTTAAAAAAATATTAAATGCTTAATAATATAATATCATGCTAATATAAATCAATTATTAAATTAACATTTTATACATGATAATTTTTTTTTATCAAAATAAATAATCAAATAAGGGAAAAAAATAATTACCTTTGCCTTGCAAGGGCATGCCCACTAGTGTACATAACATGTTCGTTGGACAATTTTTTTGTCTGTACTCTAATTTTCAGACTTGGAGAAGTATTAAAAAATTGTTCAATGGAACGATTCTATGGGATAAAAGTACTTTTTGAATTATTTTTTGAAAGTTATTGGTGTTTACTCTGTATTTCTAAGTTATTAAAAGAAAAACAAATGACCGAATACTTATGTTTTTAGTTAAATAAGTTCACCATCTCCGTCTGAAGCACAGCAGTAAGAATAATGATTTATCATATTATTAAATAAAAATATTTAATTAGAATTTTAAAAATATAATTATAGTTCCTAAATATTTGAATAGAGTACATATTTATTTAGTTAAGATTATGAAAAAAATAATTATTTTAATTTTATTTAAGCTTGTAGTAGGATTCTATATTAATATTTATACTGACAAAATTTGCTTGAAATTTTAATTCGAATAAAAATATGAAATTCAAACTTTAATAAGTTTTGATTTACTTATTATATCTACTATAATTTTTTAATTAATTTTACAGTTATAATGTTTTAAAAAAATCGCAAATTGTTAATACAATTAATCATGTTATTTAGTAAAATTTTAAATTTTGATGAATTTAATTTAGTTATGACTTTAATTTAGTAATAAAATTCATGACTGATATTTATATAATAGATTGTGAGATCTGTTAAGAGATTTTGTCAATATCTTAATAAAATTGTAATAATATAACTATCCTGCACAAATTTTTAAAGATATATTATCTTACATAAAATTGTGATAAAAAATTATAAGAAAATTGATAGAATCAAAAATAAAAATTCTTTTAGAAATTTATTTTTTTATTAGAGATATAAAAATAAAAAATATCTTTCTTTTTTCAAACATGTTGGGCCGGGGTTTCTTTTGAATATTTTACAAATTTAGATAATATTCAATTATTACAAATTTGGATACTACTTTTACTAATTTTGATAGGAAAATAAAAGGTTGAACAAAAAATATGTGAAATCAAGTTTGTGGTTTTAATTATATAATTGATTATTGTTTTTTAATAAACAAACAAGAAAATAAATGGACAAATTTTTGGTTTTAATTCTTACCAATTTTTTTTATTCTAAAAATAAATACATTTAGACAGAATGCTAAACAGTATAACCATTTCTTTGATAATATTTATTATACTCTTTACATTACAAACACAACATAATCTATTTTATTAAATGAATGTATATGTAAGACCCCGACTTTTATGAAATATAAAATTAATTTTTTTTTATATATTTTCTTCTGAAACGGTAAATGAATAAATTGACAAAAGTAAAAATTAAGAAATGTTTGTACAAATTTTATCTTGTCAGGGAATATTCGTTTTGTCGGGAAATATTCGTTCTGCCAGAGAATATTCAATTCGTACGAAGGCGCCGAAATAATATTGGTGGACCCTCCACAACGAAATATTGTCGAATATAGAAAACAACATATGTAACATTTCTAAATAAAAATAATCAACGGTACTATCACTTTTAATTGTTAAAATACTCGGTGGTAAAGGAATAGTAACATACAGTATTGCACAGTAGCACACGGTATTGTACAGTAGCATACGGTATAGCACAGTAACACATGGTATTGCACAATATTTCATATTATTGAACTGATAAAGTGGTTTTTGTACTATATTGACTTTATTGAACCAATAATTGTCATATGCATAATAATTCATATTATTGAACTGATAATTGTCACAGAAGTATATGCACAGTAAATTACATTACTGAATCAATAATTGTCATTACACAGTAACGTACTCTTTCTTTCACTTATTTTCTGCATTATTGTTATCTCTATTATAATGTTGATTAAATTGTTGTATTCCATTATTAGTTGATTTTTCTACTTGTATTGTGAGTATCTAACTCAGAAAGCCAACTACACTGCATTTATAACAATTAGTCATAATAGTGAATAATTGTGAATTATTGTTGAATAATTGAATTGATAAAGTTATTTATTTTTATTATAATAAATTATATAAAGTTACTTGCTTTTATTATAATAAATTATATAAAGTTATTTACTTTATATAAATTATGTAAAGTAAATTATTTTATTTTGATATATTATATAAAGTCAGTTATTTTTACATATAAAGTTAATTATTTTTATATATAAAGTTAGTTGTTTTATATATAAAGTTAGTTATTTTATATATAAAATTAATTGAATGGTATAAATTAAAGGAAAACTGAAATGAATGGTGTAGATTAAAGATAATATAATAACTATAGAATTTGAAATGAACGGTGTAGATTAAAGATGATCTTTAAATGAATGGTTTAGATTAAGAAAATCTTAAAAGATGAAATGAGTGGTATGGATTAAATTGTGAAATCTTAGTTTATGATAAGATTTTTGGCTATAAATAGATGCCTTAACTTAAGAATTTTTCATAAAACTTTCTTGCTTATTCTCTCTTTCACTCTCTAAATATTTATTTTGTGTAAGTTCTCTTTGAGTATGCTAAAAGTCATCTTAAGTATTTGTGAAAATCTGTAAGCATACGAGTACTGTTCAAGTAAGTATTTTTATAAAAGTTATATAAGTAATCACACACATCACACGGTGTTTATAAATCTTCATTTAGAAGACTCTTCTTTTAGAATATTTATTTTGAAAAGCTTCATTTGAAATATTTATTTTGAAACATTATTTTCTTTCAAAAACCATATTGAAGTTATTCTACTTTATTCTATCAAATCACTTTTGATGATTTCATACGAATTGGTATACACCATGAAATTATATGTGGTAGTTACTAATTAAATTATAAATATATAGGTTGATCAACTTCATATCCAGTCACGTGTTAAGGTAAGGGATACCATCTTTTTCATCTTCTATCATTCAAACTTACTACGGTAAGGGGTATTATTCTTTTCATACTCTTAAACTTACTATTGTAAGTACTCTTTGATAATGTTCCCTAAAATAATTATATATTTCTTAATAGTTTGCGCTTCATCTAATATCATTTCAATTGAACCTTCCTATTTTTTCTAAATCTTTCTATTGAACTTTAACCGTTATTCTGAACTGTGGATCTTGAATATCATTTTTGATTTTCACTCCACATCATGTTGACAATTTGGACATTATTTGAATCTGCACAAAGTAAAATCATAAACTTTCGATATTTATTGATCATCCTGTTTCTTCTGTTCATCATTTATATAACTGTTATTATTTTAATCATCAAGAATCATTTTGTTGTGAATATCTGTGGCATGAGACACAGATGATAGGATAAAGACGATATAATCATTGTGTGTCTTTTAGGACATGTGGCGAATGTTCTTTTTGACCTGAACAAATAAGACTTGTTGCTTGATATGATTATGATCAAAGGCTGAAGACTAGTATGATCATGACCATTGGTGTTATATTTGAATATCTTTGGTCCATAGTGCAAAAATGAATTATTGACTTACATGATTATGATCAGAAACTGTGAATTATATTATCATAACCAGTGGTGTTTAAGATGATAAAAGTTGATAATATTTTCTTAAAAAGAGAAACTAGTAGGCATCATAGTCTACATGATTATTCTAATGGATTGCTCATTTCGCTACTACTATTTATCTAAAACTTGTTGTTTATTGTATTTTATCAATAACTCAACTGTTGAAAGATAATGATAATTTACTCATTGTTATCTTAGTCATGATATTTCTTACTGGGCTATTTGAGCTCACACTTTTTTTTTGTTCCATTGTTCTTCAGGAAATGAGAGAATATCCGAGTCTAGTCGGGGAATGAAATGAAGGTTCGAGAGATAGTTGCAGCAATCTTAACATGTTATATAGTGTGTGACAATAATAGTGAAAACTTAGTTGTGTATTATTAAGTTCTGTATTTTTATTCTATGTACTATTTATTTTAGTTATCGTGTATTTTATAGCATCTCAAATTAAACTACGTAGGCCCAAATTTTAGAACGACACAATATATATATATATATATGCTTACTTGAAATTTTGTCACATTTAAACCCCTTTGTTCTCTCTTAATTCTATATCACTAAAATTTCTCTTACATTTTCTTATCCATCTCTTATAAAATTTATATTTTAAACATGTAGAAGAATTTATTCTAAAATATAAAATTATTATTCATTTTTTAAGTCAATTTGCGACATTTTTAAATCTCTAAATTGACATAAACTCATTTTATTTTAATTAATATAATAATAAATATTATAAACTATATAAAAAAATGTTACTCATTATAATATTTATTATTTCATAATTTTAATAAATTATCTCAATTTTAAATTGATTTTCAAAGTCACCAATAATTTTATAATTTAGAAAAAATGGAGTATTAGTTTCCTAATATTTTTTTCCCTATCATAGCTTAAAATTTTCATTATTTTCCTTTTTTCGGCCCAAACTTATAAATATAGTTTGGTGATTATCCGAATGTACTTTTAGTTAATAGATTTTGAGTTGAATGCTATTCATTATAACAACTAAATGGTATTTTTTTTTTATTGAAAATAGTTCGTGGGTAGTTTAAATTATGAAAAAGTATAAGTTAATAAAAGTTAATGATAAAATAAAATATAAAATATATTTTAATTATTATAAAATAAAATTTGATAAAAAAATTCGTGTTTTGCGTTTGATTTATGTGTATACAAGTGTTCTTAAATTATTCGACTAGCAACCAGAAAATATTTTTGTTACGTTATTTCGGTAAGCAAAGAAATATGGATGCTTCAGGTCCAGTCTTTCCTGTACCTCACAAGCAGCTCTCACTCGATATAGCGGTTAGCTACTCCGCTTGTTTTGAATATGTAGCTACTTGATTTTATGACTTGATTCTTTTTGTTTTTGTAGTTTTCCCACTCGTTTTTTGTAATTTCTTCTCGGTTTTATCTGGATTTGCTTAGACAAAATGGTACGGACAGTAATTTATTGGCGTGTCAACATCCTTTTCTACTTATAATTTCTATTACCCGTTTGTGAATTTATACGAATATTTCGATTGTGAGAAATACATGCAAATGTTAGACCTAATAGATTCAAGTTTAATGCACTTAGAATCTAGATTTCTGCTTTTTTGGTACTTTTTGTTCAAAAGAAGCTGCCCTTTGCTTGGAATTGAAATCATGATATTATTCTATGCATAATTGAGCTTGTAAATTTGGTATATTTATTTATAATCTGTTGATTACTGTTCAACCAAGGAATAATATTGGTGTGCATGTGAGATTGACTTCTGGGAAATTCGATTTGGACCTTGTGGAAGTGTAGGGTTGAGTCTGCTATTTTTGGGGATAGACTGATTGATCACCAAAAATTTCGTTAGGTTTAAGAGTTGGGTAATTGGGTAACAACTAACATGTACCCTCAACTGCTTATTAATCAACATGGATGCTTCAAAGGAAAAAAGTTCAGGTAAATAAAAAAAAAGGTCCATCTAGAATACACTTTGGAGAATTTGTGGTGGTTGTGATTTAATCTTCTTTCAAGTCTCTTTATGGAGTCTAACTAGGTTGTTTTAGGGGATTGATTGTGTTAAATTCTGTCTCGTTGAGATTTTTTTGCTTCCCCACAAGAATCTTAAAATTGCTTACCATGATAGAATATTGCATTGAATAAATTGAAGTATTATCACATGGCACATAGTCTTGTTGCCCATAGTGTTATATTTGTGGTTATTTAATGTCTGATGTATATACAGTCAGTCAGTCACATATATATACCTTGTTGTATATGTGACTACCAAGTTAACTTTGACTTGCAAGAATACTGCTGCTTTTAGATCTTTCCATTTGATTTTTTACCCGTTGATGCCTTTTATGCTGTTGCCTATAATACTATATTTTTGTAAATCAAAATTAATTGCTTACTTTCTTCTTGACAGGGTAACAGAACTGATATTATCATCTGTAGTTATGATGATCATTTTCTTGTGAGTTTGTCTCCTATTTCTTGGATTAAGTTGTAATTTTGTGTCGGAGCTTTTGTGACATTTTGAAGTGTTCTCAGGTAATCGCTACTCAAATAGGAAGTCTGGGAACGATTATAAATGCCAGGTTTGCATATACTTTGGTTTGAACTAGCTATTATCTATTGATATGATTGGCATTAGTTTTGGTAGAATTTTTAATGAGGACTTAGGCTTGGATGTTGATAGTAGTTATATATAATTAGTTTTCAATGACTCAATGGAGGAAAAAGTTCAACGTGAGGAGGGTGTTTGTTTCCTAATTCCATAGCCTTTCTATATGGTGGAACTAGTTATGCAAGTAATAGTTTGCTAGGGAAGAGAAATTTATTTCAATTGCTATTTTATGTAGATTTAAAAGTTCTTTGTCTTTTCCTCCAAAAGTGTGTACTAGGCAGTAAGGTCTTTCCTTGTCATGGTTTCTGAATGCTCAATAGTGGGATTTCAAGTAAAACTATTACTTCTTTAATAAAAGCATTTCAATCTCGTGGGCTTCCATGTAGATACTGAATTAAGCGCTGACCTCATACTTGAAATGTTCATTCTGCCTGAAAATCTAGCTAATGTAAGGTTTCATATTTTATTTGGTGTTTCTGCCTATTTTTATTTCAGTTCTTCTGAATATCCTCTCAACTTATAAGTAATCCTTTCTAATACTTTTATCATTTCACAAACTAACTATTTTAATTAGTTTCTTTTATAAAAACCACTGAATCGTCACAATTAGGCAATAAAAAAACAATAAGCGCATTCAGGTCAACTAGTTTTGAGACAGTTCTTGATACAGAGTGTTTCAAAAGAAAAATGAAAATGATAAAAGGAAGAAGACGATTAAGAATGCTTAGAAGATGCACATGTAATAAGACTGGTGGAAAAACAAAGTTGCACATTTAACAAGGTTAATTAGAAGCTGCATGAAGGATACATGTAAATGTCACCCTTCAGCACTTGCAGGAATGATCATTTTGTGTGATCGGTAAACTACACGTGCTCAAGAGTGCAACTTGTTTTTGTCATCCAAGATCGTAGGAACTACGATGTATATACAGGGTGATATCTTTACCAATTGGAAATTCTAAGATACATGTTTTTTTTAATGGCAGGAAGGAAGAAGAGGTTTCAATAAATCCGACTTTCCATGTGTCCGTCATATTCGGTAAACGAGATGAGGTAAGGTGGCATCTGATATTTGCTGTTATTCAAGTCTTTGATTGGTCTTATGGGCTATTGATTAACTAAATCTAATACCTGTAGCCTGTGCTAGTGGCATGTGCTCGCCAGCTTATTGAACACATAAGGTATACGTGTGTCCTCGTATTTTGATCATTATATGATGTCACTGGTTGGCCTTTATCAAGTGAACTCTCTCAAAAGTGATTCCTACCTTCTTTTTTCTGGTTAATGTGTTTTGTGCAATTAATTGAACTATCCTTGTGAATCTTCACAATAAATGAACCTCTTATTTCTAGCAAAGAGTGTGATGTAAATTTTGGATAATTTATTGGTTATACCTCCAGTAGATTGATGCCTTATTCAAAACTTGGGTTTTGTCTGCTAATATTTTCCCATTTTCTGTTGTTTTTGCAGTAATTCTGGCTCTTCCAGACCGTTAGTGCTCTCTCTTGGTCTCAAAGACCACTCTAGGGTACTATCTGAACATGCCTATATAATTTTTGAATAAAATTGTAGCATTGTTATAAGGACTATTGTTTGCTGCAGGGAACACTGAAAGGCATTGTTTCTGCTGTGACTGAGAATAGCTTGTGGTAGCCTGGTGTTACCAGATCTTTAGAATGTCCTGATCGGTCTACTGTTCAGAGCTTACACAAAATTACTGGCAGCATTTCCTTCTGAGCTAATTTACTGCAAGTGTACGGTGTTAAAACTGCCAAGAGTGTCCTTTGCCTGATAACATACACAACAAGCAGACAAGTTTATGGTTAGAAGGGAGGTTTTCTGGGAATGATATTTGTTTCTCTTTTCCATTTTGGTCACTGCATTTTGTTAGTTTTGTTGTATGAATGGCCATGGCAGAGTCCATTCTCCTTTATTAATGTTTCTTCATCATCCTTGTTTTATCCTTTTAAAATTATACTCTTTCAGACCTAGAAAAAGGTGTCCATTATTTATTTATTTTTAAATATAGATGTTTGTGTAAGATACACTCCTACGTTATTTTTTGGTTTATAAATTTTGTTCTTTAATTTTAATCAAAAAAATCATCAAATATAATCATCATGTTGTTCAAAAAATTTCAAAAGTAAATAAGAAACATCTCTTAGGCTGGAGGGAATACAATTAGTTAAATTTTAACTTATTTTAAAAGAGCACGACGTTTCTTGTTCTTTTCCCCCCGCTCTGTTTCATACAACTTGGAATGTTCACTTACAAAATGTAAGCCATTTGTGAATGGGTCTAATCATCAGACTCTTAGCAGCTCAAGGGCAAGAAACCTCTGATCTTTGGTCTTTCTTGCTTGTTTTCCATGGGCCTAATAATCACTCTCGCTCTCTCTAATTGTTCATTCTCTCTCCGAGTCTATATATGTAATATGATACTTACTACCGCCAATTTATGTGGAATGGACACATAACCAAAGGAGATAAAACTCGAACGACCAACTTTGGTGTGCAGTTTCAGAAAACGTGTGAGAGAGAGAGAGAGAGCGATTTTATTCCATGCAACCAGAAAAAAACAAACAGAGAAATATATATTGGAAGTAAAAATAATTACAATATCCATTCTAGATTACAACACACCATATATACTTCCAGACTGGGAATAACATCTCAAAGATTTGGGTCCGCTCTCGGTGTAACTTCACAACACAAATTACACTACAAATACAAAGCACCTACCTTGGGAGTACTTGTAAGCTATTACCCTCACCACCAAACCTTTCATTCTTGTATAATTTCCTCTTTCTTGACCAACGAATTCAATTTCTTTTCCAACTGCAAATGAAAAAAATACAAAAAAAACCCATCAAAAAATTACTAAAATACTAACCCAGACAGGCAAACATGTCCCAACCAGACCTATATCGCACTATCACAAGGTATATTGCAATGTTGTTTGATCGAGTAGATCTAAACCGTTACACCAATTCTACAGGCCTGAGAACTAAGTGATACCAAAAAAGAGAGGATAGTCGGGGAATGCGAACCTGTTTTGGTTCGACAACAAATAGATACACACCTGAGCATTTTTCATCTTCTGTCTCTGCAATTCTTCTACCAGGCTCCCAACACTGAGATTTGAAACCACTTTCAGTTAAACGAGAATATAAAACCAAATTTGTGCAGTTGGAAGCCTCTATCACCTTTCATACCTTTGTTGCAATTGAATCAACTGAGATTCCAGCTCTCTCTCCCTAGAAGAAGCAGGAGGTATCTGCATATCATCGAATATTTAAATTAGTCAGTGAATATGTATAAACTAGTTGGGGAAAAATTCCTGGAACTAGAGCACTGATACAGCCAGCTAATCAACTTGGCGAAACATTTAACAGTTTAATGCAGTTTTATACTCAACCATGTCATATAATGATATATATCCCAATGG
This sequence comes from Hedera helix, assembly GCA_947179155.2. NCBI lineage: Eukaryota > Viridiplantae > Streptophyta > Magnoliopsida > Apiales > Araliaceae > Hedera > Hedera helix. The sequence continues at coordinate 43,042,026 of OX359269.1, forward strand.
ATAAAAGCCGATATGGGAAATATACATACATATATACGTACATACATACATACATATATGTGTGTGTGTGTGGTTAATCAAATACAACTCAAGGATTCTTTATAGAGAAGCCCTTTATTACCTGTGAAAGTTCATTAGTTCCTCCCCCAGAAAATTCCATGGAATTGACTGCATTAAAAACCACAACTTATTTCAACTGAAATATAACACTAGTAACTGTATAAGATGTCAATGATGAAAGCTAATACCAGAGGTTTGCTCCACATAATTGATCAATTTTACTATCTCTTCCTGACAAAATAGACAAAAAGAGTAATTTAGTGAAAGTCACTCCCAAGGACTTATTGCATCAAGATGGTTAGTTGCATACCCTCTGCATATTGTTCTGCTGTAAGATATATTGCAATGAAGGAAGAACTGAGGCAGCTGCAAGGCTTGGAGTAATTGGAATTATTGAGCCTCCATAAGCCGAGTTAGATAGGCCATTTGTAGGAGCCTGAATGTAAGATAAGTCAATGACTACAAAGCCATTATAAAAAATAAATTACTAAGCTCCATTCTTACTTGCTAGTCCAAGCATCACCATATATATATATATATATATATATATATATATGTATGTATGGGAGCTGGTGGCTATGGTTTTATTTTTTCCCAGCATAACTACAACATCCATTTATAGATCTTACGGCTGCGATTCAAAAAGTTGCAGTAGGAGAACATAGTGTTGCAGTAGGCAAGTCTCCTCCCACAACACTGTGCTGCGGTAAGCAAGTCCCTTACCACAACACTGCTGCATTAGGTAAATCTCTTACAGTAACATTGTATTGCGGTAGGTGAGTTGTGTTTTTAAATCGTGATCGTCAAATCTTATAATAGACGATGCGAGATGTGGTGGCCATATAAAGTCTTATAAGTTATAACCACCATTTGCTAGGAATTAGCTCCATATATATACACACACACACACACACACAAGAATGAAATTAACAGATAAAAAATGAAAGAGACATCATGAACATCCATAAAATAGGCATTAAACTTCGAGGTTTCAGATCACACATTAGCAGTTTGTCAGAGCAATAATGTAGAAGGTAGAGCACCCAACAGACGTGAGAAACTAAGTTATGAGAAATGTAAGTAATTTCCCTGTTCTCAATTTAAAAGGGACACCATTTTATAACAACTCAAAGGAAGGAGATGCTTCACTTTCGCTTTTACAGTTTTGTTTACAATAAATTATTTTTTGCAGTTGAGGCGCCAACATGACAACAATTAAATCAGGCATACGTGCTTACCACATTATTACATTAACAAAGATGGAGTATAAAGAAAACTCTATACAAATAGGGAGGCAGGTGGATGTTGTCCTCATAAGATCCTTTATGTAACACATACTGAAAGTATACCTTTGGGCTCAACTCTGCTGAAGTGACTTTAAAACGTCCCCTACGTTGGACAACAGTTCCTTCAGGTGCATCCTCCACTGCAATAGCAATTAAGATGCAAGAAATCTTGAACAAATTACTATCTATACACAAGGGATCCACGTAGATAACCAGACCATATACACAAATTAAAAAATCCTACGTCCGTTACCAGATGCAGGGTTAAATATATCTTTCTTTGAACGATACTGTAATGGCCCGCTGAAGTTCCGCTCAGGTTGATATCTCAGTTGTAGATGATCCCTTCATATTATTTTAAAATCCAAGTTACTATTTTTATGACCAGAGTATCCTTTTAAAACCATGGCAACCGTGAAAGTAGTAAGAGCAAACTAACAAATTATTTAGTTACATTTATTTAGCTATTATAATCAAAATGATAAAGTACGAAGACCACATTATGTGAGACACCTTGCTATATGATAAATTCAGTTATTAAACTTGCAATATCTCATTATTGAGAAATATAATCAGAAAAATAAAAAATCAAACATAAACAAGGGCCATGAGAAAAATAAAAAATAATAATAAACAAACAAACAAATAAATAAAACACAAAAAAAAGATGCAACAGCCAAAGGTAACAAAATGGATGGTGAATTAAAATTTCAACTCTGAAAGAGCATAAGCTTACCTATCCACATCACCAATGAACTTTTTAGGAGAATGAACATTATCTTGTTGCAGTGAACCACTCAAAAAATTTCTCTGCTGAGGATTGATAGCTCGTGGTTGGGAGTTACTTTCTCCCATATTCTCACTATCACCTCTTTCACCTTCTTGCCCCTCAGCTTTTGGTGATGACTGTATCAGACACTGCTGCTCAGAATCTGATCGAACAAAATCTTTCGAACTTGGACTACTAGTGGCCACATCATCATCACATACATCAAAACAACCTCTGCATGATACATGGTAGCATAAATATATAAATAAATACTAATTAAATTTCTATAAATTCTTCTCTATCCAGATGAATATACTAACCTACAACTGACAAGCTACTATATGTATATGCACTTCATGTATCGTAAATAGTAATGTACTATGTTTTGGCTATAGTATACAAACATTCACACACATTATGCATTTATTACTACTAAAAGCTATAAATAAAACTAGATACAAATACATACATACATACATACATACATATATATATATATATATATATATATATATTAATAGAAGATAGGAATTTAAAACCTGGAGTCTGTATACAATATTCCCAACATATAGGTACTACATATAGGAATGGGAGGGAACACTAACAAGTAACTAGGGAATTAGTTGATTGCATACTAAATTTTTGATGGCACATATATGTTTTAGAGGATGACACTCTTTGTTTTCTGAGATCAAATGATTTTTATGATGAATTTTTTTAACCAAAGAAACCTGATCTATAAAGAGGTTGGAGGGTGAGAGAGAGAGAGAGAGAGAATAGAAGATAAAGCCGTACTTGAGTGCCTGAAGAGGTTTAATTGGAAATGCATCAAGGGAATTCTCCAAATTATAAATATCATTGAGCCCATCCTGAGATGATAAAAGGTTGATATTAACCACTGAAAAAATAAATGTAAGAGTGGAAAGATGATATAAAGACCAGAGATAAAGCGTGCACAGAACAACAAAAAGGACAGGTCTGACGACACTATAGAATAGGTAGTGATGATACCTGAGGATCAGTTGAAGCATCGAATTGATTAATTGTCTCAGAAGATGGATCTTCTGCTGGGAAACCAACATCATCGTGCCTATCCCTTTGCTTCCCACTCACACTAGAATCTTCTATGATCGAAATGTCATCATAATCCTGAATCTACAAGCAACATAACACTTTTAAAAGAATATGGCCAAATTATATATTTTCACAAATGATAATTTGAGCTAACAACAGACATACAAGGGCAGCCTGATTTTTCAAATCCTCCAAGTTAAAATTCCAAGCACTGATTCCTCGAATGTATTCTTGCTGCAAAGAAGTAAGAGATCAGCAAAAAAAACTCAGTCAAATCCAGGGATTCCCTAGAATAGTAAGGCAACTATCTTTTTCATCTAATACATGAACATAAAGGAAACATGTAATTAATTTCCCATGCAATAGTAAACTTATAATAAAGTAAATATACTCATAAACACCCAAGATAATTTGATAGCTTAAGCTTAAGCTGATCCAGAGGGTGCAAGTCACAATATACTTCAACATTATCATCACATTATCAGATTAATTTACTTTAGGGAGGCAGAAGATATCGAGCACAGGACCTTGTGGTTTTTTTATCGCATTAAACAACCTAGTTTTTTTATCGCATTAAACAACCTACTTGAATCAAAAGCTTAAGCAGATTTTGAGGGCAAATAACAATATACTTCAACGTGTGACAGATATGGCATATTTACAAAATAGAAAGCCAGCAAGCACAGGGTAAAGCAAAATAAGGTATAAGAAGAGTAAAGTTACAGTGTGATAAACTGTATACAGCAAACTTTGTTACGAGCTTAAAAGTTGTATCATTTTCACCTGTGATATTTGCTCCTTGTCCCCATACAATGCCTTATTCTGTACAAGAAAATCTGCTTCTTTTGCCTGAAACAGAGGTCAAAACTAATGAGGAAAATTTCTGTCAGATAGTGTAAGAATTATGTTATTTTTCTATTTTTGGGGCTAAATTAAAATTGTGCCACATCTTGATTGATACATAATGAAAAATACATAGCCTGGGATGAGCAAGGAACCTTTAGCATCCTAAAACGATCTTCTAGCGGGGGAAGGCCATCAAGAATTGTATGCGCAAGATAATCAACTGAGCGTGCATGTTTGAAGAAATGGTGCTTCAAAAGCTTCTCAGAAGAGGGACGCTTCTTTGGGTCCTTCACTAAGCAAGCAGCTACCAAATCTTTGAAGGACTGCAAAAGTACAACTTTTTCAAAATAATATTCCACAACTCATGGAGAATGTCAAGTCGAGACAGACCTTTGAGAATCTCTTATCCCTTTCATAATCAAGACCTGGTGGTGCATTTTGTAGAGTCATCAGCAGAACCTATAATAATCATACAAAGGGGGAAAAGAGCATACTAAATGATCTTTCACAAAATACTTATTGTATTTAATTCTTTAATGAATTAGATGGTTAAAAAAGGTGAATCTATGACTAACCTTCATTGGTGGGTATTTGGAGAATGGTGCATGACCATGAGCAAGTTCCAGTGCTGTTATTCCTAGTGACCAGATGTCTGCTCTGTTTATCCAAAACATATTGTTTAAGGTCGTAGTGTCCAAATATATATATATATTATAAAAGAAAAAATAGTCAATTAGGCAAACAATAATCAGACGAGTCATCCACTCACTTGAAGTCATACCCATGCAATTGCTGCATAACTTCAGGAGCCATCCTGAGAAAAAAATATATATATAAAATTAGCGAGCAACACATTCTGAGTCAATACCAAATTCTATTTGTTAGAGACAAAGTGGTGTCAGGTATTAGGACCTCAAAAAGGCGAACACCAAAGACCTGGAAAGGACAACATACCAGCAAGGAGTTCCAACAAAGGTATTTCTTGAACGTTGCCTATCCCCAGTATCGAACATGCACGCAGATACTCCAAAGTCAGCTAACTTGACAGCACCATTAGAATCAACTAATATGTTCCCAGCCTGCAAATATTGTAATGCTTGTGGGACACTAAATAACAGCAAGTAGCACATCTCAAGTGTAAAAGACAGAGTTGGTGCATTATCTAGGACGATGTCATCACATGACAAAAGGTTAATTGACATAATAAAAAGAGGTGAAGAAAGCTTATCAACCAGCGCCTTTAGGCATAGGGAATGATTTCTGTAAAGTAAATGACCAATTTTCAACACATGAATTATTATAAATATTAATAAGAGTACTTTCTATAAGAAAGTCAATCCGTGACATATATTTTAAAATGTGAATTGGCTCTACTTTTTGTGACAATTTAAATAAACAACACAGTTGGTCTGGTGAGCTTGTAACCAACTATTCCTGTTTCCTGTATCAGAACCGAGGACTGTGATAATACCTTCACATCTCTATGGATGTGCCCATGGTCATGAAGATACACAAGAGCTTTAAGGACCTCACGTAATAATGTAGCAATAACAGGCTCTTCCAACCCTTCTGGAAAAGCAGATTTCATAATATGAAGGCACGATCCACCAGCCATGTATGGCATCACAACCCAAAGGTTGTGGCCTGCAGTGAACGAGCAGTGTGCCCTTAATAAATTTGGATGATTAATCAAGTTCATCGTCTGCACCTCTCGACGGATACCATCCTGTACAATTTACAGAGAAAACGCAGTCGACTGATTATAATTATTGTCATTATTTAACCCATCTACGAATGGAGTTTCAACAATTTTGGCAACCATCAGCTGGACCAGCATATAGTTGTGACCCAAACCACATAAAAGGTCTAGATATGTTTAGTGGATCAATTGGATAAGGGATTTTGAAATGTAAGAGAAGAAATCCCCCTTCATTTCAAAGAACTTCGTTTCCATGAGTTTACTAAATTATAATAAATAAGTGACAATACAGACAGCCAAGGTGATGATGTGATGCTTATGACACTGCTGGTGATGATGTATATTATCATCCTGGCTTATAGTCTTTTTGTTCAAACTCGTATCATTTATGTTTAAAGTAACAACTCTTTTGAGGACATTTTCTCTGTTTACTTGGTTGCCATAATTCCATTTGAATTCATGTCCTCCCTTATCTTTTTATTCCATTCAAAGATTTAAGATCCATGATTTTCCATATTCCTGTTAAGCCTTCAATGGTTCAATTAATCCCACATTAAAAACAGCTTATCTATAACCAATATGGTTTTTGATGTATAAAGAACTGAGTCAGGTATAAGAAATCAACCAAAATGAGATGGATTTATCACTACGAAACGGTGGAGAAACATTAAAGAAGCACGAATTATATGTGATCTAAGTATGCGAGGAGACAATAATGAGGAAACTTGAACTTGACCTAAAATAGTATGATTGTGAGCTACTAATTATTAAAAAATAATACCCTCAGTCACGTGAACTGAGATTCAAGCATATAACATGGGTCTACGCACCAGGTCATTATTACACTTCTCCAGATCAAGAACCTTGATTGCAACTGTCTCATTAAGCGGAACGCAAAGGGCTTTGTACACAGTGGCGCTAACACCATCACCAACTTCCGCGTATAGCTTGTAGTGTTCTGCATCGAGAGGAAACCTTTTCTTGGACACCTGTGCCATGGTTTCTCTTATATCATAACTTTAACACTCTCCTTACTCCTAAATGTCACAAAGAACACGAGTAATTTACATAAAACAAAGGCAAAATCAAATTAATGTGAGGCTTCTTCCAATAGGGTAACATTTTCTTCCTATTCACCTAAAAGTTTTGCATACCTCAAGTGGTTTCATTAATATGACTTTTCACCCACCTTTGTATGCAGAACCATTTGAACTCAGCAAAATCTTCCAGAGCTCAATAATTCTCCAAGGTACAATCAGATAACTATCTCAATGCGCACTCGATAATTATCAATGTATCCAGCCACAGTTACCAAGCACCATCAGATAAGATAAAAGCCCAGGAGTTACAGTATTACGCCAATTTGCGAAACAATGAATAAATCTAGCAAATCTGCTTTAGAACTGTTGAAGATGAGGCACCAAAACAGCTGCACAAGCAAAAGCTTGTCAACAGATATTAATGAGCAAACAAAATCAATCACATAACATAACAAAATGGAGAGGGGAGACAGTCTGGTAATTAAGAGGATTTTTGTAACAAAAATGAACTTGAAGAATCTACAACAACGCTAAGCATTTCAACAAAATCAGGTAGAAAGAGTATACCCAAAAGAAGACATCCTTTATCAATACAAGTAGCTATAGAGTTGAAGATCCATACTAATAAATAACACTTGTTGTAAGTCTAACAAAAAATTTGTTGGATTGAATCATTATGAAAGAAATGCTAGGGACCAAAACAAGATACCTAGCAGCTTTGAAAAGCCAGAACTAGAAGGGCCAGAAAGTCTCCGTAGGGACTCAATCCTCTACATGCAAAGAATATGAATGTGTGGCTGCAGCCATGGGGTCAGTGCCACACAAATCAAAGGCAAATACAGATTCTTCACCATATGCTAAAGACATCATGAGAATACTGTTTCTGATGGTGCAACTATTCAGTTTTGTTTTGTTTTCCCCTTCCCCCTTTACTGTAGATACTTATAATCAACTTTACAAGCCATGAATTCTTTTTACAGTCAAAAGTGAAATGCATAAATAAATTTTAACTAGGTTCTTAACTTTTGTACAGAAATATCAAAATATTGATACGCATAAAGCACACAAAAATCCAAAGGGAGCAGTAAATCACATTATAGAAAACCAGAATGTTGAAAACAAGATTCATCCGGTCTATTATATCAAGTAAACCCATGCAGTTTGGTATGTAAGGCTAGCTTGGTGTTACATTAACTTTGACTCAAAACTTTTCCACTTGGCACTATAACCTTTGAGATTTGTAATCAGCTCAATTACACATTTTACCCCAAGTAATTCTTTTCTGTTTCGCTATTCCCATTTGGTTCAATCTATCTATAGTCTCTCCTGAAGTACATAGCACTCAAAAAAATAGAAGAGAGATGTTGTTACAGTGTCTAGCGGCTCCATTTTAGTATACCACATCGACAATTTCTCTTCTCACTCAATAAGTATAAATTCAATTGGATACAGTTCATATAACATTGGCTAAAAGCTGAACATGTTCCCAAAAGTTATGAATTTGTACCACCAAAATTTATTAAAAGATTTCTTCAGAAATAGATCACCAACTTTTTGATTAATATAATAAGACATTAAAATTCTAGCAGTCCCAAGTCACAACACAAATCGTTTAAAAACCCAACAAGATTTTTGGAATTTACGAAAAGACTAGGCTATTCAAAGCAAACGTAAAAAATAATACAGCGCAATGGCCAATGAGCTAAACAGTAATTAGTCCTGCCTATAGCCACTTTGGAATAACCCTTCCTGCCAAAGTATAGAACCTGACCAGAGACCGCAAACAATGAGAACATCAAAATCAAAGACACAAACCAATGATGAAAGCTACCCCCAAAACAGGCACCGTCAATAGCTGCTTTAAATAAATACATAATTTATTATTGGCACAAAACACACAAGTCTTCAGGGGAAAGCTAGCAAATTTCAAGGAATTTAACTTTTTAATATAACATTTAAATCTTACAATTCCACAAACATCCACCAGCATGTAATCCATAATTAAACTACGCACATTCTGTAAAGCAATGCTTCAATTAAGCATAAGATATAAAAATCTTAAAACAATCATTCAATCACAACAATTTTGCAAAATTCAATCTTTAGAGATCAATATGTTCACGTGATCAATTTAATTCAATTGAAGACCAAAATTTGACCCCCTAAAAAAACAGATATAATCAATCAAAAACACAAATATGCATAACACTACAAGCAACATATAGTAAAAATTCAATCTTTTAAGGGTTTGGGAAAGATTGTAGACAGTAATAATACGAACATAGGGTTTTGGATGCCAGATAAAAGGCCCATCCGGCGCGAGCTAACCGGCATGAGAGCTGAATCTGAGCTTGGTCCGACGAGAGTGAAACGTCGTCGCGCGTAGGAGTTTGTTCTTCGACTAGTCCAATATAGACGATGTGTCACTGGTATTTAGTTGTTCGATTTTCCGACAGTTGACGTCTAGAGTAGGAGTTCATGCGATCCAATCCTCGCCATTAATTACGCAAAATAAAACTTAAATCAAAAGGCCGAACACCTTTTTCTGGTGTTATGCTCCTTGTCTCTCGGGTGGCCTGTGTTTGATGGCTAATTATAAAGGAAGTAGATTATAATATACAAATAAATTAGATGGAGATGTAAAAAAGTACAATTTCGAGGTGATGAGCTCTGACTTGGGAGAAATATATAAAGAATAACTTGAATTATTAAACCGATAACTAAATTGAGAAAGCCCAATTTCAACTTTGGGTTTAGTTTCATAAAATCAAAGGATATATGCATATTGAATTTCAATAAACAAATTATAATTGATTTAGTTAACATTTTGGGAAAAAGTTTAATTGAATGAATCTTGTCTTAAGCACTATTATTAGCTATGATATATAACAAAATAACGTAACTCGCATTAATTAGTTTTATTTTACTCTTGTTAATTAGATTTATTTATTTTTCTTTTAAATATTTTTTTTTATTAGATTTGGATTTCAAGGGAGTTACTAAATAATATGAGTCATCCTATATATTACAAAAAAATTTAACTGAATTATAATTGCCACTTACGTGCATATATATACGTGATAAGTTAAAATCAAGACTGGTGTCACCATAATCTATTTGACCTTATCGTATAAACCTTTTAAAGAGTAATTAAGAATGGTTTCATTCTAATTTATTTTATGTATTGCGAAAATTTTCAACTAAAAATGGGACATGTGATAATTAAAAATGTCTCTATCATAATTTATTATATCTTAGCACATACACTTTCACATTAGTCGCAATTTAATTTCGTTACATATTTATTGACATGTTATATCTTATTATCGTATAAACTTTCACACAATCTAATTTTATCACATATTTGTTAGACATATATATTATTTTCCAAATAATATTCTTTTCTTTTGGGATGACAAGGTTTTTTCCCCCCCTTATATTTTGATTTGTATACAATAAAATACTTCTTCTATTATAAAATTAGAGATATATTTGTAAAACGATAATTTTTAAGAATAATTTTGTGTTCTCAAATATAGGCTTAATATTAGTTAGAAATTCAACTAATGTGGATTAATATTAAAAATGATAGTAAAAAAATAATGGTAAATTAAGAATATTATGCCTTTCTATAATTCTAAAATAAAAATATATCTTTAATTTTAAAATAGGCCAAAAAGAAAAATGTAGTTTGAAATAGAGGAAGTAATTGTTTCAAGGAAAAACAAAATTGACTTAACGAGGCAGGTTTGAGGGTAAACCTTTTTTAACTTGGTTGGGAGTGAGCAAAGACCACCATGTCCTCCTATATGCATGTATTCCATGCTCCTCGTTAGACTTGAACAAGCTGTCTCACTGTATATAAGTAAAACGATGCCTGAAACTTAAAATATTAAATTTTGCTTTAATAAAATGTCTATAATAAATTGGACATAAAACCATAAATGAATGGGAGTATAATTTGGTTCTCTAAAATAAAACTAATTGAAAGTGCGTAGCCAGTTCCTACCGAAAATATGAATTGCAAAATAATGAAGAGCCCTGATTGAATCATGAGAGGGAGGGAGGGACCGATCTTAAGCCAAACATCAAATTGATTTGTTACGTTTGGATTGAAAGAATATAATAAAAGAATGAATAAAATAAAAAATAGAATATTTAATGATCATTTTGAAAAATAAATCATTTCAGTGAAACGATCCTTGATTGTTTAATTCATGAGAAAAGTGATAGAATAATATCTATTCCAACAGAATAGATATATGTGATAATTTTATTATTATATTGCACCTCTTATTACTGCTAATAATTAAATATATATTTAAAATATTTTAAAATTATTTTATTATTTCTTTCATTCAATTCCTTTAATGTGAACACAATATTATGGATTCCACCAAGTTAAATATTCTTTTTCTTTAGCTGTCTCATCACGGATCAACCTCTAATTTAATTCGCAGCCAAACACTTGGTAGGGCCTCACGTGAACTAAAGAATGTGCATTTCACAAATATAGTGAACTGTATCGAGTGTTTCAAAACAAACAATATATATGGAGTACGTTTATGTCGTTAAGGATGGGCCACATCTTTAAGGTTGATGGTTTACTCGGTCTGTTGGTCCGTCTTCATATCTCGCCTAACTTTAAGTCAGTACCGAGAGTTGATATCTTTATGTTGGTTCTAAAATTCAAGATATACATATAAATATATTAGATAGTTTTAGAAAAAATAAAAATAAATTATTTTATGATTAAAATGTGTCTCTAATTTTGTGGACCGAGTACTAGTGCATGGCAAGTTGGCAACTTATGCAGGCCGATGACTTTTAACGCTTAAAATTATGAAGTATTATGAAGTACATACAAGTAGCTTTTTGAAAAGAAAAAAAAAAGTGATTGTAAGAAGAAGAAGAAAAAAAAGGCCATATATTTTTATTATGCTTTAGTGAATAAAATAGCCAATGCAAAGTGTATTAGCCCAGCCCAATGCACAACTAAGAAATCCCAAAATAAAAACTAAGATAGCCCAAATGTAAACCCAACATAGCCACCAAATGCAAAGTAATACAGCCGTTATCATGGCACTATCACTTATCCGTGACATTGCTTGTTAAAAATATTATATATATATATATATATAACTTTTTCTTCTCGTTCATTGCATGTCGTGGGCATATTGTACTAGGCTTAGTAGGCTATGTAATGGGTCTAACAGTCGATTGTAATTTGTATGTCACAAGGCAATTGCTGCATTTGATATAATCCTTCCATTTTCATTTACCAACTAACAAATTTTAAGGATATCATTTTGAGAATTTTGTTTCATATTTAATTTTAAATTTATTAAATGTTAACTCGCGTGATAATAAAATAATGATGATGACCTTGAGAAAATTTTGTTATTTTTTGTTACTATCAAAAGAAGCATGAAGTTTTTTTAGAACAAATATACTTTGCAAATGAGACTATTTTATAAAATGGAGAGAGTTATAAATAACACTCTCCTTAATTTACAATAAGAGTTTAATTTATGAGTTGTAATCGTGTTTACCTTATATATACTGAAATTAATGAATGTTTAGGTTAATAGTGATGTCCTCAAATATTCTTTTTAAAGGCTTAAATATACAGGTAATGTTAAATATTTTAAATTTCAAATATTAAATTTATCTCAAATATAATGTGTCATTATCATATATTTTATATATATTTTTTGAAGAACATATATTTCATATATTGGTAGGGGTGATCATTCGGTTATAACCGAAAACCGAATTTAAAAAAAAATCATTATCCGAATTAATAACCAAATTGGCAAATAACCGAATTACCGAAAACCGAATAACCGAATTTTTTATTCGGTTATTACCCGAATTTAATTCTATTTTTTCAAAAAAAATAAATTATGTCAAAAAAAATAAATTATGTCAAAAAAAATAAATTATTTCAAGTTAGAATATAGAATCATTTCATTATTTCAGAATTGAAGGATGAGTCATGCAACCATGCAAGTACTATTTTAATTTTTAATTGCAAAATCTTTGAAAGTTGGAATAGAATAATAATTTTAATTTAATATTTTATTTTATTTTTACTATTCGGTTAATCGGTTAACCGAATAGTATAATTTTCCTATCCAAAACCGAATTCGAATACCGAAATAAATTTCGGTTATAACCGAAATTATTCAAATAACCGAAATATTTCGGTTTTAAAATTTCAGTTCGATTTTTCGGTTATAACCGAAGTTTGCTCAGTCCTATATATCGGTAGACTAAAGTTTAGATCAGTTTGGTAAAAATTATTGGAAATTAACGTGTCAGGGTATTGGTAAGGTGCTCATATACGTAAAAGTGAATTTATCAAGGCTAAATGTATCCATTAATTGAGATTTGAGCTTATCCATGGTTTACTAAAAATAACAATAACATGCGACTAAATCCCCTTTTGCCAAATCTTTTGAACAACCCACTACTTAATTAGAAGATAAACAATTAGGCTAGGTAATAATTATATTGTCCTACAATGAGATAATCAAATATTAATTGTATCCCGATTCTTGTGCATGCATCCATGCTTGCCCTTTCTGCCCTTCGCATCTTTCTAGAATTAAGTATGGTCCTATTTGCCTAATGCTAGAAATTCCGAACTTTATATTACAAAGTTTGAATTTCTTATGTATTAATAATTAATAGGGAAGTGATATTTTTACAAATTTTTTAAATATTTTTATACGTAAACTGTTGTTATATATCTATAGCGATATTTTTTATATAAAAATATCAAAAAATTACGTGAAAATATCAATTTCCTAATTGATAACGTTGTATTTCAATAAACTTAATTATTAGATTTAAATACTCCAAAATACCTGAAAAGGAGGATTGGGTTTCCAGATCCGTCTTCAATGATTAAGTCAATAATTATAAATGTTATAAATTTGAGAATAATGTGTGTTTCTGTATGTATCAAAGGAAATTAGTTGTTTTTTTGGTCCAATAATGTTGGACATTTCCAAGTTTAAATCTTGGAATCAGCCCGGTAATATTGTGTTAGTTAATAATTTTAAAAAAGGAAGTTTCATAACTCCTAAGAATCTTTGTTATAGAAATTTAGATATGTTACGGATTTCATATAATCAAAGATGGCATATGATTTTAGAAAATTAAAATATACTAATATAATTGAGTGACGGCTGCAATGATAATTTTTCATGTCAAAGTCAAACACTTCTCACCAGAATAGAACTTGGATATTCATGTGAAAGTTTTTCTTTTTTCTTTTTTCTTGACACCTCAACAAAAAGTAAGATAAAAGAATGATACATTTATAATTAGTTTATTTTTACTTTTTTCACGCTTATATTATTACATTTCAGTGATTACGAGAATACATTACAATTTTTATAAATTCCAATATGTAATTTTGTATTTTAAAAATAAATATTTTATCACTAGACTATTAATTTTGGTCAAAATTATAATTAAATAATAATTCACATACATAAGAAAGCCGAATAATTTACTTGTTGTTTCAATGTTAAATTACTAAACTAGGCAACGTGCGTGTAACATTTATAATGTTAAAATTTTGAATGTAACATCAGCTCTGCATAAGATTTCAAATTATTAATAATATTATCTTTAGTCATAATTTTTTAAACGTTGTGGTTTTAATATCTGAGAAGATATTATTAAGACAATAAAAATTAAGCATCCAAGTGCTAGGAATTTTCCAAATATATATATAAATTTTATGGCATTTTTTATTTTTAAAATTGCATTAAAGTTAACAAATATTTGTTTGTCTGACGTTAGATCCCGACTTCATCTATTTTACTTTTATCTATCAAACAGATATTAATATTAATTAATAATTACAATTTGGCATTTTGTGTTGAAGTTACGCAGTCGCTCCTCTAGAAAGTCTAAGCCGAGGTGTTTGGCCCCTTTACAAAGGAGACCTAGGCGTCCACGTCGTGAACTGACTCAAAAGGTTCTCTGTGGCTATTGCTAATGAGGCGATTGTCGCCGAAGTTATGATTGATGGTGTTCAGCCTTCTAGGGATGAAGGTTTTGACCCATATGTACATTATGCTGACGCCACTGCATACCTTAGGTGTAACCTTGTTTTCACCTTTACTTATCCGATCATGAGTATTGTTTTAGCTGACCATCACTTTTTTACCAGATATGAGATTAGGTTGACTCTTGGTTATAGTTACCCAATTTCAATTTTCAAGTAAAACAGTAATGAATTTATTTACAAGTAAATCTCTTTTCCAATTTTGAGCTGATAAAATAAAGAGTCCGTTTAATGTGTGTCTTAAGAGCACACATTAAGCGCAGAAAATAAGAGATGAAACTTACTAAATATTATTTTTTTATATATTTGAACTGAATTCAATACACGAGATCCACTAATATATTATTTTTTTATACATTAAATTCAGTACAACTACATAAACATATAATATTATACATTGAATTCCGTACTTAACATGTGCCCTAAGAGCACATTTTAAGTTTTCTCTAAAAGAAAATAGGAAAGTGTATTGAATGCAAGAGTTAATCATGAATGTAAAATACACGTTTGAACTTACCACGGGGTGACGTGTAAACAATGGAAGAATCGTTAGCAAAGAACAGGAGCGTTAACTCAACGAAGTTTCGTAAGCAATAGTTACAACTCGCACGCGAACACACTTTTAACATTCCGCTGTCCCCACCATTTCCGCTCAAAGTCACCACCACCTTTTTACTCAAACCAACCCTCTTATAAATCTCTCCCCTACTAACAAATCCCTCACCTTTCACCTCCCTAAGATTAATACTCTCTATTATCATATCAATACAAGGAGATAATACAGAATTTTTTCAAAAATGCAGCAGCAACATGAAGATCCCTTGTCCTGCCCTACATTCAACAGCTACTCTTCCGATAGATTGGCTGAAATCGGTAAAAATGTTAGCCAGGAATTTAAACGAGACTCAGAAGTCACCGGCCATGGCGACGGATTCGAGTTCCCTTTAGCTGTTGAAGATCCAGAAGCTTCGGCTGATGAAATAGCCTATCAAGGCCCTGTTTTCCCGGTTTTTAATCGCGATCTTATTAGTCATCAGGATAAAGAAATTATTAAGCCTAATTTTGACGCTTCCGCTCTAATTCAAGTTCAGTTGAAAGACCTGTTCATTGACGAATTGGAAACTGTACCTCCGGGAAAGTACTGCCTTTGGAGGCCGAAATTAGTTCAATCGTCGCCAGCTACTTGTAAGAAGAGTAAATCGACTGGATCGGCGTCGAAGCGGTTTAGAATTGGAGATTTGCTCCGGCGAAGCAACAGCGACGACAAGGACTCTTTCGTGTTTTTGACTCCGAACAATCACAATCACAATCAGCCGAAAGCAGAGAGCAGTGAGAAAGCTGACAGTATGAAGTTACGGCAGCACTCCGTTGAAGCCGGTAAAGTTACCGGAAAATTAAAGGCGCCGCCATCGCCGTCGTCATCGGCTCACGAGTTGTTTTACGCACAGAATAGATGGATGAAAGAAAGAGAAAAGAGAAAATCATACTTACCCTATCGGAAAGACCTAGTGGGGTTTTTCACTAATGTGAACGGATTAGGCAAAGCGTCCAAAGCCTTCCCGCGGTTCTAATGGACGCCATTTTTGTATTGTTTTGTTTGAGAATTGTTGTTTTTACAAATATTTTTATTTTATTATTTTATTTTCATACCTTTTTCAGTAGAGAATAAATAAGATTATTATTATAATTATAAAGTTTTGGTAAAAATATAAAAATACTAATGAAAATAATGGCTCCTTTTTTCAATAAAAGGTTTTATTAGCTTTTATTAATAAACTTATATGGTGAAAGGGGGTGAAGGCGTAGAAGCTTCTCCACTAAAGATGGGACATCATAAGATACCTGTTTCAGAAGTGAAACCAGAATTCAATTCAAATTCTTGATCGAAGCCCTTTACGACTATGAAAATCTTTACCCAGACTATGGATAGAAATGCATCAAGGTGGTAAATTTACCCCCACAGTTGCTTTAATACGTTGCTCGGGTGTATCATCAGGGACTTCGTACATTTGTGTCCAGATTTATAATGACGGTTTTTAAAATTTATGACAACGATATGTACATTTGCTATAATCCTTTTTTTTTTTAAGATTGTGGTGATGAGATATACTGACGTCATATACTTTGACACAGAGAAATAAAAAATTTTGATTACAAGGTATCTTATGCCTGATGAAAGGCATAACATGTGTTTAGCGCCGTCACTTTTTAATTTATTTTGATATATATATGCATTCTCTATTTATAGTAGTTGTACACTCAAATAAGTATTATGAGGTTATATGATTTTTTTGAAAAGTATAAAATTAATATTGATTTTTTAAATTCAATATACCATATTTTTAAACTTAAAATTAATGTTATTTATTTAATTTTTAAAATAATAAATTTTAAAATTAATAGTATTTGGTTGATAGATGAATTTATATTAATTATAAATTTTTGAAAAGTTAAATTTAATTATATATATTGAAATGGAGAGGGTACTACATTTATATATATATATACTACGTATATTACGGCGTGCGGTCATCATTTCGGATGGTACTCCCTCCGTTTTTCCACCAAGCAGGACGAAGTGCGACTCTGAAGTAATTGGATATTCTTGCTCACTTCTTAGGGGTGCAGAGCAAAGAATGAATCAAACCAAATAATTGTTCTAGAATAGCTACTCTTCCCGATTTTTCTATTTGATACACCAGTGTTTCGCTTCATATATATATGGGTCCCTGTAACATTTTTACGGTATCATTATGATCAATTAATGGAACTTAGCCAAAAGATTTTTATTGATATTTTTAAATTAATTTAAATTGATATGAATTTTTTAAATTTTAATTAATATAATCATAAATATTATAAATTATATAAAAATAACTACTGATTGTAAAATTTATTATTTCATAAATTTTAGTGAATTATCTAAATTTTGAATTATAAAAAACAAACTTTTGAAAGTTAATACTAATTTGTAACGAAGATGGTATATGTTTAATCCTCTATTTAATTTTCTAATGTTTGTAGGGCAGGCATTACTACGAGCTTCCTAGCAATGAAGGAACTCCTATTACAATCTAAGATTGCTCTCATTAATGGAGTGTCTCTGTTGGTAGCCCGAGTAATCAATAGATAACATATCTGCTATGCTATTAAAAGTGGAATTTGAGTTTGCTTCTGAATATTTGGGTTTGGGCATCGGAAAACATTACTTTTATATGTAATGCTACAATAATATGAACACTAGATTATGTGGCAGGCCATACTTGATTAACTTGCGCGAGAAGGAAAGGAAAAACAATTAATATTATTCTGACCTTTTTAACAAAAAGGTAAAAAGTAATCTAAGTTCATTATATTTATACCGAGCTTCGAAGGAGCATCTTGATTAGTCGGCATTAAAAGAAGAGAATTGATATTTTTATAAATTAATTTAATATATTTTTATAAATTAATTTAATATATTTTTAAGTGAACTTTATTTAATTTTATGAAAATATTAAATTTAACGTGTGAAAATATGAATTCCTTAAAAAAAATTGACAATAAAACTAAAAATACCATGCAATAAATAAATAGCTTGATTTGTAACAATTGATGTGTCAGAAGTATGAAATCTGGCCTGTAATGTAATTTAAGAAAAATTATTCTATGATCTTAAGGTATGACCATGTGGTGTTTTAAGTTTATTTTTATGTTATTATTTTAATATGTACAGTAAAAAAACTTATTTTATATACTAAAATTACAGCATATTAGTGACCTAAAAATATTAGGTGACGGTATTTTAGAATCATCTAATAACTTCTCATAATTTAGAGACTTGCATTTAAAGCAAATGCATAAAGCATCTACTAGTAAATACTAGTAGGATTATTGAAATGGACAAATTATGTGGACAAAGTAAGTAGTAAATGGAAAGTAAAATTTATATGTATCATTCGAAAATATCATCTTATCGTAGCTTACAATTAAAACTCATACTTTTAATATATATATTTTTAAATAAATTATTTTATGTCTAAACTATATTGAATACAACCAAGCAATCATCATGCATTTCTTTCAATACTGAGTGAACAAGTCAATATAGTACACAAAATTGAAATTACTATTTCTAATATTTAAAAAAAAAAGAGATATTTTTTGTAAGATTAGTGCGATGATATTAATTCCTCATTTTTTAAGTATATTTTTAATTTACTACCACACCATCATTATTAAATCCTTAATTAATACTCCATTACAAATATATTTAAGAACATAAAATAACCTTTACAAATCCTCGATTTTGACATTAATCTCATCTGTACGTAGTGGTTTTGTCCTACCTCAAGGTCATTTTAAATAATAATCAGGATTCAAATTACAAACGTGCCATACATGTATGCATCATATAAGGCTCTACATGCCATGCTTGGACTTTGGACTCATTTCTTGTTCCGTTCTATCTTCTTAACTCTCGTCATTAACTTTTGAGTATCGGTAGCCATTAGTGGATTATCAGTCCCACTCCACTCACCTCCATCTTCTTCCCGGTAGCTTGTATATATGATGAGTCTTCTCAAGTACTTTTTGACACATGTTTCACGAGCTTTTACCTCCCTCCATCTTCTTCCCCGTAGCTTGTATTGTATGTTGAGTTTTCTCAATTACGTTCGACACATGCATGTTTCACGAGCTTTTATACTCGAATCAAGCATTAATTAAGTGGTGATTACCCCGCATTTTTCAACCCCTAATTCTCCCTTTATTTTTAAAAATAAAATAAAATAATTCCATTTGTTATTTTTTTTATTCATCGACATATTATTTTTCTCTCTCCCATTATATAATACTCCCTCGGACTGAAAATGATATATTAAATATTAAATTAATGTAAATTTATTTAATTTTTGTTAATGATACAATTATTTTCAATCTTATTTTCTCCTCCTCGTTCATTCCGTCTTTACCAACGAAGTAATTTATAGTTTATCTTTGATTTTCTTTGTGAATCCAACTAATATCGTTTTTGAAAAAGTTTGAGAAGCTTCATGATCTACTAGAAGGGGATACATATTTGAGAACGAAAGGAAATGACAAAAATGGCCTTGTATATTAATGTAGAAGAACTAACTATAAAAAAGATACGAGGGAGAGTGAAATTAGGAAGAGATAATGAGATGGGACAAAAATGGTGCTTTTTTTAATGCTTTGATTTTCATAGTAGTTCAAAACGGAGGTTATAAGAGAGAGAAGAGGTTTATGGAATAAAGGTTCGTTTTCTGTCAAGTAGTTGTGCGGACGATTTAATATATTTTGTTATTTTTTTTTATCATTTGTATAATTATTATATGAATTATTTTAATTTATAAATTAAATTAATGCTACATACTCTTTTTTACGGGTCAAAATTAAAAATAATTTATAACTTAATTTAAATTTAAATTTTAAAATAAATCATCGCCTAAATATATTTGCTTGTGCCGGCTCCTGAATGGTTCACAATGTACTCTAGTGTGTAAAAGTTTATTGTACGCGTGCAGTGTGTCTGGAGTATGGAGGACAAATTCTAGAAACACGTGGGAGAGGTCCCCACGTGTCCACGATATTTCACTCTTACCGTGACTGTGGCTTCTGTCTCTTCGTCAATTATGCCCCCATCGAACGAAAAAGTATTCAGTTCCAACTCCCCATACGCTCAGCTCGAATCTCAGTGCAAAAATACATGCTTACACGTACATGTATCTATATTTGTATATACACATTTAATTCCCTAACGAAATTCACCAAGGAGTATAAACAGAGTCTTCAAAAATGTCTTCACTGCAAGTTCCGAATTACAGAGCTTTTGAGCAATCGCCATATTTAAGAACCTTTTCCTCCGCAGAGAAATTGGCCAATAAGATCGTAATCGATTCTTCTTTTTGGGGGAGAGATTTACGTTTGATCAATGGAAGTTCTTCTGTCTCAGTCGTTGGTTCTGCAGAGAAGCGCCGCCGAAGTATTTCTAGGGTTTTTGCAACGTCTGATTCAACATTCAAGATGAATTTGAATGAGTATATGGTTACTCTCGAGAAACCACTCGGCATTCGATTCGCTCTTTCGGTGGATGGCAAAGTGTTTGTTCATGCTCTTAAAAAAGGGGTCAGAAATTTAGCTTTCCGATAATGTAATTTACAGCTTTATGCAATTTTTTTGAAAATTGAAACTGGATTTTGCATAAAGTTTTGGTTTTTCAGCTTTTGACTTGCATGGATATTGTGTTACTTTTAGATATGTAGTGCAATTTGTACATTAACTAGTAGAATGATTATGTAGGGTAATGCGGAGAAGTCGAGGATAATTATGGTGGGTGATACTCTGAAGAAGGCAAGCGAATCGACTGGTGGAAAATTAATTGAGATTAGTGACTTTGGTGATACAGAGTAATGTATAATCTTTATTTACTAATTTTCATTATACTGACCTTGTATACAATATCTCATGCTACTTTTGAAAATAATAATAATAATAATAATAATAATAATAATTAAACACAAATACAATATATCAAGCTAAACTTCTTCTGTTCAGTGAGTACTAATGCTGATGAAGGATGTAATGTTGGTACATTAGATTTGATGGTCACTTTAAGCTACCATCTTAGTTTTTTGTTTCATTTGATGCTTTTGTTATAGACACAACACATAAGAGAGGTGTGCCTGCTCTCTCTCTCTCTCTCTCTCTCTCTCTCTCTCTCCTCGTTTCTTTTTTCTCAAACAAGTCTGTCAAGACGACGTGGAAGCAACCATAGGGTTTCCAGGAATTACACAAATTCACCTCATTAGAGTCCTGAATTTAGATTGGGAAGCTGCATTCTGTTACTCAATAGCCAGTCTCATACATAATTTCCTTTTAATTCATATTTCTGCTCTTCACCATTTTTAAATTAGTTATGGATCTTCTTTCTTATGTTGTATTGCCACATCAAACTTGTGGTTAGCCCCAATGTGTATAGGCATCAAAAGTTATACTGTTCTTCAAATGCTTCTTTGAAAACTTCTCGATAAGTAAACAAGTGACCCAGTTTACTTCTTTTAGTTTGTGCTTCTTGAATTGGGTAAAAGAACTATGCTTTAAGCAACAGTGAAAATTGAACTATTCCTTATTTTCTGGGCCCCATCTCAACAGCTTTTGCATTCCCTTGTATTGCCTTTTATTTTATTTTCTTGCGAAGAAGAGAATTGGGGGGGGGGGGGGGGAATCGCTGCTAAAAGCTGAAGAACAGCAGGGGAAGACAAAAGGGTTGAATAGAGAAAAATCCCAGTAAAGAAATTATCTTTTAATCAATAATCGTTTGTCTTTCATTGATACTACCTATCATATTTATAAGCATTACAATAATTCCCAATCATTAAACTTAGATTCTCTGGAACTTCTTAATACATTTTAATAAATTACTCTTTAAACAACTAAAACTTTAAAATTTTCAAAATTATAATATGATTAGTAATCTGTGCTGCATCAGGGGGGAATCTCTTGCAAACATGCACCTGAGAACTCAATTGTTTGAGTTCATGTCCATTTATCAAAATACGGTGCTGATCTTTTTATATACGACTGTCTTTTGGTGTTTGCAGGAAGATGACAAAGGAGAAATCTGGATTTTGTAGTCTTGTCCTTGAGAGACCTTTCTCCCCCTTTCCAATTCAACAAGTGCATCTTATGAATGATCTTGATCTTTTATTTAATAAAGGCCGTGTTCCATTTGCCACTTGGAATAAAACAATAATGGCGTCGAACTTGAGAACATCTTCTGATAGTAGTGGGAATTCTGGGTTTGTCATATTCTCTTCGAAGTTCTTAACTCCACAAGGATGGAATTATTTAAATGATCAAAATGGACAAGCTCAACATAAATTGCAGAGAAATACTCCTGCTGAACCAGTTAACCAACTTGTAACCATATTCTCTGATGAGGAGTCAGGAGATGTCGAATGGGCGCATGGGAACTTCCCACTGGAGGAATATATTAAGGCATTGGATCGTTCTAAAGGAGAACTATACTACAGTCATTCTCTTGGTATGCGCTATAGTAAGGTGTGATGTTCAGCTTGTTTATGCACTAGACTTGCATAATTAAGTTTACCAATCCTTTGACGTCATAACTATCATCTTCCAGAAATTAGTTTAATGTTATGGTATTGACAAACTGAAAAATGTTAACTGTTTTTATATTTATCTGACATGGTCACTGCTTTTTATAGATTTAAGAGAAAGCAAATCAAGATTGTTTTTCTTATGGTAGTACTCATTTAACATGGTGGTTATATGAGCCCATGTTTATTGAGATTCACTTTGTATGTTATGTTTGGTGACCATGTCCAAAGTGTCTGTGCTACATAGGGTGATGACTATTTGTATAATCATCGGATTTCCACTGGCTTCAGTAAAGTGCTTACTGCTTACCAAAGAACTGGATCTATGTTGAATTAACTACATAAGCATCACTTGAATTTTGATTTGTACAGGCATGTGATATTTGCTACCAGCTTACAAGATTCTACCAGAAAACCTCATAAATGGGTGTAAAATTTTACTTGAGGATGTGTTCTATACCCATTTCATTTGTGTAACTTAAATGGCTAGGGACTTCTTGTAGTGCAGATTCACATATCTCAACTCTTCATTTGGACTGAATAAATATGTGTTATGCAAATGGTCCTTAAATGAGATTATAAATCTTGGATTTTTTTTATAAAAAATATTAAATATCCTCTAGGATTTTATTTTTCTTTCAGCCCAGTTATAAAATCTGATGTTGGCAATTTTTGTTATAAAACTTTAATTAATATTAAGGTAGATCTTAATGTAAATTAATGCTTATGAGTGCTAATATCATTTATTTACTTTTTTAATGGTTTCTATCTGTCAGATCACAGAGCAGATATATGTGGGGTCATGCATACAAAAGGAGAGTGATGTAGAAACTTTGTCAAGTGCTGTGGTGAGTGTTTCTATTTTTCTTACTCTTTTGGAATTTTTGTTCATGATTTGGACATGTCATGTTTTTTTTGGAATCCAGTAAGCATTTTATTGAACCAGGGACCTATAAGATGAAATTGCTGTTAGGAGTCATGCCAAGTATACTATGTAGTCCCTCAAGAAGTTGATGTTCCGAATTTAGCCTCTTAGTTTACGCCTTTGAGCTAGAATACTACGGAACATAATCCTTCCATCATCATGGATCTCTCATTTCTCAGCCTATAGAAAAATGTTCAACCAATCAAGAACATTGATAGAATGAAGACATATTTTCAAATTATCCTGCGGCAATATCTAATCCTTGGTTATGTCTAATTTTAGAATTGTGGATATGTCACCCATTTTATCTGTCTATACGTGCTATTATTTCCTACTGAAGCTTTTGATGTTAATTTCATGGATCTATTTTCCCTGTTCAATTTCTTGCAACATTTATGGAATCTCTGCAACAGGGAATTACTGCTGTGCTGAATTTCCAGAGGGGAATTGAAGCAGAGAATTGGGGAATTAATTCAAAATTAATCAATGAATCATGCCAGCAGTTTAATGTCCTTATGATCAACTATCCTATAAGGTAATAAAATTTATAATCATTGGAATTCTCTAGGCTAGTTATATTCCACTATTTAGGCATTAGTTATACTTGAATAACACCTATAATTCTTCAATTTACTATCGACATGTGGAGGGTGAATCTGCTTTAATCAGAACTTGTTTGCACTTGCACATCAAATAACAGCTATGCGCATATATGAATGGTTTGTCTAAAAGTATCAACTCTTGCCTCATTGATTTGAGTTTTGGCTTTAGTTCCTTCATTAATGCGGTATCGCAACATTGCATCAACTATAAACTCATGGCCACATTGAAAGTTTCGCATGCATGCTTGCCTGGCTATAGAAATATTTTATATTGGTTGAGGCATAGAAGCTGGTTTTGAGATGATGATGTCACAGACACTTCCATTTGATTTCTTTTGCAGGGAGGTAGATTCATTTGATATGAGAAAGAAATTGCCATTTTGTGTGGGTCTTCTTTTACGCTTACTAAAGAAGCACCATCGCGTGTACTTGACTTGCACCACTGGTTTTGATCGTTCTCCATCTTGTGTGATTGCATACCTGCATTGGATGACGGATACCTCCCTTCATGCAGCTTACAATTTTGTTACTGGGTTACACTCATGCAGGCCTGACAGGTAAGTCTCACCCTACTATCAGCCTATGAATTTGCATGCTTTGCATTAGGGCATTTGATAATAATATGCACATTCTCTGCCCTTGATTTCAAGAGATAAATATCTGCCGAGAAATATGGAAATAAAAATTTGACCGACTTGCATCCTCAGAGACTCTACACGGGGTTGTCTGCTAATGCGTCTATATGCATTTATGTATTTTCACTTGAGGTTGTATTGTGATTCTGCATCAATTGTTGGACTATGGCCATTTGAAATACTAGCAGATTTATATCAAGAATTAGTCCTCTTGTGAGTAATCTGCCACTTGCTTCCTCATAGTGCCCGCCTTTGTTAGTTAGCTTGTTTTGAATCCTTGCACTTGGGTATGATTTTTCTCTTTTTTAAATGACCTGGATCTTCTTTTGTTCCTTTTTCAGTTCAGTAGTAGACGAAGAAACCTTTTCTCATCTTCAAAATTGGTTATTGTATTAAAAAGGAGCCCTTCCTACCCCCCCCCCCCCCCAAAAAAAAAAATTTGAGCCAGAAACCTTCTAGGTTATATTTATCTATATTTAATGTACTACACATTTTTATTAGTGAAACTGATACAGCTTATGCTGATATTTGAGTGCAGACCGGCAATCGCCTGGGCAACATGGGATCTCATTGCAATGGTGGAAAATGGCAAACATGATGGACCTGCAACCCATGCTGTGACCTTTGTGTGGATTGGCCATGAGGTGATGAATGGCTTTCATCCTTTCTCTTTTACAGTTTTACTGTTTTTTGACGCTATTAGGAATTACTTGGGGGAGGGGAAGGAGGCTTGAGCCCCTTTTCTACATTGTGGGAGGTGGATCATTAATCCTTACTCATTGGGCTATCACCCAAGTCTGTTCAAGTATTTGTCATAAATTGATATGTGAAAGAAAATATTCAGTATTTCATTTTTGTCCTCTAAATCAATATGCTTATCATTAAAAAATCTATTACTGAGAAACTGATGCTTAAAAGGAGTTTTGCACAATGGAAAGGCTAAAATCACGAGTCAAACATTTATCATTTTTGATAATGGTATGTTCTCACTTTATTTTTATACAGGGAGAGGATATATCCTTGGTTGGAGATTTTACTGGAAACTGGAAAGAGCCAATTAAAGCGACCCATAAGGGTGGCCCAAGATATGAAGTTGAAGTTCGACTCCCACAAGGGATGTAAGTTTTTATCGTTCTGTTTCTGGCCTTATTATGGAGGACATCGAGCTTCTAAGCAATCATGGGTTTCCATTGTCAGCTCAATTTAAATTTGGTGATTTTAAAATGGAAACTGATATTTCCAGGGTTTTTTGATATTTTCACATAAAAAGTATCGCTATAGGTGTATAACGACGGTTTAACCGTCGTTATAGGTCTATAGCGACAGTTTACATATGAAAATATCAAAAAACCCTGTGAAAATATCACTTCCCTTTAAAATTATTCCCCTAAATAAAGTAATCATGACCAGTTTTGAGTTTGCTCCAGAGCTTGTACCAGAGGATTGTCACTAATCATGGTTACTGTATAGAAATTTATATGGAGAATGTCCATCTTAGAAAAATATATAAAAAATGGTATTACACACGTTGATTTTCATCAATGATTTGGGTAGTATCCCATAATAATTTGTTAATTTTGATTAAAGGGTTGACAAGTATGCTCTCTATTCTTTGAATTCATTCTGAGCTCAATCCATCTCCAGTTATAGACTTATAGTCTCATCATATATTTATTATAGCAAGTAAGAAATCCAAAGCTACACTAGCTTTTAACTTTTTCAAATTGGGAATGGGTTCTTGTATTTGTGTTTTATGCAATATTAACCTCTGCTATTATTTTTGGCAGTGCATGTATTTTATATTAGGTCCGTACATATGACAAGGCTTATGATTTGACTTTCATCCTATTTGTTTTTTTCTGAATCACTCGTCTTGCACATGCATTACATACAGGAATGAATGATTCTTCTTGTTTAGGTATTCAAAAGTAATGATCTATTATCACCTTTAGGTACTACTATAAGTTCATTATTGGTGGGCAATGGAGACATTCAACAGCTTCACCAACTGAAAGGGATGAGCACGGAAATCTCAACAATATAATTGTGGTTGGCGACACTGCTAGTGTGAGACCTACTGTTCGACAAGAAAAGAAGGTAAAAATGTGTTCTATTTTGCATCTTATTATTTTCAAATATCGAAAATGTAATGCTCACTGTTGTTTAAAATAGAATCATGTCATTATGGCATGTTATTGTTTTTCTTTTGCATGTAATCAGTGTCAATTATTAGCATTTTCTTCCTTCATTGTTTGTTTTCTTTTATGTCTCATCGTATTGATAGATATACAAGGATGATATCAATGTATTTTGATGCAAGAATGAAACTAATATTTGCATAATATGAAAGTTTTATGATGAAATTTCTAGATTAATTGAATCCTTTACTTATAGTAAATCACTAGTCTGATGATTGATTTCGTTTGTTTTAGGATGCGAATATTGTGAAAGTGATTGAGAGACCATTGACAGAAAATGAGCGCTTTATGCTGGCAAAAGCAGCTCGATGTGTTGCATTCTCGGTTTGTCCAATTAGTCTGGCCCCTAAGTAATTGGGCTTATCTACCATTCCCCTTTGGAAAATCACAGTACATGCTACCTGGTTTTCCATTTTCTACAACTCTCTTGGCAAAGAATTATATTATACTTCAACTCAAATTTGGCAATGTTCTCTCCCAAAAGACAGAATCGTCATATTTCAAGGTTCCCTACTTGTAAAGACACGAGGGTAATATGACCCTGTTTCTTCATGCAAGGAAATAGTTATCTTCGTGATTCTAAAAAAATAAAAATTGGTGCAAATGCCTTAGGTTGCTTTCCTGAAGCTCCCTATTCCAGCTCTGCTTAGTTGTTATACGAGAAGAAGGGACTGTGGTTGCATTGATTTCAAGAGAGAACCTATGTGATTTTATCATTAGATTTTGATTTAAATCTTTGAATCATTGTGATGTCCAATGCTGCAGCTCAGTTGTGCTATAGGTCTATAATAAAATGTTAATGTTCATGGATGGTTTGTAGTGCTAGCAACTCATGGCTTCTTTTCCTCATCAATGATTATATATATATATATATATATATATAAGTACTTGCACAACAAGAATGCATTAGAAAATGCCACTGTTTTCAATACTGTAATGCACGCTCAAGATTAATTTAATGGATTGAAGAAGATAATATCCACTCGCAAGAGTCGAAGCCCCATGTTTAATACACCCCCTTCTTTATTTCTCTCACTGTTTTCGTTCCTTTTTTGTTCGTTTGTCCAAACTCCTAATTATTTCAGCTGAACCAAATTTAAAGCTATAATTGATACGTATATCATTATTTTTACTTGAGTTGGGCTTTAAAACACCACGGCTTCATGTACTTGTGGATGCATGCTCCTTAAAACAGAAGACTAGATATCATTACCTTTTGAATAACAACTTACTCCTATAACAGTAATTTGGTTTACAGGAAAATTAAACTAAAACATGCGTTCCAAGTGTAATTCTGTGAAGATATTTTTTTTACTCCGCGCATCAACTTTTCAAAATTTATGCTGGCGTATTCCTAGTTTCACAGGTAGATTCTTGTTTAATTCAGCTATAAGAAAGCACAGATGAAATGACCAGATTTGAGACTAGCAAAGGAGATCAACTATCAAGGAGGCAAAAGGAAACCGTTTTGGAATGGGTTTAGCTGTACATTACCAACTCATTGGCACATTGGCATGATAACATAACTTTGTTGATATCAAGATGATAATACAATAGCTGGACCATGTACCATGAAACAATAACTACACAATATTGAGCAAATTCTTCATTGATGTATGAAATATCATATGATGACCTCAACTATGGTATCAGGTCTCATCGGGCTTTGGTTCAAGGATTACAGGGATCTTCTCTATGTGATCTCCTCGTAACACCTCCACAGAGACCTGCGCATTTAAGACATGTATTATAGACAAATGACATATGACAAAGTTCCTTAAATTCAAAAGTTTCTTCTGCATGAACTTTGTTCAAACCAAATGCTTAAATGTGGTATTGATTTTGACTGGCTCGCTCAATGAAATATATCAAAATGACTTCTACTACAAGCAAACACAAGCTCAGGAAGACCATCATTCAAGGAAATGGAAGCTAAGAGAAACCATCATTCAAGGAAATGGAATCAGAGCATACCGTATCACCAACTTTACATTGGTCAAGAATTCTGTACAAATCACTTCCATTAGTGACTTTTTTTCCATTTACAGAAGTTATGATATCACCCAATATAAGTCTGCCGAAGGCATCACGTTTAGTTGACAGCAAACCCTGAGGAAGAGAGATTAATCAGCCTTGAATGAATCCACATCAGATTCAATTGTCAAGTTTCTCAGGGTACATGAAGTCAAAATTTCAAGACAACATCTCACTAACGTATAAGAAACTACCTTAATCTTCAGTTATATCAATAATGTAAAGTTACAATAAGAAGATAGACGTACTGCTTTGCCAGCAGGACCATTTACAGGAGCATCTAAGACAAGTACCCCACTAACTCCCAGCTGCTCCACAGACTGATCAGGTGCGAACTTGATTCCTAGAATAGGTCTTGTGACCTTCCCAAACTGCACCAACTGATCAACAATTCCTCCTACCTGGACATGATGAATGAATAATTAACTTGAGAGAAAAGAGAGAACTTTGCGATGTGATCACATAAAAATAAGGTAACTCAGATTATTAACCTACCGTGTCAACTGGAATTGAAAACCCAACACCAGAAGATGCACCAGACGGAGAATAGATAGCTGTATTTATCCCAATAAGGCTTCCTGCACTATCAAGAAGTGGGCCTCCACTATTTCCAGGGTTAATGGCAGCATCTGTCTGAATAACATCCTGGATTGGGCGGCCAGTAGCAGCAGAACTGATTTCCCTCCGAAGCCCGCTACATAAGATACGGATAATATTTAATTTACATTAATACATTAGAAAATTTAGATCAGTATGTCCATCCAACACAAATAAGATCTTGGCTCGCCATACTGGCTAACTTTTTATTTTTTATTGTTATCATTTATTATATGCTTTAGATGCCAATAATTGTGCACATTTCTTCTCCCTGGTTGACTACTTTTTCCACATCCTTTGGTTGTAATGCCTTAAAATTGGAGGAGATTCATTACTTGCTCACAAATGATTAATATTTTGGAACATAGGTCAGTAGTTAAAAACGTTTACCGAAAGCTGCAGCGGGGCAACAAGATCCTGAAAACTCGTACTCCCTCCAGCACATTACAAGTGACCTCATTGCTTGATACAGTTTAGGAAAAGAAGAGTTGACAAAGACGTCAAATTTGTTTCCCCAATATAACTAAAATAATATATTGTTATATGCAATGAGGTCCACAAAATTTGAGATTCTCCTTTTAAACATGTTTAATACAAGGGTGGTATAGTTAAAATACACAAAATTGCATTGTTATGTCAAATGAGGTCTCCCGAAGGGAAAAGGATTGCTTGAAGGGGACTGAGAGAGTATTAACTAAATTAAGTGTGTCTATTTACTACTCAACCAGTCATATTTCTGGAGATCATCCATTCACATATTTTTTTGACATGGTTTGCAGAGATCATGTTCTGTTTTGAGTAATACCGTACGCAAAATTTAATTTAGAAAGTATGAGACATCTATTTCACCTGAGTTCACAAGTGTCCTCATTCTCTTCCAGATTTAACATTCTTCTATATCTTCAAATACAGTAATATACTAGCACTACATGCTCCTCCCAGGCATAAAATTGGAACCGTTTTGCATAAAAAAATTAAGTAGTTAACATATATTTCATATTACTTCACACATTCACACCTAATGACTTGCAAAGGAAAATAAATTATCCACACCTGATGACGCCAGTAGTAAGTGTATGGTCAAGTCCAAACTGCAAATACATACATGTAAAAATTAAATATTTCTTTTAAAAGAACCATATAACCAAATTAAATGAAAAAAAAAAAGAAGGAAAAAAAAACTAAACTCAATTATATTATTAACCCACAATGTGCACCACTTCAAAGAATATACAATATGATCATCGTTGTTAGAATCTTCGATACGCGATACGTATCTTACGATACAATACGGAGATAATTTGATACGTGTCGCCTGTATCGTATGATTCAATTACGACTCTTACGATACGATACAATGAATGATACTTTTTAAAAGCAACCAACTTGAAAAAGTTTTCATGCAGATCCCAAAGACTAAAAACAAAACTTTTAAGCCTTTTATCATTTCAATTGAAGAGGCTTTCTAACACAAACATATTATATATCGCTTCATGAGTCTTTAATCACTTTTTAGAGTATTATATCTTATTGAAAATGTCGCACTATTTTTTTCACGTCACTTTCTATAAGCAGATATATAAATCTCCACTTGTTAATTTGAATTATTCTATTTTGTTTTATAGATTAAAGGTGAATCTGAATTTTTGTTTTATCTTGTTACTTTATAAAGATTACTAAAATAATATATAATAAATCAATTTAGAGTATTTTGACTACTGTTTAACTTTAAAATTTATTTTTAATCTATTATAATATTTACTTGACTACTTTAATATACAGTCAAGCTTGTGTTTTATATGTTTAAATATATATTATAACATTTTTTATTTTGTTTCCTTATCTTACGATATGATTCACGATATGATACATGAAACACGATATGAGATTTTCGATACACGATACGATTCACGATTTGACAACTATGAATATGATAAATAAAGTCCCAATGATAAGCTGAAAGGGAATTGAAGTGTTCCCCTGCACCTTCTCACTAATGTCAAGATATAACTTTAAATTTTATACAAAGACTTGGTCACCACTGACATGAAAAACAGATTGTTAAAGCTCAAGCTGTAAGTATTTTTAATTAATTAAAAAATTAGAAGTCTAGAATGCTTCTTCGCTCAGGAGTGGATGTTATAAAGCAAAAACTGGGATGCAGTCACGAGTTTTTATATTGGAAAGAAAGCAATGTTAATGAGCGAAAGGTCAAATCAGTGACAAATGTGGAAACTATGACTTCGGGTGCTTGGTAGGTGGTGTTGGGTTGTCCAGAGAGAGAGAGAGGCGTGGCAACAATTGTTGACCCATTTAAGTGCCATTGATATTTAAACTTCTGCACTGGAAAAGCTCTGAATATCTTAATTCTGAAATGTTTAAAAAAACATACACTTTCTGAATCGTTAAGAATATCAGAGAATCTACTCATAAGTCAATCTAAACATTCATCTCCATTAATTCTACAATCAGCATGTTCCGCTAATTAGTCGAAAAACACATTCACATTCTTGATGGGAGAACAAATTTTTTTAAAAATGGATAGTTGGGGAAAGCATCAACATCAAGTAACTACCAGAGCAAAAATGTACACATATGTTTTTCTATATAGAAGTGTGTAAGTGCATGTGTGTTTTAATACGCAAGTAACACAATAGTAACTTTATACTTACAGGGTTTCCAATAGCAAATACTTTCTGACCAACAAGCAAGTCTGCAGACATGCCGATGGGTATGGGTCTCAATTTGTCTTTGGGTGCATCGATACGCAATACGGCGACATCTTTATCTTGATCAAATCCAACAACTTTTGCATCGTAAGTGGTCTGGTCAGCAAGGGTGACTCTGAACAAAACTACAACCAGCTTAATAATACCTCACACAGACAAAACAAGAGAGAGACCTGACAAATGGGCTTTAGAAAATTGACCAGTCAAAATTTTCAGGTTAGCAGCATAGGTTTTTTTATTTTCTGTTATTTACTTTCTACCAAATATTTGTGCGGAAGTGCCACAAGTTGATCATATAGAAATTCAATCCATCCCAGGAAACAAATTGAAAAGAAAAATGATGCACAAGAAATTAAAAGAATAGATGGGGAGAAGAAATTAGAAAGTACAATCCAATATGGGGAAAATACTCCCTCGGTTCCAAATTATTTGACCATTATTGACTTTTGAAAGTCAATTTGAGACATTTTCAAATTTAAAATTGAAATGACTCATTAAAAATTATGAAACAATAAAACTTACAATGATTAATACTTTTTAGATAGTATTAATTCAAATTAAAAGAGCATATGTCAATTTTGAATTTAAAAATCTCTTAAGTTGACTTTAAAAAGTCAACAATGATCAAATAATATGGAACGGAGAAAGGAGTATAATAAAATTATCACATATGAGCACCATGTACACCCGCAACTCAGCCGAATAAAACAATTGCTAAATCCTGGAGTTGTTCATACAGTTCCTTTTCAACTATTTGGCTATGAAAATCAAATTGTCTATTAAATTATACTCGGCAAGTCCCTTCTGTCAACCTCATTCAAATTTCCAGATATCACTTGTCATATTATATTAGCAACTTTGAATTGAATCAAATCAGTCCTTTGCATTCCAATCCAAATGAATGAACCATCTTCTTGATCATACTTTGAAGGATACATTATTTCTCCATATTTTGTCCTCATTTTGAGGCTTGTACTTTTTATAACACAATTATATCTTCTTCTATCTCATGCTAAAGTATTGATAATGTATTTCAACATTGTCAGTTACAAGTTTGTAGAGATATTTATTAGTTTATTTCCAGGATGTTAGGTGTACAAATTATTTTTGGGCATGTCCTGAAATCTAAGGCAAACGCTCAAAGAAAAAAAAAATGGGCTTATTACGAAACAGAGGGAGTATTCTATAATCATATTAATACAGAAACAATTCCGCTTTCATTTCATATTATGGTTTATAAGTTACAACCTTCCAAATATTCCTTACAGTAAATGGGGAAACATTAACAAGTAGTCGCTTTTGAATATTTCTCGGCCATTATCATTATTTGATATTCCCTTTATAAGGCCAAGTTAAAGAGAAAAAAGAAAAAAAAAATTAGATTTGTATTCTCATTGTTCGACTTTATAAAAAAAGTATGGATTCTTCAAAGTCTTTTCTATAGTTAGAGATAATGATTATTCTTATTTTGGTATATTTCAGTATCAGTAATATATGGAACAGAATCTATCTAGTGCACTCATATGAGCTAATTAGCAACCAACAAAATAACCACTAAAGATGTGTAAAAGCATAAACATACTAAATAATCCCACCTGAACATGTAGCATCATTCTGATACTTCAGCTACAAATGGAAGCATATGCATAATAAAATCAGCAAATGGACTAAATTGAACAAAAAAGCCAACAAACCTGAGATCCGATGCGCCACGAATCACATGATAATTCGTGACAATGTGGCCCTTTTTATCCCACACAAATCCTGACCCAGATCCTTGAGGCACCTCAAGCACATCCAATGTAAACGCATCCTGCCTAAATAAAGATACATCAGTGCACACAAAATCAAACCCACAAATACCAAACTCAACACCACTAATTAACAACTGCAGCAATGTAATAAACACGTTTTATTCCAAAAGAAATCTATAAAAAATCATGAAATTTTGAAAACATACTTGACAGCGAGATTGGTGATGTAAACAACAGAAGGCGTGTTTTCCTGGAACAAACGAACAGTAGCAAGCTCATCGGTCTGCAATTTACGGGGCGTAGTAGTTACAAAAGCGGTAGCAGAATCGACATCGGTGACGAAGAGAGTGAAAGACAAAGCGAATGAGGTGCAGAGGACAAAGAAAGAATCCAGAAGCTTCTGGAAGCTGGAGCTGCTGTTAGAGCTGCTATTGCGGCCATTAGAATTGGGTGATAAAAAGTTGCTGCGAAGAGCAGCAGAGATTATTGGGGAAATTGAAGAATTAGGGTGTCTGTTTTGGAGAGAGAGAAAAAGTTTGGATGATGGTCTGGAGCGAGAGAGCGAAGGAGGAGTCGCAGAAGAGAAGAATGTAGAAGTGAGTAAATATGCAGATGCAGCCATTTCTGCCTGCCTGCCTGCCTGCCTGCCTGTTAGTTAATGTAAAACTAACAGATATATTGACTTTATTTTTTGCGCTTTATATCTATTGTGTGATTGTGCATTATCGTCAACTTTAGTATTTGCTGTTAATTTTTCTTATTTCGGGTGTTAATTAACTTAATTTCAGCTTTGTTAGCTAATTTATATCCGACTTTCAAATTATTTTTTTTAAAAATAAATATTTTTAATTAAACGATTAAAAAAAATTATTCTATCAAAAAAATGATGTGACGTATCGAACATGAGTGGATACTCCGGAAGCCATGTTAAACTTGTCACAATTTTATTTCATTTTTTTCTTTTTTCTTCTATTTGAGTTTTCAAATAAATTTGATGATGCCTATCGTTCGTAGGGGGTGTTTATTTAAAATTAAATTAAATAATTCTAAATATTTAAGTAATTTAAATAAAATGAATGAAACAAAATTTTGAATGAAACAAATTATTTAATAATTAATATATCTGAAACATCTAAATAATAATTTTTTACTATTTTACTCTTTAAAAAAAATTCAAAATTGTTATAAATTTATTTAATATAATAATTAATATTTTATTTTTTTATTTTTATTTTTTCATTCAGTTAAGACTTATTCATTCAATTAAAAAAATTAAACTTAATCATTCAATTTAAAGTACTGACCGATTCAATCATTCAAATTGTTTTTATTCAAAACAAACACAGCCTTACTATCAAGAGATGTTATTAAGGTTTAATGATTGATCATTTGATTTGGTGTTTGATTTCTACAATATCATTCTTTCCCTGTCTAGGATCGTGTGGAGCACACCATGTGTAACTGGTCTGTAAGACGGACGGATCAATCAGTTGGATAAGACCATAATAAAATATGTACCTGCATTGCACCATATCTATACCAAGTACTAAGGAGGGTGCAAGTGCTAGTGCTAGTGCTAGTGCTAGTCAATAACTGTTCCCTGTGGCCCAGAAACCAGAGGAAAATATTGAAAATAAACCACAAAATGGGGAGACGTATGATCCGACTGCCTCATAAATCATGAAAGTACAGAACTCATAATTTTCAGAGTTAAACTCTTCTGCAGTCTCACGAAGCAGCCTACAGAATCAATGGTATAATTAGGGCATAGATTTACAAAATTTTAGCCAAGGGTCTCAATTCCCTGGGAACGCCATCAAAGTTCCCAGAATTAACATCTGATTCTAACATTGGTCTTTTGCCAATTTTCCATTGGATGCCCTCTGCTAGATGCTCCTTGGTTGGTGTCAGCATTACAAAATTTGGATCAGCCCTCTGGTAACTGCACGTAGAGGAAAAAATTAGGTCATCCGCCTGTTCTTATATGCATTCCCAGGCTCTGTCCTAAAGAAAAACAACTTTGGGTACAGAAGTACAAGAAGAAAGTAAAAAGTAGACAAACCTAGCTTCTCTAACGTTGTCGACACGGATACCAAATCCTAAGGCTGTCTTTCCAACTGCATGTTCTCTTGTAGCTGTGGATGCAGAAACGATTGCTCAGAAAATATTTTTACTTAATCTCTAGGAGCAAATGACTGATGCATTATCTGTTCATAAAGTTTTAAAACAACAAAAAATTATTGTCAAGTTATTCAGGCCCTATTCTACAACCAGATGATAAAGGATCAACATTATAACAGACTTTTCAATCCAAGTAAAAATCCAAGGGACAGAGAGAGAGCTTACATGTTAATTTTGAGCCAATTGTTGTTCAATTATGTTTACGATATTTACATTCCTAACAAAAGCCTGAACTCCCCTTAAAATGGTATGGGCTCGAGACTGTGCCACATATTACTACTTTTCCTACTCGTATAAGTTGTACCATGTGCTGAACGTGGAAAAAAATTAACCATTAACTGAATCAACCCATTCCTAGTATGCCTGGCTGATATGAAATCCTCCAATAAAACACCCTTAAATTTAGCAAGCATGTAGCATAAACAATAACTAGAGTTTACTTGAGTTCCTCCTTTAGACGTTTATTGTAAAGAACTTGTACGAATCTATGACTAAAATAAAAAACTTCTCAGTTAGGAAGGGATTTTAATTGACTAAAAGAAAAATCTACTCGAACATGGGATATAATGGTCTAGAAGTTCTCTTGAGCAATCATGTAAGAAGCAATATGTAAAACACTGAGCAATGCAGTCTATATTTAATATAATGAGGTTATGTCATAGTTAAGAGTATTTGAATCCCTAGAGAGGAAATTTAGTACCAAATGGATAAAACTATGGACCAACTAAGAAGTACCTGAGATGCTAAAAGTGAAAGCAGGCTTCCACCATGATTTAAATGCTAAAGCTAAAGACGAACTGAGAGGGCTCACCTTTCCCTGAAACCATAATATACGGATAATTTTTGAAGTTAACATGATAAAGATATCCAAGGAAAAGATAGAAATAAAAGCACTACCTTCAGCAGGAAGTTTTTATTCGCTTGCCAAGATGCAGCAACTTGAAAGGTGGAATCTTGGATACTATTTTTAGCTTTTTCATCGTCAACACTGTAGAAAAAAATACACTTAACTCAGATCCCACTCTAAATCAGATTAGGAGTCTCATCAGTAATCAGTGAGAGGTACCTCGCTTGTAACTCAAATCCGAAGTCAATATAATTAGTAATTCCTACAACTTCATCTTCTTCCAGGGGGTTCTTCACCTATGCAATTGCAGTAAACAGCTTTTGTCAGCATCAGTTTTCTTTACCACGATGCAAGTATACTCATGGTCCATGGAAGAAAATAGTGTGAGGATGAAAAAAATCAACTGCACTATGAGATGTAAAGATTCATCAGTTATTGTACTAAAATTGGTATTCATTAAGCAAAGATTGTAGTGCTTAAGATATCTAGTGCATCGCATGTTCTTTAGTCATCAGGGAAATTTACTACCAATACATATTTCAACATTTGTTTGAAGCTGTGTTTTTTGCACATTGCTTCTCATTTAGCCTCGAGTACCCACTTCTCAGACTAGCAACCTATTAAAGCAATTCTCATAGCAATGACAATATCAATGACCTAGGTCTTCAAGCTTACAAAAAGATCTTCAGATTTAACTATTGGCATTCTTCTCAATTATAAAGAACTATTACCAACGGTTGCAGTTAGTTGCGTACTTTTCCTAAATCCTTCTCTTCTCTGTATAGATAATTACGTGAATACAAAGTTCAAACTTCCAGATTATCTGTGCCGGAAATAATTTGTTCTTTCACTACGTATCATACTTTAGCTCGTGTACCATGAACAAGTATATCGCACAATAGTGGACCCTAACTTTATGAACTAAGACAAAAAATATATTTTTTAAAATATCACTTAAGGTTTGTCACTGCAAACTTGCTTTATGTGGGAGAGAGAAAAAGAGAGGCATACCCGTCTTTGGACAACCACGTGTTGATAAAATGAGGCAATAAACTGCAATTCAAAGTTTAATAATTAAAATAGTACTTCAGTGCAAACTGAAAAATCAATCAAAAGCATTCGAACACAAAACTACAGATAAATGCATACATGCAACTTCATTGGTTATGAACATCATCATCCCAGAAATATGCCAGTTGAACATCTCAATGATGATTATGTTATATATTTTTTTCCTATTCTTAATTCTGATCAATAATCTAACTCTAACTCAAATACGCGACATGTTTGGATGTTGTGGGGTACGAGGTGTATACATTTAAATGTTGTGTACCACAGAAAAAATCTTTGAAAGGTCAAAGAATCATAGATAGTTAAAGATTTGGAAGTACAATCTGAAAATAATAACATGTAGAAGCCATTTGGTAACAGTTGTGACAAATTTTATGACGCAAGCATTATCAAGAAATGATACAGAAACAGTGCAGAGAACTCTAAACTTTCATAAACCTGAGAACTTTTAGCCAGTTGAAGACAAAAATTGAATGATGGGCTCAAAGGGCTGCCTGATCCTAGTCCATAGCCAATAGCACAACTCCAGTTTGCCAAGTTTTTAAATTTTGATCCATCCTTCATTCCAACTATGTAAATCAGCAGCCAAAAAAAATATGAATATACATTATATCCAGATCATTTGAGGGACGCCATAAGTATCAAGAATATAATCAGAGGCAATTATGCTGTGCACCACAAATTGCAATGCAATAAATTTCAATGCATAAGCAAACATGTTACCTCCAAATCCTAACCAGTATGTTTACCTGAATTAAGCAGGCTCAAGATAGGGACTGATGCAAACTGACCCTCCAACAATTAACTGTTAAATCTAGCTATTTCAAGAAACTAAAAACTTCTCATTTCCTTATACTCTTTTGGAAAGTACCATTAGTCCTCCTTAGTGGCAACATTTACAGAAGCACTTAGTATGAACATCATATTAATAACAGAATCAAACCAAGGATAGAAACAAAGACTTGTCAGAAGATCAACAGTTTTATGACATGCAAAAGGAGGAATTCTTTCAATGGAGCAAACAAATTAGCATATTGATTAATGATAAAAAAAAAAAAATTCCAATCATAAGATTGAGAGAGTGAAAATCTTACATTGTGGCTCATACTGCACCCCAGCAGTTAATCTTCCCATCTTGCTTACCAACCATGCACTTTTAGGCATTTCATCACCCACTACATAGAAAGAAAATATATCATAAGTATATGTACATCACACACTTTGTATGTAAATATCACACTCAATCAAATAATATGTCCACAAATTAATCTTACAAAACATAATAAACAACGCGTGTCACTATCACCATATGTCACAGCAAGTAGTTATAAAAGACACAAGTCAGTAATGCTGAAAAAGTAAATCAAGGTTAACTGTAAGATGATTAGAATTGGAACATATGTTTCTGCATTTCGTATGACGAAAAAAGATAATTGTTTAATTAAGAGTCAAAACAGTTAAATATATGAACCTTTACATGCCACTAGAGAAGGCAATGATGAATAAAAACCAAAACGAAAAGGACCTGAAGTTAAATGTAAATAGAGGTAAACTGTTAATTTAAATTGCCTGTCACATACAAGAGAAAGGCACGAATGTGCTTCCAAATGACAGATTTGCCGAGCCATATCTTAATCCCATTAGACCAAAATCTTCGGAGGATACTCTGCATGATCAGTAAGCTTTGTCAACATAATGTCACTGAGACAAGTGTCCAACAACCCATAAGATTGTTTTACAAATATGTACAAACCTTTTCTTTAAAAGCACTGGGTAGATGCCAAATGCTCCAAATCCATATTTCGGGTAGTAAGCACATGACCTCATCCGTAAAATCCTAGCATTTGCAAATATATATTTGGAGAATAAGTCTCTTGACTCTCTTCAAAATGTTCACAGAAAATAAAACCTTGTGGCAGTAAATGCTCCTTACGGTTCAGAATTCGATACAAAAAGGTCCATGAACGTATGAGGATCATCAACATTGCTTCAAGGAAAGATAAGAATTTCATTTGAAATTAAACTCAAATAATTTTAAACTTCTTACAAGAACAGACAATTAATAGACATTATAACTAACTCTGTAATACCTTTGCCAGCGAAATTGTGCATTTCCCACAATATTTTCCTCGGGCTTGTGGTCAAGAGGACCAGAAACCTAAACAGGCTAAGGGAAACATATTATCGCTACTTGGTACTAACAGCCAACCAATATTAAACCAAATCCAACATATGATTATAATGATTATTTCAGAGTATCGCGTAAATATATATCTTGAACCACAAATCTAGTTTTGAATTTCCCAGTAAGAAAAAAAGGAAATAAAACACAAAAAGTATATTTAAAATCGTGATACTAAGGATGAATTCAGCATGAATTTCTTGGGGATTTTACATCTTTGCCTCAGTAACATCATCTATTTACTAAAATAACTGAATTATATATGGCGACTAAATGACTTCAAAGTAACTTTAATGACAATGGGTAAAAATGATTGAATTCTTTTCTTTATACCAGTAAGGAATAAAGTCTAAACCTGCAAACTATCTCCAGGTACCCCAAAAAGGAGGTCAATTCAACAAATATAAATGTTATCAGAGAAATCTGCAGTAGTGATGTTCCTATTTCCTATACTTGGTGCCAAAACTTTATTTCATATTAAATGATAATTTTGGATTCAAAAGAATATATTCCTTCAGGTGTTAAATCAGTTTTTTTCCCTATAGAAAGGTATGCTTGAAAAAAATAATAGTAGAAGACATCAAAATGAACATGTAAACAAACAATTACGAAATATATTAATAATTTAAAACAAACAAACTAATAATGCAAGTAAATAGACGGATACAGATGCAATCAAATCCACATGGGGATCATCGATTGGCTTAAGCATGATTCTAGTGCTAAAGTGCCTTGCTTCTTCAAAGTAATCTTCAAAAAGACATCTTAAAGCAAGCTTCCCAAACAACAAGTTATATGATGACTCCAGCATCCTACATCACTTCAAAACATGTCAGTTAACCTCAATATGTTAACATTCTCAATACCAGTCAAAACTTTTTCCATATCTAGACAATAAAACAAGTTAAGAATCGGCAGGTGAAATTAAACTTTGGAAAACAAAAAAGGAAAAACAAAAACGAAAACAGAAATAGGAAAGGCTCAAATAAAGCACAAAAACTATTTGGATCAATCAATCATCACCAACTAAATGGGACTAAAGTGCCTCATGCTACTGAAATTTATTGGATAATCAAATGCTGACTAAAAACATTCCAATATAACGAAGTATACACACAACGTTTATCCTGTCTCAAACTATTAATAGATGGAATTTCACCAATGTAGATAGTTATGTGAATCCGTGTATCCAGAAATCAAAAAATCCAAACACATGCAAGTACAAACACCAACATAAATCAGAATTTGGCAGCAATTGTAGGCATAAACAAAAAAAACGTAGAAATTTTTTATAAAATCTATCACAACAAATTGATTGGAACTCAGAGAGACATTGCAAATTAGGCAACTAAAAATATCAAGTTGAATCTGACGCATGGTATAATGCACGTGTTAAATGGGAAAAGAAGAGGAAGATTAAACTGAACCTGGTCCGAGCAGCGAGAGGAGGAAAGTCGAAGAGCGGTGGAACTAACACCATAGGCGGTGGGGGTTCTTTGACCGTCGACCACAAGTTCCCCATGTCTCTCTGAAATTCTGAATAATTGTATTTTTTCTAGGGCTTCTGTAGAATTGTTCACGAATTGACCATCGAAACTGGATAGAATGGAAGAAGCAGAGGAGGTGGTCATTTGGGAACGGAAAGCTCTGAACCCTCGCCCGCGCTTTTCTGTACACCTCGTCGACCGTTTCCAACTTGGGTCGTTCAGCCCGGTGACGTGGCACCATAAAAGATTTATGGTTCAAGTATGTATCGTTATAGTTCTATTTTTTTTTTATAGATTTATAACAACGATGGGACATACTGTCGCTATAAACCTTAAAAACTGTAACTATATGTTCGATACAAATAAATAGATAAATTTGGTAACAAATGATCTGAGCTCGTTTGACCCAGGGTATTTTATATATTTGTGAGTAAGGCTGTAACTTGAGTCAAACAGTTAGGGCTTGATTCGGCTCGACTCGAAAAAAATGTGAACTCGACTCGAATTTGTTAATAATATGATTCAAATTTGAATACAAAAAATAGCTCGAATAAAATTACGAGTAGAATCTGAGTAAGGTTATACTTGACTCGTTTATGATTCAAATTACTCGAATTTTCAATCATAATTCGATACATACTTGATTGATACATATTTGAATAGATACTCAATACATTCTTTTAAAATATATACACAATTAAACAAAATTTGAATAATTAGTTATTATTTTTTTTATTGTTATTGTTATTTTAATTATAATTTTATATTTGTAAAGTGCAATTATAATTATACTTTCTTATTTCTAAGTAAAATAATAAGTTTAGTTAGTAATTGTATATATTATAAAGTTAGTTAATATGTGAAGCTCGAATTCGAGTTTGAATTTAAAGTTCGTGAGTAGTTTGAATATAATTTAATCCGAGTCAAATCAAATTCGAATAAAGAAAATTCGAGTCGAGTCGAGTCGAGTCGAGTCGAATCTAAGTAAAGTTTTTTAAATATAGTTCAAATTCGAGTACAAATTTAATCTTACGAGTCAAATCCGAATAATTTAGAATTCAGATCGATTCGACTCGTTTACAGCCTTATTTGTGAGGTTGGCTTTAGAGTCGTGTTTCTTTATGTTTTAATATTTCTTAATGAATCTATGTTTGAATCAGTAAAAGATAAAAGTTATTTGTTAAAATTTTACTTGTCTTTTAATCGTTAAGATCTAAAATGAAATCAAATTATCAAGAGCTGTCTCTTAATAAATAAAAATTGGTAATTTTTTTTTATATAAATACATTCAACAATATTATCCATTCACTTTTTAAAAATTAAATATTTAAAATTATTAAATAAAATTTTACCCTTAAAAATTGTAAAATAGTGTTATTAAGAGACAACTCACTATTTTAATTATCAAACAATTTTTATATTCAGATACAAATTTACTCAAATAATTTAATTTATTAAGATATAGTAACCATTTAAATTTTAATTATTCACTTTTATCAAATACAACTTTAAGTCTTTACACTAAATAATGAATTAGCCGGCCCCACAACAATTAGACTTTCAACAACGGAAACTCCCAAATATATGCTCCTAAGATTTTATCTGAAGACTGAAGCTGAAATTCCTCTGTTAAACAACTTAATTAGGTGAAAGTTACTAAAGATTAATAACTCAATTTATTACATTTTGAAATTATCATTGCATAATCTT
Organism: Hedera helix; assembly: GCA_947179155.2. Classification (NCBI taxonomy): domain Eukaryota; kingdom Viridiplantae; phylum Streptophyta; class Magnoliopsida; order Apiales; family Araliaceae; genus Hedera; species Hedera helix. The sequence continues at coordinate 43,085,958 of OX359269.1, forward strand.
CCGCAAAATACTCTCTTTTTTTCTCTCTTTTGGCTTTCGTTTCTTTTTCCTTTATTTCTTTATAATCCCCCCCCCCCCCCCCCCCCCCCCCCCCCCCCTTCCCTTTTTTTCCTGCAATAAGGAAAAAGTTATGGCACTCACTGATAGTTGTATGGTTTTTGTTCCCTCCTAAATTCGGCTCATTCGAATTTGTTTCTCTAATTTACTACTAAAAAAATACACTTAAATATACATGATTGACTATGGGTGAGCATAGTGTAATTTAGTACAATTTAAAGTTCAAATCGCACATAAAATCGATTAGGTACGATTTGACAAATTCAAAACCGCACATAAAACCGCTTGTGATTGGTGCGATGTGGTTTTAAACTATGCGGTGCTATTTTATTTGGTGTGATTTCGGTTCTAAAATAAATTGAAACAATTAAATTTTATACAATTTATCATCACATAATATTAAATATCACTTTGATAACTCACACAACCTTACTTATAATATTTTGTCTAAAGAAAAACCAAAAAAAAGTTACATAAGGGATAATTTTAAATGGGTTAATTGAATTTTTTTGCTCACATATGAAAATTCTAAATAGAAATAATTACACGAGGGGGTAATTTTAAATGAATTAATTGAAAAGTGATTTCTATAATAATGTTTCTTGATATACTTCATGTTGAAAATGGACAAACGACGAGAGAGAAAAAAGTAGTGTAGTACGATTTTGTCTAGAAACTAAACTCAAACCCAAACTGCAAATTCAAATTTTCAACCCCCTCAAAATCACCACATACGCTAGAACCATTAGTGCGATTTTTTGTGCGATTTTAATTGGTGCGATTTAAGAGACAAATCAATTTCTTGCTCAACCCACGATCGACTAGTAATACACTGGTAATAAGACTATAAGAGTATCATTCTCATAGATAATTATATATAATATTTTTCGAGTACCAATTTTATATCAATTTAATTTTATTTAAACAGATTAATCAGACTAAAATTAACAATTAAACTAAATAATAAAATATAACTAAATAATAAAATAAATGTAAGAATTAAATTTCATCCAATACGTACTCCATTCAAATCTCATAACTCTTCATTTAATTATCAGGTCACGATAAATTGTTAACTAGAAATTTTTATGTATTTATAAACTAATCTCGATAGCATACAAGTATCTTCCTTATAAATAAATCACTATATTCCTATGTGACTTAAATTAGAAACAAGTATAAAATCATATTCTTCAATTGGTCATATATATGAAATATAGATATATTAATATCCTATACAAGAATTATGCATTCAATTATAAGAAGAATAATATAAACACATGTTATTATATTAAGATCTAAACTTATAGTTCATCTCTCAATTTCATATAGATTATTTAAAATTAATTACTGATCAGGTAATTATTACATGAACGTACAAAATATAATAAACCAATTTATATGATATCAATTAAATGGAAAATAAATTTAATTTAAACTATACATTAAGTTCCATTAAAATCTTAAACTAAAACTAGTTCATAACAGATAAAATTATATTTACAAAATATTCACCATCAAAGAAAAATATAAATAAGAGAAAAAAAATTACGTTTTAATATTTATCTATCACTCAAATCACAATATTTAATTCTTAACATTTCATTTTTAATCATTCATCTCTATCTTGTATGATATTTTACTTACTCTTAAACTCTATAAATTTTCTTGAGATCAACAGCTTAAGTTGCTTGTCCACACTTTTACGACTAGTCACAGCAGAAATATTTATAGGAGTTTAACTTTTCAAAACCTATTAGTAATCCAAATAGAAAGTAATCTCTTAATTTACTACTACCGGGACCCACGAATTTGCAATTAACAATCCGTTGCCAAGCTTTTCAGTTTTCAGAATGAAAGGAATGTAATAAATAGGTGGGACCCACGAAAAGCCTTAACAGATTGAAGTCTGCATGCGCCAACCATGGTGGGTGCCGCGAGGCGTGAGGAAGCTTAGCAAGAAACAAATTGTCAAATTGCAGAATTGACCAAGAGCTCTTTTGTGAATATGATAATTAGACATAAATATTTTATAATTTTATTTATTTATATTTATATTTTTAATTTTTTATACAAATATAATAATTAAATATGAGTGTTTTATAATTTAAATAAATATAAAATTTACTTATCAAATATTTCTAAATTTAAATATTTATTTATTCTCAAGCAAAACACTAATAATAAAACTTAAATAATTAACTAAAATCAATATGAATATCATTGATGGTCTCAAAGATTTTTAAAAAAAAGTAATAGGTCAACAAAAATTTTAAAATTATACAAAACTCAAAATTTTAACATATTTATATATATATATATATATATATATTTATATTTTCGACGAGTGCGTCTTATAGTCTTTCTCGGTTCACATATGATTACGAATGTAAATCATCGTATACTAAGTAATAGTAAAGGTCCAACCAACTTCCTTCCATAAAGTCCAAATAACTTTATGTCTGTAATTTAATTATGATGGCAGTGGGACATCTATTTTGGGTCCATATAATATAGGTCTGTATGTGATTTAATTATGATGGCAGTAGGACAAATATTTTGGGTCCATAAAATATTTGGTCCTGTGCTTGTGACCAAACAGTCGATGCTCAAACTTTGAGGAAAAGTAGCTGCCAAACAAGATATGGAGTGTAGGAAACTAATGTGGGTATATGGGATATTGTTTTTGGGACTGGTTGGTGGAGGAAAAGCCAGTGGCGGTGGTAGGAGGCGATGTAATTTTCCGGCAATATACAACTTTGGTGACTCAAATTCTGACACCGGCGGAAGGTCAGCTGCCTTAGGGGAAGTCCCTCCGCCAAATGGGGAGACATTTTTCGGCAAGCCTTCCGGGAGGTACTGCGATGGCCGTCTAATCATAGACTTCACAGGTGAGCTCTTTTTATAGCCCTTCGTTCCTTTCTATCCGTCTTTTTAGATAAAAAAAAAAATTTTTTTTTTATGTTATTTGTAAAAAAAATTTTAAAAAATTAATGACTTCGAATTTTTAATATCATTCCTAAGCATTAATTGTTTTCTCAATCCATATGTTTTCACCTAAAATGTCTCAAATCTCAATTAAAAAGAAACAGAAAAACAGAGGAAGAATGGGAGAAGAGAGTTGCATTGCCATGACCTGTGTCATATATTTGTACAACAATTGCAACTCTCTTGCTACATATGTAAAAACAAAACATTCATAATTTCATTTGGAACTGACAAATGGGAAGTTGGAGGTCAATTTAACCGAAACGGGATCTATTTAATTTGAAGCTCACTGTTTACTTTAGATTAATCAACAAGTATTATTAGTGTCACTACTAGATTTATAAACCCATTTTGATATCCATCTCTAATCAATATTCGATGTGGGTGGCAGCTGAAGAATTGGGGTTACCTTACTTGAGTGCATATTTGGATGCAATCGGCACAAATTTCAGGCATGGTGCAAATTTTGCTACAGGAGGTTCATCCATCCTTCTAGGCAACTATAGCCCTTTTTATCTAGACCGTCAAATCTCCCAATTCATACAGTTCAAATCGCGCTCCACTGCCCTCTATAAGCAACTTAGTGGCAACTGTGCGTCTCCTCTATCTCCCAATTTATCTATCTAAACTACGACTTTTAAATATAATTTCATGTTCTCATACGTGACCTTAACTTTAGCTAAGAATTTACTAGTCTTTGTGTAATATTAGAATTACTAGTAAAAAAGTAATGAATATGATATCAATTTATAGTCTTGAAATAAAAATGTCTCTCTCGGAGGGAGTACAAAATATGGCTGTGGTGATGATTAAATTTGCTGGTTCTAGTGACAATGCTACCACTTAGAAGCATTCTTGCGAGACCGAAGGACTTCTCAAAGGCCCTCTACTCATTTGACATTGGACAGAACGATCTTTACTATGGTTTGCAAAACACAAATGAGGCAAATGTCCGAGCATCCATTCCCGGTATACTTGACAGATTTTATGAGGCAGTAAAAGTACGCAATATTTATTGACCGTTATAGGAAGATATATTATTTGAACAACTAATGACTGATAAGGGCCTGAACTAATATCTGGGAGGTTTTTCATTTATGTTTCAGCAACTATACAAAGAAGGGGCACGATATTTCTGGGTTCACAACACTGGACCGATTGGCTGCTTGCCATACAGTGTTATATATGATCAATCAAAGCCTGGAAATTTGGACAGCAATGGGTGTGTGGAGTATCAGAATGAGGTGGCTTATGAATTCAACAGGCAGCTTAAGGACAAGGTGTCCCAACTAAAGGCACAGCTCCCACGGGCAGTATTCACATATGTAGATGTTTATTCAGCCAAGTACAATCTCATTAGCAATGCAAAGAATTATGGTAAGCTTACTACTAGAAAGTACAGGACTCAAAAACAAAAACAAAAAATGTATCTTAGATGCTAAATGTAACGCCTTCATTTTTGTTGTGATGGCAGGTTTTGAGGATCCACAGAAGTTCTGTTGTGGCAGTTATTACGGCTATCATGTGGATTGTGGTAAGAAAGAAATAGTGAATGGAACTGTCTATGGAAACCCGTGCATTAATCCCTCGAGGTTTATTAGTTGGGATGGCATACATTACTCTCAGGCAGCAAACTTTATTGTTTCGAAAGATATTCTGAATGGCTCCTTAGCTGAACCTCCACATTCAATTGCAGAGGCTTGTTAAAAACCCAAGGGCTTTTGATGATTTGTGGTATTGATTATGATTTAATCTATTTACCACCAGACCAAAAATAATTGTTAAATCTCAATAAATCCTACTGTTGTTCAGCGGAAACAAGTCGCTCAACATAGTTACTATTTCTATCCTATATTTAAAAAAACATAAATCCTAATTCAGATCAAATCAAATGGTAAGGACAGAAAACAATGCTCAGTGGTTATAATATGAAGTTTAGCATAACAACAAAGGAAAAAGAAGTCCCGCCATTTCTTTTTCCTTGGTCGGTAAGTCCCACTCCCACCATATTTTATTGAACATATACAAAGAACATATTGACAAAGAATCTCATCAACTTATACAATGAAAGATGCAACATTTTCTCTTTGATCCTCAAAGATTCAAAACAATTACTGAAGTTGCTTTAAGAAACAAACCCACCACCTAATATTTACTCTAAAAATACTTGCAATCAAGAAGAAAGATGTCTATGAAATCATAATTCCTTATTTCATTTTCTGGGATTGTCAGAGTTGGTGTCGAGGAGAGTTTCCAGTGACCTGGGTTTTGTGTTCCTAACCATGCCTGCTTCCTTTAGTAACATGGCTAGCCTTCTCTTTTCATCATCCACATCAGAATTTGCTGTTCCAAGCTTCTCCTCTCTCATCTCAACAACATGTTCCAAGATTTCAATTGCATCGCTCCACCTGCATCAGATTAAATGAGTGGCACAGATTAGATGTAAACCAAAGCTTAAAACCATTCATTATGCAGCCAAACATACTTTGCAGTCCAAATATTTCAGGTTCTGTTTAGGTGCCGAAAAACAAATGGAAATAAAATATTTGGAACTCTAATAATAGTCCCATGATCCAAATAGCTGCTAAAATGTGGCCAAAAACAGAAAAAAAATAAATATTAATTACCTGCCCATTGCATCATAAGTACCGGCTAGATTGCTATAGACTCCAAGTGTGTCAGGGTGATATGGTCCATATTCTGCCTCCAAAATACTCCTTGCTTCTTCAAACATATCTGCAGCCTCATTAACCGCGTAAAGTTGCACACAGGCAAGTCCCATTTGGTTAAGAGCAATACCAAACGGCCCAGATTTCTTCTCTCCAATAGCCCGAAACTTAGAAATGGCACTTTTGAAGGAGTTGTAAGAGTCGGCGTAACTTTCCATCATATAATACAATACTCCAATTTGCGCTTCAATTCCTGCGATTGTGCTTTGTTGACCCACTTTCCCATCATATACCTTAAGAGCCCTGAGGAGTAAGTTAAGTGCCTGGTCCAGTTCATTCATAGACTCATATATAGCAGAAACTTCAATTAGACCACTTGCAATCTCTTCTGGGGGACTACCAGGAATGGGCTTCACATAGAAGCCAAGAGCATTTTCACAGTAAGATTTTGATTCCCTGAATTTCCCAATCTTGTTATACAAATTCGCCAAACGAACAAAAACTGAAGCAACTGATGGATGATTCTCTCCTTTAGTTGACTTAAACACAGTTAGTGCTTTCTGATAAGCAAAAACAGCTTCATCATACCTCACCAAAGACAGATAAGCATCACCAATATTGCATTCAATGGAAGCCACATCTGATTCTTTGCCATTGGCAGCAGCCATAGACATGCTTGCTAATACATAATGCTCAAGAGCAGCTTCATAATCTCCCCTGGAGTCGCAGATAAGCCCCATTAGTCTCCTATCAGCTGCTTCTTCCAAAGAAGCAGGTGAGCCATTCTCTCGATGAATGTCAAGAGCTTTCTGACAAAGCTTCTCAGCCTCATCAAATTGCAAAATCTGAACATGAGCTTCAGCCACATATCTACAAGTCTCACCAAATCGAGGGTCTTTTTCTCCAAGGACCTGATTTTGAATCTCCAAACCTGCTGTATAGCACAGTATTGAATTCTCAATTTGGCCCAGCATTGCATATGTATCCCCTAACTGCATACAACTAGAAAATTTAGCAAGCGCATGATTTTGACCTTTATCCATCACTGGGATCTCAATTGCGCGCTCAAGAAGAGGAATTGCTTTGTTGTACTGGCCCATGCTGCAGTACAATTCTGCTACAATATGCAAACACATGACATGCTCCAAATTGGGTTTCTCATTTGCACTATCCTCAAATGATTTCACTGCTCGTAACGCCAAATCAAGCACTTTCTTAGGATTTTCCCTTGATGAAACCAAATCCCTCGTCTGTTTTAGTAAATAAGTTCCAAGGTATCCTCCCTCAGAAGAAACCTCAGATCCATTCACCACCCCTAAAGGGGATTTTTTTTCACTCTTCACGGATGAACTCCCATTTATTTTCTTTAAATTCTTCACATTTCTCTTACCAGGAGGAGTTCTATCATGAAAAGACCTGCTCCTTGGACTTCTAGGTACTAAACCCTTTGATTTTACAGAAGGAAGAGACAAAGATTTGGCATTTGCAAAATGGGCTTTCTTTATCTTTTCAAACTTCTTATTTATCTGCCCAATTTCTTTCTCAGCAGAACCAGTATTTGGTACTGCTTCATTGTTCACCATCACCACCTCCTTCGTTGTCACCACACCTCCATATTCTCCTCCAGCAAGATATCTCAATTCGGAGTCAATTCTTGATTCCTGGCCATATGACAACATACTATACCGCGAGGGTGATTGGTCTGAGCTCAGCATGTCACAGACATTGTTATAGAGCTCCTCGATAGAGTTACTAACAACTCCATCTATGGCAAAATCAATAGAATCACTATCAGGACTGTGTGCGTTCAAGGGACTTCTTGGAGACCTATGGGTGAAATTTTCCTTGTAAGGCACATTGTGTCCATTTGAAATTCGATCACCATTTGAACCATCCATAATAAGCTCCGCGATTTAATCAAATTCTACAGATTAAGGAAAACCTTATTTATCAATTCTGATACAATACAAGAAAAAGATTAAACCTTATAGAACCAACATATAATCGTCATGTCAAATTTTCAAAATTTTATATAGATATAATAACTAAACCACCCCTAAAATCTTCAGTAATAGGTTAATTAACTACAAGATAATGCACATACAGAAACTCAAATGTTCAAGCTGTTATTCAATATAAATTTTTATTAATCAATTAAATGATAAGAATGTTAATGTTTTCACCTTTATGCTTCAATTTCTCATTTTATGAACAAAATGATCGTAGGGAATGAGACCTCTAGACCTATAAAAACACAACACAGAATACAATTACCAAAATCCAAACATTCAGTAGGAGAAATCAACATGATAATAAACATGTACAGGCTGCTCCCACACACACACTCAAGGAGAATTTGCAGCAAAACTATAAATGCACAAAAATGGAAACAATCTAATAGCCTGGAAAACAGTAATAACTGAATGGAATTTAGATGGAAAAGCAAATTGAGCCATACCTTAATAACACACCAAGAAAAAAAACCAAAAGGCTTATAATATATGTGGACTTTTGTACAAAAATTTGCACGGGAAGAGAGAGAAACAGAGAGGGAGAGAACAGAGATGGGATATATATGTAACTCAAAAAAAAATTCTTATAATTAACAAAAAAAAAACTTATTTAGCAGTTTATGTGCAGGGAGAAAAGGTGGTTAAAGAGAGGGTGAGGGCAAAACGGGAATCAAAATTCAAATGATTGAAACTCCAGAGAGTTATGTAGATATACAAAAATGAAAAAATGGTGTGTATGTATATGTAATTAAATTATAGGGTGGGGTTAGAGAGAGAGAGAGAGAGAGAGGTGGAATGTTGAAGCAAAATGAAGGCGACTAATCTCCCACCACCCACACCGGCAGCAGCAACCGCCCGTTCCCAGATTTTACTCTTTTTTCTTTTTTTTTTTTTATAATTTTATTTCTCTTTTTTCTTTTTTTTGAGTTTTTGGGCGGGTGACTTTGTCACAGTTGGCGCGAGATTAACGGATTTTTAACGCTAGGAAATATACTAACTTGGCTGTGAGGGGAAGTGTCGGTAGATCCATTTATTTGTTCCCACGTGTGATGAGAGATGAGAGAGCTTTCTTTATGTGGCAGTTTATTACGGGGTTTGGCGTTTCAGTACAATGATTCCGTGTTGCGGCATCATTTACCTGCCGAGTTTCGAGTCAGATCGAACTGGACGTGATAATGATTGGACTACGAACTTGGATGGCTCACCGCTTGGACAATTACTACTTGTTTCATTTCAACCTTCTTGACGTGGAATTTCAGCGACATCCACTAATTAAAAAAAAACTCACATTATGGTAACAAATTATTAATGTATCAAATCTATACTTCTATACTTATACTATAATTAAATATACAATTTAATTTATTTTCTTATTCAACTTTTAACTTTTATCTTTAATTTTTTATTCGACCTTGACTTTTTTCACAATAAATAAATCTGTATTATATATCAATTCAAATAAAAATTTAAAATTAATATAATAATTTTATAGAAAAAAAAAATTAATAGTATAAATTTAAAAATAAGCAATCAAATCTATTTATCTATAATTTATAGTCTATAGTATAATCTATATATCTATTTATACTATATTATAATTAAATAGACAATTTGATTCGTCCTTTTTTTTATTCGAACTTTGACTTCCTTCTTCCTTTTTTTTAGTCCAACTTTTGATTTTTTCTACATTAAGTTAATTTTTATTATTTATCAATTCAAATAAAAAATTAGAATTGATACCACAATTTTATTAAGAAACGATAATTAGTAGTATATGTTTATAAGGAAATAATCAAATCTATTTATAACTTTTAGTGAATCTATACTATAATTCAATAAATAATTTAGTTCGTTTTTATTTTATTTTGTTCGACATTTGACCTTAAGTCAACTTTTATTATTTATTTATCCAAATCATAAACTATAATTAGCACTAACACAACTTTATAAAGAAACAAGAATTAAGAGTATAGTTTTTATAAGGATACAATTATTTGACCCAATATTAATTCATTATTTTATTGAGATATGTATACAATAATGCAAGTCTAAGATTAATTATATTATTACTTAGATAATATAGCTTGAAATTATTAAAATACTATAATTACATAGACAATTTGGTTTGTCATCATTTTTATTGGTTTAACCTTTGACTTTCGCTTTTTTTAACCTTTGACTTTTTATAAATTAAGTCTATTTTTATTATTTATCAATTCAAATTAAAAATTAGAAATAGTATCATAATTTTATAAGAAAATGAGAATTAGTAGTATATATAGGTTTATAAGAAAACAATTAAATCGACCTATAGTATATATAGTTCATAATCTATTTATACTATAATTCAATAGACATTTCAACTCATCATTTTTTTGTTTGACATTTGATTTTTTCTATGTTAAGTTAACTTTTCTTATTTATTTACCAAAATAAGAAATTATAATTAGCACTACTGTAGCTTTATAAGAAAAAATAAATTAGTATTATAGTTTTTATAAGAATACAACCATCTTACCTAATATTAATTCATTACTTTTATTAAGATATATATATATATATATATATATATATATATATAATAATAATAATAATAATAATAATAATAATAATACAAATATAAAACTAATTATATTATTAGTTGGATAAAATATAGCTTGAAATTATTGAAATATAATTATGATTATAATTTCAAATATAAATAATATTTTATTGTACTTAAATAATATAATTTTAGAAGGAAACTATTTTCTTTTTAATGAAAATTACCTTACCATATATTAAATAATAATATTATTAATATATATATATATATATATATATATATATATATATATGAATTTATTAACTTAACAAATAAATGATTTAATTGTTAAATTAAAAATTAATTAATTATACTATAAATTAGTAACTATTATTAATATAATACTCATTAATATATAAGTTAAATTAAATTTATTACTATTATTAAAATAAAAGTATAACTTACATAATAGACAATTTAGATCGTCCTCATTTTTTTTTTGTTCGACCTTTGATGTTTCCTATATTAAGTCAATTTTTATTATTTATCAATTCAAATTAGAAATTAAAATTAGTAGCGTAGTTTTAAAAGCAAACAAGAATTAGTAATATAGCTTTATAAAAAAATAATTGAAATAAGATCATCTTATTTAATAGTAATTTTATAAAAAAAACATGAATTTGTAATATAATTTTATAAGAAAATAATCAAAATACGATTACCTTACCTAATATTAATTAATTTATTTTATCCACACACACACACACAACAATACAAGTGCAAGTAAAATTATATTACTACTTAGATAATATAGTTTGAGAATAAAATAAATTTATTTTAAAAATTATCTACATGACTTAAATATGTTACTATTATTAAAATATAAGTGGAATTATAATTTTAAGTATAAATAAGATTTAATCATTTTTTAGATAATATAATTGTTATTATTATTAAAATAAGAATACAATATACTACTCTACCATATGATTCAATTATTAAATAAAAAATAAAAATTAATTACTCTACCCAGTAATTAAGAATTGAATTTGTAAAAATAAAATTAAAAACATTTATAATAATATTATAATTCTGCAACATAACCATTCGTTCAGATCAATTGAGTCAGAAATAAAAATAGTAATATAATTTACAAGAAATGATCATAATATCATTTTACCTAATATTAATTTGTTACCATTATTAAATAAGATTTTGTTATAACTTAGATAATATAGTTTGAGAAGAAAATAATTTTTCATATAGACCATCTTACCTAACCTAAAATTGTTACTCTTAATTAAATATACGTGTAATTATATTCAAGTATAAGTAAAATCTTATTATAAGTTAAATAATATAATTTTAGAAGAAAAATATTTTCTTATTAGGACGATTTTACCTAATAAATCAAATAATATATTAATAAAAAAATAAAAAAATACTTACAATATCGTAACTTATAATAAGATCACTTACTTTGCATGGGGTGTATATGCTAATATTATAATTAGGTAGACAATTTGATTCTTTTTTTTTTAATTATTCAACCTTTGACTTTTTTACATTAAGTCAACTTTTATTATTTATCTTTCCAAATCAGAAACTGTAATCAGTATCATAACTTTGTAAGAAATCAAGAATTAATAGTATAATTTTTATAAGAATACAATCATCTTTTTTAATACTAATTCGTTACTTTTATATATTATATATGATAACTTTTTATAAAATAAATAGTAAAATAAAGAAAAAAAGTGCCTTACATATTATATATGATAACTTTTTATAAAATAAATAGTAAAATGAAGAAAAAAAATGCCCTTGCCTTTATACAGATATCACACGTTTTACCAATTGTAAGATAGTAATCATCACAAGATATTATAAATGCTTGCACACTTCTTAATTATGTATAATTCAAACTAGATTTTGACTATAAGTTGCGATAAATAATATATTCTACTAATTTATAAATTATTCAATCCCTCCTAAAATATAAGATTATTATTAATTTTTTTAAAAATTATTAAGATATTTTTAAATTTAAAATTAAAGTTGAATCAATCAATTTCAGACCATATAATTAATGGTGAATTTATTTAAACTACCTAAAAAAATACTATTTATAAAAAAAATTACATTTAAAATGAATCAAATTTAAAAATGTTTCTAATTGATTTATTTTTTTTAAAAGTAAAAATAAGCTAAAAGCTACATATCAATTATGCATACTCCATAATAATCATAATTGAATTAACCTTATCATAATTATATTTAGACTATAGACCAATAAATTTTCATGGTATCTTCCCTCTAATTGATGAAAGAAACACTTGAATTGAGTGTCTTTATGACATTATGCATAACTACATAAGACAAGTTCATCAGTTGGGTCCTTCGTAAAATGGTCCATGGTGGTGGCCGGTGGGTGGGTAGCCCTTGGGTAGGTATTAACTCCATAAATAAAATATGTTGTCATTCAGTTGCGTGCCCGCCACAATTAATAGATTATGTATTTCATTTGACTTAAATAAAAAATAATTCATATTAATTTTAAAATTTAAAAATTCATAAACTAAGGGGAAAAAAATACTTAATTAAGATTCTTATTGTAGAACAAGAAATAATACTTTCTTTATTTTAAATTATAAGATCATTATTAATTTTTTAAAAATTAATTTATGATATTTTAAAATTTAAAATTGACCTAATTTATTTAAAATAATTAACTTTATAACTAATAATATTTTTTAAATAATTTATATTATTCATATAAATTAAATGAATTCGTGTTATTTTTCAATTTAAAATTATTTTTTTAAAATTAATATTAATTTTATAATTTAAAACGAATGGAATATTAAATTTCAATGCACGCATGGCGCATAATAAGCTTATAGTTAGACGTCTCTCATATAAGATTAAACTAGATTTTTAAGATGCTGGAACTTGAAAATTGAATACGTTTTACATATATCCAATTTAAAATTATATACTTTTTTCATTTTAAATTATATAATTATTATTAATTTTTGAAAATTAATTTAAAATATTTTTAAATTTAAAATTAAGACGACTCGTTAAAAATTATAAAATAATAAAATTTAGAATGAGTTATACTTTTTAGATAATTTATAATATTCATCATTGTATTTATTAAAATTTTAAAAATCATATCAATTTTAAATTTATTTTTTTTAAAATTAATTTTAAAAAATTAATAATAATCAAATAATATAGTACGGAGCCGGTATACACTTTAATCATTCATTTAAATATTTATCAGTTTTACAACCATTGAGGTGGTTGTCGCTTTTAACCATTAATCAATTGAATAAATTCATCTACTTTTATTTTATGCTCTCAATAATTTGCTAATAAAAAGAACCCATACAACTCAATATAAAGCTAGGGGATATGTATGAACTGCGTACTACCTACCAAATTCTACCCATGCGCAGACTACTCATTCCTTGTGGAAAGGTGACGACATTTTAAAATTCCCCTTCAACCTACTAGAATATTCGAGCGAAAAAAGCAAACAAAGACTTAAAAACTACAGATTTTATTTAAATAAAAGACTAATATGAGTGATTCATTAGAGTCTCATTAGTTACTTTTTCCTCTACTCAATTTTTTTTTTAATTTTTCTTTATTGGTGGGATACATATGAGTCTAAGTCTCCTGTCTCATTAATTTGTTATCTCAACTCATATATTATTTTAATGTATAGTTATTATCAATGAAATTATTTTCGTTGATCCAAGTCTCATTTCCTAAGCTAATCATTCAACACTAGCATATTATTGCCATGTATATGAGTTTCTTTTTATTTTATATAATTACTATTATAATGAGATAAAAATTAAATAAACCCAATACAAGAGATGTATAACAGATGAGAGCTTAACGACGACGGGACAGGTGATCAAATTAAATTGTAGGAGATTATATTATATAAACAAACTTGAAGGCTATACGAATGTAAATTTGATCATCCGCTTTAAAGATACCCTAACACCCGTCAAAATTGATCACTTTATCGGTTTCAAGTTGGCGGAGAAATTTCAAGTGGAGAATGTAGAAATGGAACATTTGGCATCAATCTTTGACCGTGCATGTGATGACAATATATATTGCTGCATGCAACTTCTACCCATCAATCTATGTCCATATGTAAAGGAGACGAACATAAAGAGATGCATGGAATTTTATTTTTGTTCTTGCTAGTAGCTACTTTTTCCTACTTTAAATAATGGAAATGAGAAAAGGAGAAACAATTGTTTGTATGGACCAATATCTTTGTATTATACGTACCAAAAATTATAAAGATAAAGAATTCTTTATCGTCATCATGCACCCAACAAGCTCTGGATTTAATTGTTCAGTTCTCTCTCCACCATTTTCTTTATTAAATAAAAAAATATTATTCGGTGAGTAGAGAGGAGCATAAAACCTTCATTGAGGCTTAAACTCATCAGCACTGATATATTTCATATATAAAAACTTAAATATCACTTGAATTATATGTTAAATCAAAACATCACAAATATAATTAAATTAATACGTACGTATATCTAATTTCTTTATTTTAGTTTCTGATCTCATGATCCGAGGTTGTTGATCATTAATTGATCCTAGGAATTCCAACACATAAAAAATGAGGAATCAATCGATCTTTATCAACCATTGACCAAATTTGAAAAATGATAAATAAAAAAATATGGTAAGAGAAATATACCATGCCAATCATCCATGATCCATAAGAACTTCTAGTGGACTAAAATGCATGGCTCAAAGAAAAGACAAGTATAATGTTGGGGTGTAGATATTTGGATCGTGACTCATCTTTTAAATATCTGATAAAGTAAGACTAGGTGTAGGTATGGTACAGTCATACTTATATTCATTAATGCATACATGAGTGAGTGGGAGGTGACTCACCATGGAGATATTTGTAAAATTGCACAGGTGGAGAGAGAAGGGACATATTCACTTTATGAGATACGGAGAAGAGGCGGTCAGAGGAATGGTTAATGACCATCAGAGAAAAGAAGAAAAGATTTGGCCGACCTGATAATTTCGGTCCACGTCCAAAATTTGACGTTAACATATACATTAATATTTACATGCAACGTACATTTGAATACCTCACTGGTAAAACCCCGTCCTTTCAGGTGTGAATCACTTCTAGGGATGATCAAGCCATTGGCTAGTGTGGTCTCTTCTTCTCTTCTTCTTCTTTTTTCTCTCCAAAAAAGATGTGAACCACTTCTTGGGATCATCTTCTATTGTTCAATCTTGTTCAGTGGCATATACATACGTGTGCAGTTCAAAAAACGTAAAAAAGAAATAGTGGGCGAGAGAAATTAGGAGGACCAATGGATAGCTATGGGATTGAAAAAATAGGAAATTGAAATTATTAATTTGTTACTTATATATTAAAGTGAGAGACAGAGACACTAAGAGTCCAACCAATGCATTTAAAACTATTGTTTTACACCATCTAATAACAACTTAACATGTATAAGATTTAGGAGAAAATAAAGGGATCATTTGAAATCAAATCCAATGTGATTAGTTAAACAATTTTATCATGCAAATGTTTATTATACAATTTATAACTGTTTTACAATGGTAAACTTCTTAATTTTCTTCTAAATTTTATATATGCCATGTTGTTATTGAATGTTGTAATTTATGCTGTCTGTATATAATTTATTCTCAATATAGATATACATTACTTCTAAAAATAATAGTAGTAACTTATTAGCTTCGAAATGTTTATGATAATACACTAAAGAGCAATAACTTTTTTTTATGAAACGGAAGTAGTGTACTTACAATATAATTACTAAAACATAAGCCTTTTCGTCGGATAGATTGAATGACCCTAGCCTTTCTTGATCGTGTATGGAGTATTATTCAAGGGTGGCTAAAAGGATATAGAACCTAATCGCTCTCAAAATCCGACTAAAAATCAAGATCCATAAATAGGTCGGGACTAAAATCTAGATAATTTGAAGCTGTGAATACAATCCATATAAAATTAAAGAGGGTGTGATGTCACTTGAAGCGGAAGTCGTTGCGGTCGGGATAATATATAATTTCAATTTCTTGGTAGCTTATTATGAATATAAAATAAGATTAAGACCCGTATATATGTGCATATTTCTTGAGGTTGGAGTTTGACGAGTAAAATATTAATCAAGAATCACTGCATCTGCGCGCGCGCGCGCACACACACAAATAAAAAATAATATATATATATATACACACACACACACAGTTGTGTAGTGCACAGTAAATTATGACAACGATTTGAACCGTCGTCATAGACTAGAAATAATTATGACGAATGATAAACCGTCGCTATAGTCGACTGTACATTACACAATTGTGTATATATATATATATATATTTTCTATATATATATATATATGCAGATTCCTTCATTCATTTTCATTAATAATACGTTCAACTGGATCAAATTAAGGACTGTGCATGTAGTGTATATTAAAAAGTGAGTAGTCATCACAACAATAGTAGATGCTATATTCCCTCTCCTCAACCCCATAAAGTTGTGTAAGATGATATATATATGCGTCATATGTATATATATAATTGTGTAGTGTACAGTTGGCTATGACGACGGTTTTTTTAGATTACGGCGGCGGTTCAACCGTCGCTATAGACCAAAAATAACTATGTCGACGGTTGAACCGTCGCCGTATCTCAAAAAATCGTCGTCATAGCCGACTGTGCACCACACAACTGTGTATATATATTTTTTCATATATATATAAACACATTTACATGAAGTGATGCACAAATTGGTACGTAGCCCTTGTTAGGCAATATATAGTAACTGCATATTAACATATAGAAAATAGTGTCTAAATTTAATTTAAAAACCTTGTTATTAATTTCAATAGTAAGATACATGTACTCTTTTATCTGGTAGAGCACAATTGTTACAGTAATATATATAGAATTATTATTATTAAAAAAAATAATACTCTCCCGATGGATCATTGGAGAGACAATGTTCAACATTTTTACACTTGGATTTTAATTGATGCTTCATAGTTTAATTTTGACCGGGTGGCTGTGGGTTTGGTTTGACATTCGAAGAGAGATGGTGATGGATGAATGTTCAAAAAAGATGGAGGCATGGACCAACAAATATTCTAATGTATATCTCTTTCATTTTTTCCGTCTAACGTGTGGCGTCAAAGCAAGAATATACGTGTGTTGGATTGGGCCATCAATTGTGCACGTATTGGTCAAAAGGTGGTCTTTTAATTTGGTGATGGATATCCCCGGCCGCATCGCATGAATACATATTTTCAAAGTCAAACCTGATCTTACTCTTGCAGGAAAGATCCAAGTGTGCTGGACAAAT
The DNA here is from genome assembly GCA_947179155.2 of Hedera helix. NCBI lineage: Eukaryota > Viridiplantae > Streptophyta > Magnoliopsida > Apiales > Araliaceae > Hedera > Hedera helix. The sequence continues at coordinate 43,103,616 of OX359269.1, forward strand.
CATAAATGGTGTACACCCTGTAAGCATATATATGTATATGACGATGATGAAGGAAAATATACTCAGAGAGGGATTCGACTAACATAAAATTAACTTCACAGTAAGTTGAACAATGAATTAATACAGTACTGACATGTAAAAGGAGAATACTTCTGACATGCATATCAATACTGTATTGATTTATTGTCCAAATTAATATAAAATTAACTTAATACTAACCGAATCCGTCAGAAAAATATAGAAAAACCTGCAACTAACCTGCTGCATGCTTCAATACCTCATCTCTCTCTTTACTTTATGCCGAAGGCATATCTATACATATATGCATGGAGATTAAACCTCGTTTCGTATGTATTAACCACTCTGTTTCAAATTATAAATACGATCACTATTGACTTAATTTACAAAAGGTAATTTAAAATATTTTTAAATTTAAAATTAACATAATTTATTTAAATTTTAAAAATAATAAATTTTATAACTAATAATATTTTTTATATAATTTATAATATTCATAATCGACATAACTAAATCATAAATTCATGTCAATTTTAATTTTAAAAATACTTAAAATTGATATTTAAAAAATTAATAATCATCTTATAAATTAGATTAGAAGAAAGGAGTACTATCTATTTACTATATATGAATATACCCCAACTTGTATAAGGTTTTTTCCTAGGATTCTCTCTCTCTCTCTCTCTCTCTCTCTCTATATATATATATATATATATTAAAATAATTCATAACAAATATTTGCTATGAATAATATTTCAATAAACTGATCTTACACATTTCATATGAAAATTTAATAGTGCAAAATGGGGGTAAATTTATACCTGCCGTTAGTCCTAGTAGTAAGAAAATTTCTTCTAGCGGCATAAGAAATTATACAATTAGTCCTGACTTTGACCTTCTAGCGGCAGAAACAAAAAAAATAAAATTAACCTTACCGTTACTCTTTTTGGCGATAAAAATAAAAAATGTTATTCAATAAAAAATCAAAAAACAAATGGTCAAAGATTGTTCACGAGGTTATCCGGTGTACAATAAAATGACTACAGTAGAGATATCTTGTGGAGAATTGAATAAAGATCTTCTTGTCCAAGTTGTAAATTTGCAACTATTCAGATAAATCTTGGCATCAAGTTGTAATTGATTCTGTACAAGTCAATGAAGTATCGTGCCGACCCCTCTACCCGACAACTCGCTGGATAACCCCGTGAACACTTCTTTCTTTGCCATCTTAATGTTGACAAGTCGGCTTATGTGGAAATAGCGAAGAAGATTGTTTTTTTATTTTTTTGTTGAACAATTATTTTTATTTTTATCGCGTGAAGGAATAGCGTTAAGACTAGGCGTGCACATTAGGCCCGAGGCCCGAGACCCGGCCTTGACCCGGCCTGGTCAACGACCGGCCTGGTCAAAGCCTGGACCGGCCTGGCCCGGCCTGTCAGGCCAGTCGCAGACCCCCTTTTTAGTTCACTGATTCGGCCTGGACTGGCCTCCTTGAAAACTCGGCCTGGCCCGCGGCCCGAGGTCTGGACCGGCCTGGCCCGGCCTCCGGCCCAAACCACTCTCCGGCCCGGCCTGCAACGCCAACGGTAGCAGGAATACTTTGCTGTAGCGGCTAGCTAATAAAGGCATGCAGAGTTGCAGACATTAAAATACATGTATGGACTATTTAGCATTGAATGAAGAGAACAATATTTTAAACAATACACAAATAATTGCTCTAACGGCTAGGAATAGTTGTATGTATATACTATATAGATTGAACAATATCTTAATTCTTGGCTTCTAGCTAGTCAAGACTCAGGAGCACAAGTACCAACTTATTGTAAAGTCACATCCGTGGAATAGTCAATGACTCAATAGTGAGCTAATTGTATATCAATTTTCATATGTGTAAAATTAGTACCGTTAACTTATATTTTATTTTATTTGTAATTAACGGTACTAATTTTATAATTAACACTACTAATGTTATCATTTATTTTATTTTTTAAAATAAATGAACGGTATTAATTTTATAATTAGCGGTACTAATTTTATAATTTTACAAATAAAATAAATTTATTAATTTTAAAATTTAAAATTATTTTATTAAATATATTTAATAAAATTAAAAATATATTATATTAGATATATTTAATTTATTTTAATAGATATATTATATATTGGACGAACAAAAAACACTTGCATAAATAAATCGTTGCTCTGATAAAAATTGCATGAAAAAACTCAAAAATTGCATCTCCGTGAGACAAAATTCTTTTAATAACCATCCCTTACCAAATTCTTTTAATAACCATCCCTTACTAAATTCTCCCGTCTCCATGAGACATAAAAATTACATAAAAACCGCTGCATAAAATTCCAATCTCCGTTCTCAAAAATCGTTGCATAAAATTGCATGATATAAATACACTCATAAATTTTGCATGGAAAACCGCTGCTGCTGACGTGCGAATGCTTGCCTGGCGTGCTGGCAGTGCTGCTGGCGTGCAAGACTTCTGCTGCTGACGCTGACGGCTGAAGCCTGTCAGTTTCAGCTGCAGGCCTACTCCCTGAGTGGCTGAGTCTCTGGCCTTCTCCTGCGTTACCTACTTACCTGCACAAAAAAAAAGGGTCAAATTTTTACCGACTAGTTAATTAACAGATATATTTTTGTTGTGTATAAAATGAAGTTAGTGCATTATATTTTACATTCGCAATTGTTATTATTAATTGATTATATTTCAATCCTGTTAACATTCATTTCTCTCAACATTGAGGCAATAATTTTCTCTCCAAAAAATTTCAATTGTTATTATTATAAATCTCAATTGGTATTAGTAATACATTTTTTTTATTATACTTTTTATTATTATATTTGTACACCCATTGTTATTATATTTTAATACAATATAATGGATTCTTCCAACACTGCATCCGGATCACAAATGCCACAATTTATTCAAAACGACCAAAATAGCATTCGGGTTGATAGTGGAACGAGTTCGAGTCCGTTATTTCCACGTCCTACTGGTGAGCAAAACAAACGTACAGCGCCAGTTTGGGAACATTTCATCGAAGTGTGGGTTGCCGATGGTATTAAAAAGGCTCAATGCAAAATATGCAACTCCTTATTTGGTACTAAAGGCAATAATACACTACAGCGACACTATCAATCGTGTTTGCAAAGGCATAAGCTAACCGATGAAAGCTCTCAAGCACAAATTGATCGTTCTGGTCACAGTTGGAGTTATGATCAAATATTAGAAAAAGAGTTGCAAGCCAAACTAGTGATCGCGAAGGAGCTCCCGTTCAATTTTTTTGCCGATCAGCGTTGTACCGAGTACATTCAATCCGGATTACAACCGAAATATAAACAAGTAAGTAGAATGACTACTAAACGTGATGCTATTAAATTATATAATAAAGCAAAAAAAGAATTAATTGATTATTTTGACAATTTTGACGGTAAAATTAGTTTAAGTAGTGATATTTGGTCTGCTAATCATCAACCTGGAGTTAGCTATATTTGTATGACTGCTCATTGGATAGATTCTGAAATGGTTATGCAAAAAAGAATTATAGGTTTTGAATTTTTTGAATTACCTCATACTGGTCAAACAATATATGCTCAAATTATGGAGATTATTAGAACTTTTAAAATTAAAAATAAAATAATGAGTATTAGTTTAGATAATGCAAGCAATAACACTAGTGCTGTTACCATGTTAAAAAATGATTTGTTACCTGTAATAAATGGTGCATTTTTTCATGTTAGATGTGTTTGTCATATAATAAATTTAATTGTTCAATCCGGATTCAATTATTTAGGCATGACTATATCTAAAATTCGTGATATGATTACGTGTGTGTATGGTTCAAATAGAAAAATGCAAAATTTTAAACATTTTTGTCATGCAAGAGGAGAAAAATTTAAAAGAGTAAAATTTGATAATAACACTCGGTGGAATAGTACATATGATATGTTTAGAGATGTCTATAAACGTTAAAATATACTTATGGAGTTTTATAATACTTTGATAGTTCATGAATTAACAAACGAAGATTGGGATCTACTTGGTCAACTTTTAAGGATTCTTAAAGTTTTTAAAAAACACACAAAAATATTATCTGCTGTTTATTATCCTACAATTCATCATGTTTTGTATGCATGTTTAGAAATATCAGTTGTTTTTAAAGAATTTAAAAATAATGAAATTTGGTCTGCCCTTATTTTGTCAATGGAAGAAAAATTTAAAAAATACTTTGAAGACATGCCAACTGTTATTACTTGTGCTGCTGCATTAAACCCAATTATAAAATTAGAAGGTGTAGAAAGTATTTTGGAAGATATAGTTGAAAATATAGGTACTAGTAATATTGATAACCTTAAATTAAAATTTAATAATACATTTACTGAATTTTATAAATTGTATGAATCTGTATATTGTACATCTATACGTGCACCGCCCCCTGCCCCTTCATCTTCTAAATATGCCAACTTATTAAAAACACTATCCAAGAAACCAAAAACTTCAACGCACACGAGTAGTTTAAACGAACTTGGTTTATATTGTAGTACCGATTTTAGGAGTTTTATGACCGAAGAAGAATTTGAAAATTTTAATATTCTCGCTTTCTGGAATAAACATAAACGACAATTTCCTACTTTGGCCGCGATGGCCCGTGATTTACTAACTATCCAAGCTAGTACCGTAGCTTCGGAATCTTGTTTTTCTTTATCTGGCAGAGTATTAGATGAAAAAAGAAGCAGACTTAATCCAGAATCGTTGGAAATATGCATTTGCTATAGAGATTATCTTGTCGCGCAAAGAAGAATACAAGACGTAATAGACGATCAAGATAGCTCGGAAGATCTCGAAGTCGGAACAGAAACTGTTGAAAGTTCAATTCCATAAATATTGAAAATTTGAAGACATGTATTTTAAAATTTTGAAGACAAATATTTGTAACCAAAGAATAATTAATTATTACTTAAGTTATACTTTAAAATTATAAATTTATAATTATTCATTATTGTAAGTTGTAATTTATAAACTTGTGTTACATTACTTTTAATAAATACATCAATTTTTATGTTCTTTTTTAATAAGGATGGATCACATTATGTTTTGAAAGTGATGAATATATATATATATATATATATATATATATATATATATATATATATATATATATAATTATTTAAAAATATTTGTTTTAAATTAATATAAAATTTATTTTTATATAATTTAATAATATTTTTTTACCTCAAGACTGCTTGAACGGCTTCACCTCAAGGAGGTCATAATCAGTTAGAAGAATAATGTTGTTTGCAATTTCACTAAGCTTATGAAGGAATTTGTAGTTTTGACTTTTGAGCACCTCGGTCCTCAAGCAGACTAGCAGAAGCATAACATCTTAATTCTTATAATAACTTGATACTATATTAAGAATATATTTAAATAATTAAATTTCAAATATAATATATTTAAAAATCACGTTTATATTTGTGTTCAAAACTTCATAGATTAAAGTTTAAAAAAATTGTTACATAACCTTTCAAAGTTTTATATTTTATTTTAGGTAAAATTTGTTATGAATACAAAAATTACAAAAATATATATTTATTATTGATATTTAGGCGCTCCTACTCTCGTTCAGATTTCATTTTTGGCGATTTTAAGCTCTCTCGTATACTCCACTTTGTGTGAAGACTTGGATCATACATAAAGGATAGGTATTAAATTTAATGTATGCTGTTAGACTTGTGCTTTTTTTTGTGTGTATGTGTGAGTCAGAGAAGGAAATGAGGAGAGAGAGAGAGAAATAAATAAAAGATAATGAGAGGCAGAGAGGGTACAAAAAAGAAATTAATATATATATATATATATATCATGTCACTTCATATGTGAGTGACTGTGTGTGTCACGTGAATGAGTGTGTGACGTGACTTGTCCAGTTGTCCCATCATCTCAACTCCCAACCAGGCAAGGCAACGCAAGGCTGCAAGCATCAACGGTTTAAAAAAAAAAAAATAACGAAATGGCCTGGCCTGGCCCGGGCTCAGGCCAACGCAGGCTTACATTTTGCACGCAAAGCCCGGCCTGATCCGGCCTCGTCTCTTAAATGTCAAAGCCTGACCTGGCCTGGTCAACGGTCAAGGCCTGCCAAGCCCGGGCCGGACCAGGCCAGGCTGGCCCGATGATCATGCCTAGTTAAGACTAATCCTTTTTTTTACTTCTGTTGATAGAAGAAATAGCAATAAGGCCACATTTTTTCTACTTCTACCGCTAGAAAGATTAACGGCAAGACCATCGACTAATTGTGTCATTTCCCATGTCATTATGAGAAATATTCTTGTCGCTAGAAGGATTAACGACAAATATAAAATTATTCCTATTTTTTACCTTTAAATTTTCATATAAACGGTGTAAAATTAATTTATTAGAATAATACCTATAATAACTATTTACTATGAATTATTCTTCATATATATAATAAGCCCATTCCCTTCTCACGTGACCATTTGTTGAGAAGTTATTCAGTGGTTCTGAAACACTGACACGTGGTGCCCCAAACTAATAACATGTTGTCATTTTAGCATATATAGTGAACCTTTTTACTGTACATGCTAAAATGACAGCATATAAGTGATCCTGAACACCACGTAATCATACCCCATAATTTTTCCCATTTGTCACCTAAGTCTCCATCCTAGTCTCTTTTTGGAACCCCATGAAGGGGTGTTCATTCGTTCCCAACCGGATCGGTACTGAAACTCTCTAATTTCCCATATTGAAATTGGTTAGATCGATTCGGTATACTGATAAACTGGTTCGATTTTATCAAAAATTATTATTATTATTATTATTATTAATAATAATAAAATAAGAAAACTGGTACCTACTGAATCTAAAAATAATGAACCAGTATCGAACCAATCCATTTTATATCGAATCGACCGGTTCGAACCGGTCCGATTCACTAAAAAATCAAAAATTTTGGTCACCCCTATCCCGATGTGTATCAGTACGTATATATAATTAAGTTATGAATATAATAATATAAAAAAAAACATGAAACTCCCCGAATTATGATGACATAGCAAAAAAATTATAGATAACCGCCAAAATTGTGTAATTGAATCATGCTACGTTGATGGAAACAACCCTAAACCACCTTTAAATAAGTACGTACCTAAATTATTGAAACACCAAATAATTAAGTTCCCAAAAGTAGGTAATAAAAACTTCATAAATTTCTAAACGACTAAAAAAATTGATCAAAATAAAATTATTATGTGCAAGTGCGTGCCCCTTGAGCTTTGGCCTGAACCCGCTGACGCCCTGCACTCACATGCTCCATTTACACCAACTTTATTATATGCTCCATCCTCTCTATTGTACATGACGTAAAAATATAATTATATATATTAATTTATTTATTAATATTAATATTAAATAATTAATATTAATTTAAAAATTTATTATTATTCATAAACTAATTAATTAGTCTTCTTCTTCTTCTTCTTCTTCTTCTTCTTCTTCTTCTTCTTCTTCTCTCTTACAATTATTCTATCATGACAAAAAAATTTATAATAAAATAAAAAATGATTAATTTTTTTTTATAAATATATAAAAAACATCTTATATTATATATATAAAAAAAATCTTCTAAAATGATATATATAATAACAAGGAAGGGTACTCATTTCGTGTGCTTATCTAAACCCCTTAATCACAACAAAGTAAATCAGGAAAATGCGAGTATTATTAATCGAATACAGCGTCATCAGTTCACAACGTATCAGTCATTTGTATAGTGCATTCCTCCCTAGTACAAACTACATAGTAAATACAGGGTATATATATATATATATATATATATATATATATATATATATATATATATATTATAAATTTTAAGATTGTCTATTCTAAAATTTAAAGGTAGCATTTTTGTTCTATGACTACCTCTAATTTAATTAAGTGTTTAGTTTAATGGTAATAACACGCTAATAAATTTGTGACAGTTAATATTGTGACATTGTGGGATTTTGTACTATCATAAATAAATTAAACATTTTTTTGGAGAAAAAATATTTGTTAAAATATTGGACAATTGAATTAAGGTGTATATTTGTTATTTTACTGAATTACTACAAACTCTTGTAATTTCATTAAATATAAATATTCTTTTCGTTTTAAATTATAAGATTATTTTTTTGACTTTTAAAAGTCAATTTGAGATATTTTTAAATTAAAAATTGAGATAGTTTATTTAAAATTATTAAATAATAATTTTTATAATAAGCAATATATTTTAAATAGTTTATAATATTCAATGTTATATTAACTAAAATTAAAGAAATTAATATTAATTTCACGTTTAAAAATATTTTAAATTAATTTTAAAAAATTAATAATAATTTAATATTTTAAAACGAAGTGAGTATATATTGTATAATTCACGCTGAGTGAGTGAGAGGGAGAGAGTTGGCAACCTTCAATAGCTGTAATGCAGTAGTCACCTGAGCAGCAAGTCAGCAGCCATTGAATATATATGAGAGACTTAGTCCGTATTTGTGAGTTCGGGAGAAAATAAAAGAAAGAAATTTAAAAATTTTGGGAAAAAAAACAGTGAAAGAAAATAAATTTATTTTCTTTCCTTGTGTTTATAAATTTTGAAAAAAAAATTAACTCAAAATTATATATTACTATTTTATCTTCGTAAGATTATATTTTAGAAATTATTATAAGGATAGTTTTGATATTTTAGTTTTTAAGTTAAGTGTCGAGTAAATTTCCTTCCAAATCTTTTCAACTTTGGAATGTAATTTTTGAGATAAAATTGTAAAAAAATCTCCTCTTTTCTTTTCTTCTCTCCTCCAGAAACTCACAACCAAATTTTTTAATTTATTTTTTCTAAATTTCTTTCACAACCCTATTTATTTACATGCATCTAAATTATACATAAATTACTAAATTTTATAAATATTTAAGTTAAAATAAATATTATAAAATTTTTGAGAGTCAAAAAAATAATTGAACCGGTCGCCATTCCCGGTCCAATTTCCATGTCCCCCTAAACTTTTTGTTCTTTTATATAGGGCAGAGTATGGTGCGATTTGAAGTCCAAACCGCATTCAAAACCGTTTAAGTGCAGTTTGATAAATTCAAAATTGCACATGAAACCGTAAGGTGGTGCGGTTTTATTTGGGTGTGGTTTCGATTTTAAAGCAAATTGAATATATACATATTGAAAAATATTTTTTCTATTACAAAAATTGATGGCAATAAAAATATTTATTGTAGTTTCCCGTGAATGCTACCTATAAGGAATTAAAAAATGTCACATTGAGTAGTAATAATTGTTCAGGTTTAGTAACCTTTATAATGTAAACTGATAAAATGTGATTTGTCCAAAGATTAATAACTTAATTATATAATTTTAAAAATAAAATAAAAAAACAAAACGACGTCATTTTGGTGACAGTACAGTGTGATTTTGCTTAGAAACTAAACTCAAATCATAAATTTGATTTTTTAATCTATCTAAAATCACCACATATATCAGAACAATTAGTACAATTTTAATTAGTACGATTTGTACTATTTTTAATACGATTTTAAAGATAAATTAATTTCTTGCTTGGCCCTAATTTTATATATCTCCATGTTGGAACTCACAAAGACGACTGTCACTCTGTCAGAGAGAATATGCATTGTAACAATTAAGGGAAATATTCTGGACAAAATTGATGCGGAGTATTGTGGACCCCTATCCAGGAATTTGGATTACCACGAATGTCGTATGTGTTATACACAAGCGCATTCTGAAACTCCTATATGTAACTTATTAATGGCCAGGAATCTTGAAATACTTTCAACTCTCTGGTATATTAAAAAAACAGAAAAAAAAAGGCATAATAATATTTCAGCCAATGCATCTAATATAAATACCTCACACATCTTTACTCTTCTTCCCCAAGTCCTCGAGCTACCTCAACTTTTCTTATTAGCATAAGCAAAATTCTCTCACTAGCCTCATTGTTAGCAGAATCAATGGAGTCTGCAGAGTCGTCCCTAAGGTTCTCTCTCTCATCTCTCTCACACACACACTAAATCATGCATGAAATGTACTCTTGCATGCATGTGTACTAATCCTAATAAAAATTTTCTTGTACGTACTATTCAAATTAATGGTACTTAAGTATATCATCTTAGTATTTTGAGCAGGAATAAGTGTGCAGCATGCTATAGGCAGTTCAACAAGATGGAGCACCTGGTGGAACACATGAGGACCTCCTTTCATTCGTCTCATGAACCCATGTGTGGAATTTGTAATAAACATTGCCGATACTTTGAATCTCTCAGGGAACACCTTATAGGTATTTTTATTTCAATGTCCCAACAAAACTTAATTTGTTACTCTTAATAGTACTATGTTTCTAATTAATTTCCATAGCTCAATTGATAGTGATTAATTAAACGTACATTTGTTAATTTATGAATTTCTGATCATGCATATCATCAGGACCATTGCCAAAAGCAGAATGTGAAAGGATATTCAAAGAACGTGGATGCGATATCTGCCTTACCATCCTGAGCTCCCCTAATGCTCTTAGGGTTCACCGCGATATTTGCCAGCTCTCTCACACAAATGCTCATGTACATATATACCCACCCTAAAAATTTTAATTAAGGAATTTAGTTTAGTGTAAATAATTTATACCCTATGCTTAATTCTACAATCTTTTTTTCTTCTTACAGGGTTTAAGTTATCGCATGGCTAACTTGGGCATTTTCGATAACCTAAGAATGGATAATGGCGGTAGAGCAAGAGTGGTTGCACTTGCTTGCAAAATGGTTGGGGGTGGGAGTGATGGATCCTTGGATCTTTGTGCAAGAGTTTGCCTCATTGATGAATATGAGAACATACTCTTCCATAGCTATGTCAAACCCCACCTTCCTGTCACAAACTATAGGTAGGTACCTTATTAATTTGGGCTCAATTTTTTTTACTTGTACATTCGAATACTCCAATTAATTAATACAATATTCGATAAATAAAAAACTTTAAATTTTCAGGTATGAAACAACTGGCGTAAGACCGGACTTCTTGAAGGATGCAATGCCACTATGGCAAGCGCAAAGGAAAATTCAAGAATTCCTATGCAATGGGGAACCCATATGGAAGATCCGACCCAAGGGTGGAAGAGCACGAATCCTTGTTGGTCACGGTTTGGATCATGATCTCAAAAGTTTAGAGGTGGATTACCCTGAAGCAATGTTCAGGCGAGCTTTTTTTTTTTTCTTTTTCTTTTTCTCCACCTGATAATTTATATCATACAAATAACACCTCTACTTTCTATGTTTTTTATGAATTTCATGGAAGTTCTGGTAACTTTATTTTTGGTCAAGACTAGCTAGAGAAAAAAATGTTACGTCTTTATAGCACGGAAGTTAAAAAACGTACGATTTTAATTTTTTTATTTTGTCAAGACTAGAGAAAAAATATTACATCTTTATAGCATAGAAGTTGCTAACGTACCATAGTCATTGCTATTCAGCTAGCAATGCAACCGTGTTAGACGGATTCAACATTTTTTATAACCTAGACAAAAGCTTGACCAATTTTGAACTTCATGTACAGTACTGGATCAGTTTCTTATATGTGTATGATGAATTTGGCTGCTGCAGGGATACAGCAAAATATCCTCCATTGATGAAAACTAGCAAGCTCAGCAACTCACTCAAGTACCTAACAAAAGCATACCTTGGGTAATTAATTTGCCCAATTACTTTAATGCAACTCTAATATGATTCCTAGACTGTTAGAAATTGCACTTTATTTTATATTTTTAAGACTTAATTATCGTCAAGTTTGGATTTGAATAAAACATATTAGTGGACATAATTTAAGTAAATATAAATGTATAATTTGTTTCCCTAATTGCGGAGAATAAAAGAAAACTTCATTTGATTTATGTAGAAATCATTTGATTTGTGTCTATAGTGAGGCATTTAATAAGGTGCAAATTTGTTTGATAGAACTAATTTTTTTTTGTTCCATTTAATAGAAAATACTACTAGTTACTTTATAAGTATAAGTTGTGTATTCTTATTTTATTTGGAACAAAAGAAAAATAGTAAGAACTATTCAAATTCTATTTAACTATTAATTATTACTAATGTGTAACTTATATAATTAGTACTAATAAGTGTAGTTAAATATAATTCAATAGTTGTTATGTGTAACTTACAATATATATGCATGTATATATGTGTATATGTATATGTTGAAATATATACAAGATATATGCATATGACAAAAAAGGACACGTATAAGAAAATATTAAGCACTTGGAATAATTTCTCTCTTCCACATTTTTATCTTCTACAAATATTAAACTATCACAAAAAAATGTTCATTTAGAACAAATGTGAATTGTTATCACAAGTTTGTTCAGTTTTAAGACTTGATATATATACTGGAGGCATATCGTCTGCAACCCATACATAGCAAACCAATCGTGGTGGGGGCGATAAAGACCTTAAAGATAGGGATGGATAATCCGTGTCATGTCTTCTATTACGATTTTGATTCTATAAAGCTACGATTCTAACATAGACAATTACTAGATATGAAAATTTGTGCACAATTAACTCGTTATATGCATTACTTGATGAATTAAGTAACATGTTTCTTTCATTTTTCTTCTCAGTTATGATATTCAAACAGGCATACAAGATCCTTACGAGGACTCTGTGGCAACAATGAGGCTTTACACGAGAATGAACTCCCAACCTCATAAAATGGAGGACTTCCCGCTTGCGACAGACCCACAAAACAAAAATAATTTCGCATCTCGGAGGCAAAATGAGCTTGAGAGGATGAGTCCAGATGAAATGTTGTGGATGTCGAGGTCCGATTACTATTGTTGGTGCTTGGACTCCCAGTAAAACATTTGAATGGGAAGGAGAAGCGCACCCGCATTGATAGTTTACATATTAAATTTAGCCAATGCATGTTCTATAATAACAATAAATAATGGGAAATCGATGAGATCATTTCCATTATATGATATTTTAATCGTATGAAAAAGGATATAGTGTAATACGTAAGTTGATTGCTAGAAATGTATACCATTTGCCGAATGATTTATGATAAGATCACGTCATTTATATATTATTTGCACAAATGAGTACAATTATTGTAGATTTCTGGTTCTAACAATTCTGCTCAGTGCAATTTTATAGATTCTTAATTAGTGCCGCGTATCTAAGTAAAGAACTCTGGGACCATTTTTCTTTTCATAGGCCGGAAAAATCCTTACATTTACATAACTATGCTCTTTAGTTGGTAGCATTTTCAACCCAAACAAAGACCCTACTCGCTTTGGGACCATCCTTCTTTTCATAGGCCAGAGAAAGTCTTGCATTTCTTTTCAAAGGCCAGAATAACTCTTGCATTTCTTTTCACAGGCCAGAATAACTCTTGCATTTACATAACTATGCTCTTTAGTCGCATTTCAACCTAAGCAAAGACCTTACTCGTTGCTTTATCCATCATCCAATCCACATTCACAAAAAATCGGATGACAGCGTGATACTTCTCTCACCTAGTCAAATGATATTTAAAACTAACATTCTGTAGAATCGAAAATTCGAAGAGCACAGAAGAGAGGCAGCTGCTGTAGAATCAAAAATTCGAAGAGCACAGAAGAGAAGCCGCTGCTGGTTCCGCTGATGGAGCCGAAAATGGAAAGATTTGTATAAGTTAGAAGTTGAATTCAAGAGTTACCAATATTTATCCAAATCAATAAAAATCACCTACCGGTGAATACAGTTCCATGGCGAAACACTTAATTTGCTTTGCAAGAGATAAAAATAAACTTGAAAGAAGCCGAATAAACACAAGTAAATATACATTACATATATTTGTTTGATGCCTGAAAATTCACAAACATGTCTTGAAGGAAGTAGCTCTTTATTTGATGATCATAACCTTTTCCGGTACAAGAGGAAGAAACAAAACGTACAATACATAAAAAGGATCTCATGCTTTTATCGATCATACCACACATCAACAAGGAAAGGAAATGAAGTTACAAGTGATTTGGCTGATCATGGGATGGGATGAACGACCACTTTGCCGGTAGCTCTGCCAGTTTCAAGATAGGCAAATGCTTCAACAGTCTGAGAGAATGGGAATGGGGATTTAGGGTCAAGCACTGGCTTCACCTTTCCACTTTCCAAGTAAGGAGTCAGTTTCTCCAAGTCTGATTTCTTTGAAGTCACTAAAAATATGAAACCTGGTGGAGTCGCTTGACCAGATATTGTCGCTGTTTTCCCACCTTCTTTTGTTGCCTTCACTGCCTTATCACATTGCCCTGTTTTGTTAAATTACGAAACAAAGTTTAATTTAATTAGTTGTTTTTTCATTGTTTACCAGTTCATATAGCAAATAATTTGGGCGTCCAAAAATGAGAGTCACAAAAAAAGTAGAGAAATATTACCAACTGTATCAAACACTACGTCATATTTCTCCGGCAGCTCCTCAAATTGATCCTTGGTGTAATCAATTGCCACATCAACTCCCAAGCTCTTCACAAACTCCAATTTTCCAGTGCTACAAGTAGTTGCAATTTTTGAAGCACCAAAAACATGCTTTGCTAGCTGGCCTCATACAAAAGATAATATAGCAGATTAGTACTATAATAAAATTTTAAAAAAAGAAAAAAAGAAGAAGAAAGATAGATGGGAATATGAACTTTGAAACATTACAAGTCAAAAGAATTAATACTATACCTGAATAGCTAGTGTTCCAACTCCACCAGCACCTCCCAAAATAAGGACGGATTGACCAGCTGAGAACTGAGTGAGCTCAAAGCCTTGGTAAGCAGTCAAAAGAGCAAGGGGAAGGCTAGCAGCTTCAACAAAGCTCAGATTCTTGGGTTTGATAGCCAACAAATTCTCCTCAACTGCAGTGAACTCAGCCAGTGACCCAAATCGTTTAGCGTTTTGTAAAGGTGTTTCATTTATGTTACCATATACCTCATCCCCTTCCTTGAGGTTCTTTACTTCGCTCCCAACCTTAACCACTACCCCGGCAACATCATACCCTGGTACATGCTGCACCACAAAAATGTTCTATTGCATAAGCATAAATTTACACCACTAAGTATAACAAAAGATAAATTCTACATTGCCCGAGTTTATTTATTTATTACAACAGTACAACACCAGAAAGCCTTTCCTTGATTTTTCAAAAAAAGAAAAAATGGGCACCTCGATTTTTCCACAACGAAATACTGTTAAAAACTCAAAATGAACTGATATCGTATTGCAGGAATATTTGTATCCATTATACAGGGCAGATTTGGCTAAGAATACATACATACAGACCAAACACAAAATTCAAATACAACATCATCCTCACGGACCTCACCATTAAAAAATATATTTTTAAATTGAGATCCGTATCTTATGACACTTTTTAATGCTAAAGATAATTTAATTTGTGTGAACATATTTTTCCGGCAGATTTTATTTAATTTTAAGAAGCTAGCTACTAGACTAAAGGCGATGGCCTAGTTGTATAGGCCTCTCCTTTTATTTTTAATGTGCAAGATTACAAATTCAGGCACTAGCTTCAAATTCAAAGCTAGCTGTTGCCTGGATCTAGACAGATTCAACTCCCACAAGAATTTGAAGTCAAAAAATACAATACTACTAGCTCAAAAGCTCAAACCCCTTGTACTTTTTTTTTTTTTTGACTTGATCTAGTTTAACTTATCACAATTGGGTATATAAATATAATCAATAAGAAACACAAGAATTACAAATAGTTATCCAAGAAATTAATTAAGCTTGAATGAAATGAGAAATAAGTATACTTACGGGTAAGGGAGAATCAATAGCTTGGAAGTAGCCAAGCATACGCTTACAATCAACAGGATTAAGAGAAGCTGCGATAACCTTGACAAGAACTTGGTTGTCCTTAATTTCCGGAACAGCTAATTCCGTATCGAATTTCAGCACTTTCCCAGAAGCCCCATATTCTCCATAAACCCAAGCCTTCATCTTCGTCGGAGTGGTGGTAGTATTAGTTTCTTTGAGGTATTGGTAGTACACAAGTGCGGACAATACGATGAAGAAAGAGATAATAAGGTTGCGTTTATCCTGAATCATGAATGTATGTAGACACTTAATAAAGACTTCAATGTATCTCCCCTGTTATTTATAATTTATAATGAATCTGAACTCTTTAGCCTCATCCGTGGAAATGAAGTGGGATGCGTGATGATGTCAGCAGTGACAATTGAGTTTATGAAACAAATAATTTTTTCGGTTTAAATTATTATTTTATTATTAATAATAATATATTATAATTTTTTTATACATTAAAAAATAATAAATAATTAATTATAAACTTTTAAATATTATTAAAATAAGTTAGTGAATTTACAAGTATTTCATCATATTCTTCTTACATGAAATATTTGAGAATCAAATTACCATAAATTTAACATATAAAGTAACAAATAAATAATATACAATATATGATATCTGAAATATTAAAATTTTATAAAAAATTATCAAAATTAAAATTAAAAAAAATTAAAATTAATTATTTTAATTGGCCATCGAAATTTAAAATCTAGAACAATTTATTTTCGTGCAAACTATAAACTATAAAATATGATCAATCTTGTGCAAGTTGTCACGTGCGTACGCAAATAATTTAATTCTTGTCTTATTCACATGCGGGACACAAAGCACTCTAAAATGGACATAAATTACGATTGCTTTCAAATTCAAATGTAATAATAATATAAAATCAGGAAGAAAAAAAAAGGTTACCTATTATAGGAACTGTATGATTTAGGACTCGCTTATTTAAAATAAAAAAAATTTAGTAAACCTATATTATTGAAATTATACTAAAATTAAAACACCAAAATTATGGGAATTCAATTAATAGAATTGCATGAAAATTGAAGAGTCACTTAATTTTGTTCACGTTTTTATTATCTATATGTCTAAATTTATAAGAAATATTAAAATATTATTTTAAAAATATTTTGTAACTAATATAACTTTTTAAATATTTTGTAAATCACAAGATAATTGGCAAAAGGAAGGTACAATATACACCAATCAAAATTGGAAAAATCTACACATACATTATTTGTACTTCCTATTTCTTGAAACAGAAAAATTACAAAAATAACTTTTTCATCAAATTCAAGAAGCCATGATTTTATTTTATTTTTGGCAAAACACTGTTGTTTCGAGAAATAGGGAGTAAAAATAATGTATGTATAGATTTTTCCATCAAAAGGAAAAATCTACAAATTTAGGCTGATAAATGAATAGAATAAAGATATTATGATCATTTTAGAAAAAATTGAGATTAATTTTGTCTAAATTTTTTTAGTCTCAAATGGTGAGGATTATAATACCTGGTTGAATAAGATATTAAATAATCCCCATATTAAGTCATTTTATAATCCTTGAACTAATAGTCTCAAATTTAAATTTAAAAACAAACAAGACACTTGAGATTTTTAATCATATTCCAAGTATAATTCTTACAAACAATATAATCTTAAAGAATTGTAATAATAAGAAGCTTTAACAGTGTATATAAAGATGGGTGTACTGGAGGTAAGAGATATTTTCAGGTGAATTATTTTTTATAATAATTTTTTTAAAAAAATTATAAAATATCTTTTATATATAACATAAAAGTGAGTATATATAATTTTACAAAACGACGTCAATCTTTGCGCGATAAATCACGCAAATTATACACCATATTCTTGATATTCCTTTTTGCCTATTAAAATTATAATTATTCTACGTACTATTTTTTGGTGAGAACATTTTCTACGTGAAGCTTCTCTCACTATGAGTAATGTTAGTTAGATATTTAATCATGCACTTCAGTTTTAAACAAACTTGGAAAGGCTTTTTTTTTTTCTACTTTTTTTTTGTTAGGACGGAAGGAGTAAAATAAAATAGCCTTTGCCTAATCATGTATGAAAAGAAATGTTTGATGGGCGGAGAAAGCACAACACACCCGCATATACTTTTTTTATTTTATTTTAAAATTAGAATTAAAATTTAATTTTTAAAATTAAATGATATTATATTAAATTTTAAAATTTATATGATTCATTAAAATTTAAAATAAAATGAATTTTATAATTAATATTTTTTATTATATATTACAAAATTATAATAATTATATTAATTAAAAATTAAATAAATTTATATCAATTTAATATACCGTTCATTATTTGAACTTAAACATTAAATTATACTATCTCTTATTTTGAAACATAGATAGGTAATTATTGTCTGAACGTTTTAAAGCTAATTAATTTGCTAAAGTCTCCATTCGCGTGTCGGAAGGAAAAGTCTCCTGGCGGGCGGCTGCTCACAAAATGAGAGGAAAGAAAAGGAAAATTCTTGACTTAGTTATATTTTTTATTCGCTAAATTTATTTGTATTAAAAATAAATATGTGTAACTTATTTTTGAATTAAAAAAATAAAATAAGATTAAGTCAAACTCATTTATTTTTTGCATAGATAAACTTAATGGATAAAAAATATAAATAAATATAAAAATATTCGAAAGAAAATAAGAGTACCACTAAAAAAAGAAAATAATAAGTTTTCTCAGGTGTTAAATCACTTTTTTACTATTGAACTAAATCCTAATTTATATATATACTATTAAATTGATTTTTTTATAATTGTATTATTGAACTTAATTTTTTTTATAAAATTTAAATTTTTTGTCTATAACTATTAAAATTTAGCGAACTGATGATGTAGCATGTCATGTAGATAATTTGACATATAAAATATGACGTGTCATGTTACGTTATCAGTCAGTTAAATTTTAACAATTATAGACATAAAATTCAAATTTTATAAAAAAAATCTATTCCGATGACACGATTATAAAAAAAATTAATTCAATAATATATATATATATAAATTAGGATTTAGTTCAGCCAAGAAAAAGTTATTTAACCCTTTTTCTCGGGATAATCGTTTCCATCCCACGTGAACAGTCATGCATCGTAATTTCCTTCTTAACCAGCTTCAAACCTATGACTTAATCAAAAGTCTTCAAACTGCGTCACCTATGACTGAATAATTTTTGTGGTGATCTTGAATATTAAGATTTCTCAAATTAATTTTAAAAAATTAAAAAATAATAACTTTGAAATGAAAAAAAATATTAAAAAGTTTTACAAACTTAGTCAATACTGTAAATAATAAAACTCGTGTATTATTTATTTTCTCACATTGTGTACAACTGTTCTCTTACCATATTGGACTATTTTTTTCCTTGGAAACTTGCTAGATTGTAGATTTTGTACACAATAACAAAACATATTGATACCGATAACGACCCCAATATCAGTTATTTCTTATAGGTGTCCAGGTTAGGATGCGATATCCAATAGGGTCCCAAAGGGTATTAATAAAACAGTATCATTGTACTGATAGGCCGATATTGTAGGCTGAGTGAGATATATAATACAACGATAATGTTTATTTTTTTCTCCTTTTTATTTGTCATTTGCATATTTAAAAAAAATATTAAATATTAAATTTTTTATATTATTATTTATAATTAAAGATTAATTTATTTCTCTTTTATTTTTTTAATAAATTTTAAAAGACTAATATTAAAATTTTAAACTCAATATAATCAATCAGACAAAGTATTAATTGTATTTCTTAATTTATGTGCATAACTTTAAAAAGACAAATAAAGTGATAATGTACTACCTTTATTTTTTTTAATTTTTTTTTAAAGTTATGCACATAGATTAAGAAATACAATTAATATTTTATCTAATTAACTAAATTGAGTATAAAATTTTAATATTAGTCTTTTAAAATTTATTGAAAAGATAAGAGAAAAATAAATTAATCTTTAATTATAAAGGATAATATGAAAAATTAAACATTGAATACTTTTTTAAAATGTATAAATAATAAATAAAAAGGAACAAAAAAAATCTCCAAAAAGATGGATAAAAAAGAATGGGAGTACGTAGTACCAAGTACGCACGTATGTGATTTAGTTTTAAAGACGAACAAACGAGGTCCTGTATGATGGCCTTTTGTAAACGAAATTCAGGAGTAGTGTGATATGGGGTACCATTTGCCTTTTCTTTTTTTTTAACTAATATTAAAGAAAAGGTAGTCTCTGCGTTAATTATTTTTTAATTGACCTTTTAAGAAAAAACACAAAAATTAAAAAATATAATTAATATTTCGTCCGATTGACCAAAATAGTTATAAAATCTCAATATTATCTTTCTAAAATTTATTAAAAAAGATGAGAGAGAAACAAGTTAATATTAATTAATGTAAGGATAACATGAAAAATTAGGTTTCCTTATAAAATTCTAATGGAATCTATTATATATATTAAAATGCAGTACATTGACACCATATTATGCCAAGTGTCAATCTTTTATACAGTTAACTTTTTTCATAACTCTCTCACATAAAAATCCCATCAAATAATTTAATATTATCCCATAACTCTCCCACATAAAAATTCCATCCAATAATTTAATATTATCACATAACTTTCTCACATAAATTCATGGATGATTTGATCTAAAACATGTTTTATTATGATATTATCCAATAATTTCGATTTTGAATATTATCCCATAAAAATATGAAACTGTCCATTAATAAGAATTATTTATTTTTGAACTATCACACAATACTTCATTGAACTTTTTTACAACTACATAAATATTTATTATTATCCCATAATTGTTGCAGATAATTATATAATATTTCATATTGACAAATAATTTGGAATATAATTTTTTTTTACAACTATTTCTCATACGATAACTCTCTCGCATAAAAAAATTGATATTACCCATAAATATGTCACAAAATTGCATCAAATCCATATTGCTTTTATATCCCAAAATTTAAGCAATCACAAATTGATATTATCCCAAATTCATGAATGATCGATCTAAAACATGTTTTATTATGATATTATCCAATAATTTCGATATTGAGTATTATCCCATTAAAATCTGGAACTGTCTATTAATAAAAATTATTTATTTTTGAACTATCACACAATACTTAGTTGAATTTTTTTACAACCACATAAAAATTTATTATTATCCCATATTTGTTGCAGATAATTATTTAATATTTCACATTGACAAATAATTTGGAATTTAAATTTTTTTACAACTAATTCTCACACGATAACTCTCTCACATAAAAATCTGATATTACCCATAAATATGTCACGAATACAAAATTGCATCAAATCCGTATTGCTTTTATATCACAAAATTTAAGCAATCACAAATTGGTATTATCCCAAATTCATGGATGATTGATCTAAAACATGTTTTATTGTGATATTATCCAATAAAATTTTTAAGATTTTTTTAATTTCATACTCGCAAAAAAAATAATGATATTATAAAGTTAAAAATTGCAGCAAACAAATATAAACTAATATTTATATCCCAAGATTGTAACAATTTTAAATTTATTTTATATTGCATAATTTAAACAATTTCAAACTGATATTATCCCAAATTCATGGGTGATTGATGTAACACGTTTTTTATTTGCCCTATAAATAGAGACTCTAACACTTAACAGATAATTCTGACACATTTTTACAGATAATTTAATTTTTGAATTGTTTTATTATCCCATAAATACAAATGTAAACTGATATTATATTCCAAAATTGCAACAATTCCAAAATAATATTATATCCCATAATTATATCCCGAATTGATAAGTGACTTATCTAAACACGTGTTTTAGTCACCCAATAAATAAAGACTAGCTCTTTTTGAATTGTTTTATTATCCTATAAATACAAATGTAAATTGATATTATATCCAAAAATTGCAACAATTTCAAAATGATATTATATCCCAAATTGATAGCTGACTGATCTAAACACGTGTTTTATTCACCCTATAAGTAAAGACTAACTCTTTTATTCCTAATTATACTAGAAATAATTTTTAATTATATATATTTTTTAACCTTAATCTTTTGTCGTTTAAAAATAAAATACTATATTACTCTTAAAATAATATTTTCTTTAATTAGTTACTCCATTTAATAACTGAATATATATATATATATATATATATATATATATATATATATATATATATATATATATACAACCACACACCAAAACAAACGGAATATTGATCGTATTAGTTTAATTCATTTAGGATATTTTTTATATTATTATCCTTATTGAATACTTTATTCATTTTATAATTTTTTTAGCACATTAGTTTTTATCGTATAACAATCAGTTTTAAAAAATTAAAAATACCACTTGGAGAAAAAATATGACATATTATGTGTAATTTGGTAAAACAAAATATACTTCAAATCAGTCACTTTTAAATTGTACTGTACTGTTAAGGTGTTTGGGAGCAACTTATTTTTAATGTTGCCCGCGATAATTAAGCTCTTCATATCTATCCCAGCGATCTCATCTCCATCCACTTCTAGGTTTTCCTACACCAACACTTATCTATCATCTTTATCTCTCTTATCTTCTATAGTCCTCAATTACCTCAACTTCTAGAGTTTTTTCTACAACAAGAAAATTCAATTTCTCTCATGTATAAGGTAATTTATTTATAGTTAACGCCAATTTACTCTGGTTCTCATTTTTAATTATCCTTTAATTAGATGCACACATCTGTGCGTGTCCAACTATCATTATTTACATTTTTACTATTATATCTCAATATTGCAGCAATCCCAAATTGACAAAATCCAATAATATGATTTTTGAATTGTTTTATTATCCTATTTTTGTAGATAACTCTGACATATAAATATATGATATTATCTAATAATTTGAATTTTTAATTTATAAATAATTTTCAGCCACAAAAATATGTAATTTTATAAATAATTTCCAAACATAAATTTTTAATTTTTTTTTTAATTTCTTACTCACACAAAAAAATGTAACATTGTCACATAAATATGTTACATATACAAATCTAAACTGATATTATATCCCAAAATTGTAGCAATTCCAAATTGATATTATCTAATAATTTGGTTTTGGGAATTATTATAATTACATCTATATTTTTTTAATTCCATACTTACACAAAACAATGTAACATTATCACATAAATATGTCACGCATATAAATATAAACTTATATTATATCACAATATTGCAACAATTCCAAATTGATATTATCCAATAATTTGAATTTGTTTTATTATAACATTTTTGCAAATTACTTTGACACATAAATATATGATATTATCTAATAATTTGAATTCGTAATTTTTTACAAATAATTCTCAAGAAAAAAATATATAATATTATCCCGTAATTGGGCTTTTGTACTTTATTTACAAAAAAAATTCACGCATAATTTTTTTTTAAATTCTTTAATCACACAAGAAAAGTAACATTATCACATTAATACAAATCTAAACTAATATTATATCTCAAAATTACAGCAATTCTATATTTATATTATATCCCACAATTATATCCTATAATTCCAATTTGATATTATCCTAAATTGATGGGTGATTGATCTAAACATGTGTTGTATTCACCCTATAAATAAAGATTAACTCTTGTATTCTAAATCACATAAAAAATAATTTTTAATTATATATATTTTAAAAAAAATAAATAATTCCGCCGCAAAGCGCGGGGTTATATCTAGTTATTTCTTAAATACCCAGAAGCAACACCTGCCCGCATTTATAGTGACATTCTCCTTGTACACAAAGCTAACAGACAATTCCAAAAAGATGCTTGTACACAATGCTAAACATCCTTTCATTCCACACTCTTATATATAACATGCACATTTTCTATAATACTAAACAACATTTCATCGTGATTGTTGAAGATGCCGGAGAAAATAGACGGTCAGAGCGCTCAACTAATTATACAGATTATAAAGTGCGTAGTGTATAACCGGAGATGAGAGAGCTAGAGGCAAAGGACACAA
Organism: Hedera helix; assembly: GCA_947179155.2. NCBI lineage: Eukaryota > Viridiplantae > Streptophyta > Magnoliopsida > Apiales > Araliaceae > Hedera > Hedera helix. The sequence continues at coordinate 43,127,683 of OX359269.1, forward strand.
ATGACATGAAGGAAACTGTCACGGAAGCGCTTGCCATATCAGGAAACTTATCTTTGCCCCAGTTGGATCGCCAGTCAACAACTCGGACGGCTGCCATTGACGACGATGATATCAGAAGATAAGCCAGCATCTGCAATTTCAGACCCCACCACTCAACTAAGAATTCAAGCATAGTATGTAACAGATAATTCCAACCACCAGCCTCATTAACACGGCAAGGACGTTGGATGAAATAACTTTATATCACATTCTCAGATTTAACTATGCATCCAAGTTTGGCACCTACCTCTCCTCGTCTTTCATACATCCTTCTAGTAATTGAATGTTTATAAACTATTTTCATATGTTTTTGGGATTGCATTATATTCATGAATCCGGTGCATGAAGATTGTGGAGGTAACTCATTCTCAAAAACTAACAGCACCCGGGAATGCTAGTGGGTCAAAAACTCAAAACCTTTATTTTTTTGAAGTCACAGTCGGATTACAAGTAATTCAAGGACAAAAACGATATCAGTACAACATACACCAGATGTCTGCTGTTTGAGTTTGATACTAGCAAGTTAACCATCTCAATCACTTAAAATAATTAAATCTAATTTCATGTAATCGACTAATAAATAATCACCATTAAAGTAGTTGTCATTATGAATACAACAAATTTCACTCGATTCAGATTGGAACCCGCCATGAAAGTGGTACAAAAGAGATTTTCAGACAGTTCTTAACAGGGTGTGCAAACTATAAAGGCAAGAAACTAACCAGCACAAAAATTAGTACCAGTTAAATTGGGCACAATACTGGGAAACAGAATAAGGATGAGAACGCACCTGATCAAAGGCAAAATCCAAGATATAGCGAATGTGGGAGCCGGAAACATATTTACCGGAAGATAACTGGTAAGCCAGATTTAATCCCTGTAAAGCTGAGTAGGCAAACCCTATTACGTTCACCATCATACAGTACCTGCCCAGTATACACACAGTCACGCACAAGACCACAATGCAAATTATACTCCTTTCGGCCCCAAAAGAAGGTCTTATTTGTCAAAATCTTTTGTTGTTAGTGTAAATAATTTCATAACCATGTCATCGTATTATTAAACAAAACATTTAGCAATTTAAGACGTGAATATATATATATATATATATATATATATATATATATATATATATATATATATATATAAATAAAAGATAAGGATACAAACAAAATAATCGGTGACAACATTCACACACTCACTCATTCTCACCATTAAATAATATTGTGTGATATTAAAATCCGTATCACACAACATCATTTAATAATAAATATGAGTGTAGTATTTGGTGTTACGTTTGTAAAATTATCCATATATATATATATATGGTAAAAATGTAAGTACACAACTGTATATCTACACGGTAAGTTTTTAGCGATGATTTGAATGATTACGACGACAGTACTATCAAAAAAACTGTCGTCGTAATAATTAAAACCGTCGCCAAGTAAATATTGCGATTTAGATTTTTTTGTGAACTGAGAGAGCATAAATGTATAATACATTGAGAGAGATGGGAAGTGAAATTAATAAACCTGAACTCAATGTAACGGTGGAAGGAGTCAAGAGCCCAACCCTTATTCCGGTTAGCAGCCATCACTGATAGTGAAATCAAACAGAAAGTAAATCCAAAAACCCTAAACCCTAACGCCGCCTTCTTCACTGCCCCATCACTTCTCGTTATCCCCATAGTCGACGAGGGCAGCCTCATTGGCCTCGTCCCAGTAGTACTTACTCCTCCTCCTCCGCCCCCACCTTCCACCGCACCGCTGAAGAACCCGGCTACCGTAGCAGCTGGAAGCGCATTTCTCACCGACGCCGGTTCATTCGGAACCGACTGATTCGCCGCCGTCACTATTTCAACCGGAGGATGATGAGTTGGGGGAGATGGGGATGGATGAAAACTATGTTCCGGTCCTTCTCCGTCACTGAGATATAATCGGCAAGAAAAAAGTGATGACTCGGATGGGGAACGCTCAGGCTGTCTCGCCGTCGCCGGCCGGGAGTTTTCTGATGTGGTTGGTTCCTGATGATTAAGTATGATATCTGAAATTCTCTGATTTTTGTTCTCTACCTTTTTCTCCATTTTCTAATACGAAACTAGCTAGCTTCTCTTCGATAATTGATAATGGAGGTGTGATTAATACTGTTGTAGTAAAGTGATGAAAAAGAAGGAAGAAAAAGTGTTGGATAAATGAGTAGGATTAAATAAATAAAAAAAAGTGTTGGATAAATGAGTAGGATTTACAATTAGCACTTGTTTTCATGCACGTAAATAACATATTCCTTTCGCTCTTTATTTCTCTGGCTAATAACAAGATGGAACATGGATATCTTACTACTCTTTTTTTCTTGAATCATGATCTTACTCCTTAACTAAAGTGAAAGTAGCAAGACAGGGACAGCAACTGGACTGCTTTCCTTTGGTGCAATACTGTTAGAGTAAGTCTAAACACCAACCAAATGACACATCAAACACCATATTTAATTATATTATTAAAAAATAAAATATGATATTAAAATTTATACTATACTCTACTTTTTAATAGTATAAATAAATATAATATTCGATTATTGTGTGTAGACTTATTCATATTTTTTTATATATAAGGGTGTTCATTCGTGACAATCGATTGACAAAATACTATTACAACAATCAACGCAGTAGTAATTTGTTTATAAAAATTACATCTCACGATAGACTAATTTTTGACTCTGCCGCTACTATTTCTCGCGAAAGATCAATTTTTGCGTTAATTAACCCGTGGCTACTTTATTTTGCGGGAGGACCTGCTACCAATAACCTATTGCTATAGAAAAATGATATGTATATATATTGGACAGTAGATGATGACACAGTTCCTATGCGGTCTACATTAATGCATTTACATGTTTAATTTTGTATGTATCTGTTTGGTTTGGATGTGGAGAATTTTGTGGAAAATAATTGTTAACAAAAATAAAATAAAGAGAGTAAAGGAAAAGAAAAGAAACAAATAATAATTACTTTCTTGCAAGTGGTTAACATTATAATTTGTAGGAAAACAGACCTAAATTTTCTCATGACTCAACATTATGTTAAAATGTAGGATCAGATTTGAGGAAAAAATTTCCTTGCTGAAATACTAGTGGTATAATTTATATTTTCCCACGACACTCGCCCAAGCCTCATATATGAAAAATAAAACGATTATTTTTCTTACCTTTTCTTTTCCTTTTCTGTCGTTCAAACGAAAGTTTATGGAAAATAATTTTTCTGACAATTATTTCATAACAGATTTGAATTGTGATTAACATGAAATTATAAGTGATAAGATAAAATAATAATGTGTAAGATCTTTCTTTATTCTTTCATATTTCATTTTTTATATAGTTTATAATATTTAATATTGTATTGACTAAAATTAAAGAATTTCATGTTAGTTTGAGTACAAAAATATTTTAAGTTGAATTTAAAAAGTCAAATAATCTTATTTGTGAAATTGAGAATATATAGAATAATTAATTTTTATTTTAAACTTAATAATTAAATCATATGATTTCTAATTCTATATTATTTACATTTATATGTCAATAATAATATATTAATGTTGGGTAAAATAATTTTCATAAGAAAATCCGTTCCTTCTAAAATCATATTATCTCAATAATATGATAATTTTACAATTTTTAAAAAATAAATAATTCAAAAAAATTTAATTTCGTGTTACATAATAGATATACATTTGGGCTTTAGCAAACTCTTCAAAGTTGAAACAATCCATAGGTCCGATGGGCTTGAAAAGAAATCAAGCCCTGCGCCATAAAATCTAGGGTTTTAAATATTTCTGTTTTCAAACAGAGCCGGGTTTTTTAATAGATATTAACATTAATGTCGTCCATCTCCGGAAGAAAATTAATTCAAAGATTGACAACTTCCGCCAGGTCTTTCCTGAGTCGAACTCAAAGAACCCAATGCGCTTCTTCAGGACAATCATCTAATTTTAATGGATTCGCACCCGCAAGCCCCCGTAGCCCTGCATTTCGTCTCTTCTCCTCTAGGTTTCATATATATGGATGTTTTTGTTTCCTATTTATTTGTTTTATATGAAATTTGTATACATTTGGTATAAATAGAATGTATTGATGATTGTTTGGGAGTGACAATTGTGTTTGGTTATTTTAGCTCATGTGGAGTGTAAATATATGTATATGGATCAAATTGTAGGCTACCTGTGGACTTGAGTTGTGCTACTGAGTCTTTGATGCCTCTACACTCTGCAACTGCTTCCTCATTGCTCAGGTCCATGTTGTCTTTCAAGATTGGCCAATAGGGAGTTCTTTCCGGAGGTACTACTTTCCAACATTATTCTGGATATTTTATTTTCCCAGCATTCTTTTAGCTAAGCATTTTGACTGTCATGGGTTTTGTGTGTTTTGATATTATTGTGATTTGTTTTCTGGAAACTAAGTATGAAGTCAATTGATCGGGTTCTAGACTTCTAGTTATGTAATTAATATTTTTTGTTAAAATGCATTGGTGTAGAATTGAGAGACTATTTGAGGTGTTTTTATTATTTTCATTATAGAATTCAAAATTTGTGACTGTTTTTGTAGTGGTAAGAACTTTAGGTAGAAGTGGTAGAGAAAATAATAAGACTCTAATAAGGCTAGGTTTGTTTGCAAGAATTATAATTTCAATGCATAGATTATAATCCCAAAATTATATTTGTTTGCAAGGATTATACTTATGATAAAACTATTAATTCCAAAAATATCTTATTTATTTTTAAATTTGAACTGGGACTATTAGTCCAGGGATTATAAAATAACTTAATAGTCTTTAGATTATAATTACTCATTGAATATGGTATTAAATAGTCCATCATATTAAGTCATTTTATAATCTATGAATTAATAGTCTCAAGTCCAAATTTAAAAACAAACAAGACAAATATGAGATTAATAATCTTATTCCAAGTATAATTCTTGCAAATAAACATAATTTTGAAATTATAATTCATATCTTGAATTTATAATCTCGGGATTATAATCCTTGTAAACAAACGTGGCCTAAGAGTTTAGGCAATCTGTGAGTCAGAAAGTAAGGAGACAAGATGTGGTTTCATGCTGACTCACGCCTCTTAAGCAATTGAAAATATAGTTATTAGTTAGTATCCTACGTCGATCATCAACTATGTAATAATGTAGATTGTGTTGAGATGACCACTAGCTTGAGTCATTTATGTTGATAATAGAAGGCTAAACGAAGGTACAATACGCCATTGTCTACAGAGGATGCAACTGCAGTTAATATGTTATCTTTTACTATGAGCCCATGATTATGTAAACGAGTATCTTTTGCATCTTTAAAGGTTAAATAAAAGGATACGAGTTTTTTTGGTATTGCTGGAGTTAAATAAAAGGATATGTTCGTTGATGTTTATTTTTCAATATTAAAATTTATTATTGAGAAATAAATATGTTGAAGTGTGTTGCATACAATCATGTGTATGTGAAATAATACTCGTCATGTAATCTTTTATATTTCGCACACAAAAGAAGAGAGGACCTTTATATTTCACATGAATATTCATAGATATAGCAAAAGGGGAGAATACAACTCGTACTTACTTTTTTAAAGAAATAAAATACTCCCTTTGTCCGATTCTATTTGTCTTAATTGAATTTTTATGGTCAAATTGACCAATTTTAAGATTAATAATTAAACAAATATATTAGAAAATTTGAAAACAAATAAGTTGACTTTGATAATATTTCGATGTTCTTAGGATAATAATTTTGGATTGCTGTCCAGGAACTTAATACAGTTCATAGGCTTTCTATAAGAGGAACAGTCACATTGGTTAGAGGAAACTCGCAGCCAGACCAGAACTTTGAAGAAACCAAGGCAACCACCTTGACAGGAAGCAATCCTACTTACGCTTGTTTACCAGCTACCCACATCATGGCTCATAACAACACTGACCCCATTGAAGATCTCATCGCTAAAGGAAAGATACGCCAAGTGTCTTTTAACACTGGTTTTGACTTCTAAAATATTAATAATAATTTTATTTAAAAAGGGGAGAGAGTATAATATAAGGTATAAAACTTAAAATTACTACTTAAAATGTGATTTCTGCTAAAGATGGTTCAATACACTTGTCATATATACAATTTTTTTTTTAAAAAAAATAATACGAAAAGGAGAATGAATAAATCTATATTTTTCATTCACAATGTAATTAATGTAGCCCAGATAATTGTACTAAAGATTTTCACTTAATTACTTTAGAAGGATAAAATTGATATAGCATTTTTTAATTTGAATTCTGCACAGGCAAAAAAATATCTTTTATAGGACAAAATTTCTTCACGAAATGAATAATTATTAAAAATTGATTACTTTAAACTCAAGAATAAATTATATATTAATACTGTATTACCGAATAGAAAGGTTTCAAGATCGATCAAATGCATGATTTGTAAGGGATGGTTGAAATTTTTTTTAAAATTTGGATTATTATTTTTGTAACACAAATCACCTCCACTTGATTTCAGAAATGAAACAAATAGCTTGAGATTTGATTAATTGGTTAAGAAGATAAAAACCAAAACCAAAACCAAAACCAAAAATTTGAATTAAAAAAATATGGTCCCGAGTAAGCAGCTAAAAGTGCTCCACTGTTTAGTTTATTTTATTTTTGGTAAGTTGGTCCAATAAGCAACGCCAACCAGTCCAACTTATTATAATTTCCGTGCAAAATCAATAAATTGTTGAATAATCTGATCCTAAACCGGTAAGTTATTCTACAATCTTTCTAATATTACGTTCATTTGAAATGAGAAATTTTATAAAAAAATTGTTGAATATTAAAATATTTATTTGCCTAGAATTAATATTTATTAAGTTTTATTTAATTATTCCTCTCTTTACCTTTCTCTTTTCCCGGTGGAGGGTGGTGATAACAGTTTTTAGTTATTGGGTAGAATGGTGTAATGTGATGTGATGGGGCGGTTGAAGTGGTGATGATTGGTAGGTGGCGGGAGTAGATAATTGTAATGGTGATTGGCCGGTGATGGATCGGAGATCGGAGTATAATCGGTGCGCATGGATCCCGCAGCAGCCCCTTTCAGATGTATTTTCTATGAATTTTCGTATTAATATATTCTAGAAAAAATATCAACAAATAAAATAACTAATGCTTGCTCGGCCAGGAAATTCTAAGTTCTAAAAGGCCGAAACCTTTAAATAGTCAAATGATTCGGGCGGACATTCTATTATCAACATTCTTAAGAAATTGTTTTCCCTTGATATTCCTTAGATAATCATTTTGATATTTGGGGGGTACCCAAATATAGTCCAACAACAATCTTCTATTTTTTCCTTCATTATCTTTTTTAATTAAATTATATATATATATATATATATCATATTTATAAACATATTATTTTTCAAATTACTTTTAAATAATATGCTAAAAAAATTAGATACATGTATTCTGTAAAACAAAGTATATATAATTGAATATTAAAGATATCAAAGGAATAAATTAAGGAAAAGGAAAAGATTGTTGTTGGAGGAAGATTGAAAAAGAGAACATTTGAATGCAAAAGAGCTTACAAGAAACTAAGAAAGAACAAGGGTGAAATGAGCCCAACTTGCCGAATGGGCCCTCAACAGAATTTAGTCCCAGGGGGGCTAGTAAATTCAGGCCCACGATATCGAGTGTGTTGAACAATGATAATTTGTCAAAAACTTCAAAATTTATAACAAAATCCCAAAGAGAATAAAATTAAAAATTAAAAAAATGATTTGCATGACAGCCCCAATATTTAGACTTAATTGGCAAATGATCTTGTGAAGATGTACTTCAATATTCTGCATCTAGAGAGAGAGAGAGAGAGAGAGAGAGAGAGAGAGAGAGAGAGAGAGGAGAGCCAAGAAATATCACAAAAATTAACAATCTTAATTCTATGATGAGTTAGGTGCTGTTTGTTTGTGTCTTAATGGCTCTTAATGGACAACCTCTTAATCGCTAAGAGGAACAAAGTTGTTTGTTTTTATTTTTGTTACATCTGAATGCCTCTAAATGGCTGAGATACAAAATCAAATCTAAACTATTAAGAGGGACATCTTAATGAACTTGGACAAAAATATCCTCTTCAATATTAACAAATTCCTTTTATATCCAACACTCAAACCCTTATTATTATTATTATTATTATTATTATTATTATTATTATTATTATTATTATTATTATTATTATTATTATTATTATTATTATTATTTTTATAATTATTATTATTATTATTATTATTATTATTATTATTATTATTTTTATTATTATTATTATTATTATATTTATAATTATTATTATAATAATTATTAATATTATAATTATTATTATTATTATTTTTATAATAATAATAATAATTATTATTATTCTTATTATTATTTTAATTATGATTATTATTATTATAATTATTATTATCATAATTATTATTATTATTATTATTTTTATAATTATTATTATTATTATTATTATTATTATTATTATTATTATAATTATAATTATTATTATAATAATTATTAATATTATAATTATTATTATTATTATTTTTATAATAATAATAATAATTATTATTATTCTTATTATTATTTTAATTATGATTATTATTATTATAATTATTATTATCATAATTATTATTATTATTATAATAATAATTATTATTATTTTTATAATAATAATAATTATTATTATTATTCTTATTATTATTATTATTATTATTATTATTTTAATTATGATTATTATTATTATAATTATAATTATTATTATCATAATTATTATTATCATAATAATAATAATAATAATAATTATTATTATAATTATTGTTACTATTATTAATATAATAATTATTATTGTTATAATAATAATAATTATTATAATTATTTTTATAATAATAATAATAATTATTATTATTATTATTATTATTTTAATTATGATTATTATTATTATTATCATAATTATTATTATCATAATAATAATAATAATAATTATTATTATAATTATTATTACTATTATTAATATAATAATAATAATTATTATTATTATTATCATAATTATTATTATAATAATAATTATTATTATTATTAGTACTATTATTAATATAATAATAATTATTATTAATTATAATTATTATTAGTATAATTATTATTATTATTATAATGTTCAACTGTTCATAGGGTTAAAATGGTAAAATACTGTTATTCAGACATCTGAAAAAATTGATTATCAAACAACATTTTTTCATTCAGATACAATTCTATTCAGATGTTCTATATTATTCAGATGTCTAAATTATTCAGATCTTAATAGAGAATTTTATCAAACACCACCTTAGTCTCATCTACACAATTCAAACTCACTTTAATAAGACCAAACACCAAGCAGAAAAGAATCTGCAATTCCCAGGAAACAAATTAATAAGAGAACACAAAATCAAAGACGTACGTTGGAGAGGGGATTGATATGATTGTATTCCTCTAGCAAGATACTACACTCTTTGGAGCTGAACCTCAGATGGCTTCTTATCATCATCATCACCACCCCTCTTTGGAGTTGATTTGAAGTAACAACCATAGAGTATGAGCTGGAGAAAACCCAAAAATGCTCCGACACCATTTGAAACCTACAAGACCAGCAAACATCATAGTGATTAATTATAATTACAACAGTTTTATTTAATATCTAATAAATATCTAATACAGTAAAGCTAGATCCATCCTCCAGTGTGTTAGATTCAAATGGGCAAAAATTGTAATAACAGAGGAGCATGCAGCATGCTTAAATTGAACAAGGGGATGATGAGGTTAAAAACTTGGAAGCTAGCTATTTGGCTATATATAAGCTAGAGTAATGGAAGCTGATGAGTTTGTTTACCAGAAGGTAGAGGTCAAACTTGAGGAGGGCATAGGTCATCCAGCAGACTCCATTAAGGAAGTTACTCAATGAAAGATAAAACGGCATAAACTCCACACTCTTTGTGCTGATCACCGTTTTCTGTTAAAGATAAAGAATAAACCCAGAAACTATTTAGTTATTTTGCCAATGTATGTATATGAATATCCAGAGTTATTTAATTAGAGAGCCAGCCAGGGGAATTAGAAATGACATACCATGATGGTAAGAGGCGATGCGTACATTATAATTCCAAATACAACACCTATAATTCCCACAACAGCTGATCTTTGAGTGTAAGTATGAGCTAATCTAAACACCAGACCACCAACAATGCAAACCACTGCGAACTCAATCACCACAAAAATTCCAATTTTCAACTGCAATAGATTAAAACAAGGTCTGGCAAATCAAACCAACTGTTTGTGTTATTCTATATTTTGTTTGCAGTAATAAAAAAAATTAAACAGAGTAGGGTACCTTGTCTTTATTGGGACCGTAAATGAAGAAGATAATCAGATAGATCAACTCCAATCCAAGCCCAATGCCATTAATAGTGAGCACGAGAGTGCTGTCTGGATGAACCCATGGCTGGCCATATAAGACCCAGAACAGGCAGTTCATCACGGTGGCAATATAAGGATCAGGTTTAAAGTCTGCCACTGACTTGTTCTTCAGAACTCTCCATATCGTTGGTCTACAGAAAACATTGAATAAATTGCAAATAATCACCATTAGACTAAATATTAAGTTAATTTCAGTAATTATGATGTACTGTGCTATTAAATGAGTTGCACATTGATCGAGTTAAGCACCAACAATAAGAATGCTTGGAATTTTAATAGACACAATAAAAAATTATACAAGTAAATAATGTTTTGTTTCGTGTTAATTCATGTGCATACATTATATGTGTGTGTCAATATATATATATATATAGAGAGAGAGAGAGAGAGAGGTTACGCTGGAGAAGCAAACAAGGCGAAAGAGATGACATTCCCTGAAAAGGAATAGAAGCAAAAGTTAGTCCATTGAATTTATAAAAACAAGTTAAAAGAAATAGATAAAAATTTCGTCCTAGCTAGATTGAACAATCCTACATACACGACTAAATATATACTCTTCAACAAGATCTTCATAATCTATGAGGATTTAAAATATTATTTTATTTTATTTTATAAAAAAGGCATCAAGTAACAGTCAAAATTATTAACGATAAAATAGACTGTTAAAACTTAAAACTCTATTCAAATGCTGAGAATTACATGTAAACAATATCAGATATCTTTATAAAAGGGAAGGGAAAAAAAATAAATTATGAACGATTTACAAGAAAATCATCTTTTTCTCAGGTGAATATTAGCAATTCATAAGCTGAGGATATCAGAATAACGTTTTGCTCAATTGTACAGGAAATCACAGGCTATATATACCAGAAATTCAACACTTGAACATACACATTAATTGATTATATCTATATGCAATAGCGATTCTATCTTATATGAACGATTGTAATAATTCAAAATAAAACAAGCACGGACTTGAACAATTTCAGTTTTACTTCGTTTAGTAGAAAAATCTCAACTTATATAAAATAAAATAAAAAAACCAACCAAACAAACAAATCATCGCTTACCCTATGAATATAAGATTACTGAACAGCTATAGCCTATATATATATATATATATATATATATATATATATATATATATATATATATATATATGAGCATGTAGTGGTTTATGCGTATATTACTATGTATATATAGATATATATAGAGAGAGATCACGCCGATCAAAAAAATATAGAGAGAGAGATTAGAAGCACTAACCAATGATACCGACGATCACACGAACACCTTCACGGCTAACCATCTCTGAAACTTAAGAGAGAGAAAGAAAAAAATTGCAGAGAGATTTAGAGAGAGAAAATAAGCGTAAAAAAATTGGGAGAAGAATGTGATTATATATATAGAGGAGCACATTGCTACTTAGTGTATGAGTTGGGGTAGGAAAGGGAGTGAAGTGTAATCCGATTCTCAGGTATATTGAATATTCCGGCGGTTGAATTTCAGTCCAACTTTATCTGTGTTTTTATTTGCATTTTGTTATATTTGTATTAATTCATTCATTCATTTTTAGATTTAGACTATTACGATTTACCCTTCTTTATCCAAACAAACTCCATACACATGCAATCACTCCTCTATTTTCTCTCTCTAAAAGTACGTGTATATATATATGTGTGTGTGTGTTTGTGTGCAAGCGTTTGTTATGGAATCATTAATTAATTAAGAGTAGTACTGTTCAGGTGGTTATTTGGATTACGTAGTTGGTCCCTCTTTTTATGGTAATTACAGCTATTGCCCCTCGTTACTTGACCCCTGGCCCAAGTTAGTAGGAGCCCGTAAGGCTTAAAACACCTCACGTGACTCTCCCAATTCGAAAGAAAGGTTATTTCATCTGCTAAGAGTATTTTTATTTATTTATTTTTGGCCTAATTGGATTTACATTTGAATATATTTATCAAAAAGTTTGTACATATGTATGTGTAACATAATATCCAATTTTTCTAAATATAGTAATTTTGAACGATAAAAGTAAAGGTTACCGAGTGAGGAATTTTGTCAAAAAGGTTACTGTAACTATGGAATCAAACAATTAAATGAATTGAATAGATATAATACAAATTAATTACAAGACATAAAAAGTAGTAATAAATTCACTACAGGATCAAACAAATAAACGAGGCGTGTAACCAAAATTAAGAGAGATAAATTCTGTCAAGATCGGGAGTCGAACCACTAAACTCTGTAGAACGGAAAATAGTCATTGTTAGCAAAAGGAGTCACAAGCAAAGTACAGTCGTTTAGTTAAGTAATAAACAGGTTGTTAGTGTTAGAATTAGTTAGGTAAGTGTCGTGAGAGTATTGGGTGAGTTAGGAGTTTGTTAGAAAGGAGATATGTAATGACCGATGAGATTATGTAACATTATCATTAATTAAAAAAATTGTATGCAATTGAGTTGATTGAATGTGTATGTGTGTATATATATATATATATATATATATAAGATGAATAAAAAGAATGATTAGTCAACAAAATTAATGAATTGAGTTAATTAACTTAGTTCATGGAACAATAAAGAAAGCTAAGGTTAATTTATTAACCAAGTTAATTATGAAAGAAGGGGAGCTCAAGTTAATAAGCTTGATATGTAAATAAGTCCAATTTATAAGAATACTTGTTTCTATGGTAAGGAATTGTGATTTGGCCCAAGTATTATGAGAAGGGAAAATTAAGTAACTCCAAATTATTGGATGCTTGCAATTAATGTAAGTATTTGTGATATGGCCCTAGGCAAAAGGTCCAAGACTAAAATTAATGAGTGAACCCAAATGTTAGTAAAGAAAATTCAAAAATAATCAAGAAGCCAAGGGTGATGGTGATTAGTGAGATCTAAGAGAAAATTGAGAAGCCCTAGAGCATGAGAGTTTCTATTGTCTAATACAATCTTTTCTATTGGACAAAAAGCCAAGGGTGTTGCTAGTAGAAGTAACGTGGCCCAATAGAATTATGTGACTAGTCAATGGAGAGTAAATGTAGTGCAAGTAATGTGAGGTAGCCCAAAGAATGTATAGGTAAAGCCCAAATAAATTAATTGCATAAGCCCAACTTGGAGGTCCAATTGGCTGATTCAAATTTTAGATTATATATATATATATATATATATATATATATATATATATATATATATATATATATATATATATATAAGCAATAAAAGAAAAATAAAAAATGGGAAGAATTAAGAGCATAGTCTCTTTTACCTAATCTTACCTAATCTTGAAAGAGTCATGATTAAGGCCTAATGTATTTTCAAATATTATATAGGTGTATATGTGTATTTGTACATGTATATAGATATCCAAGTCTCCTATAAATAGGGCTCTCCAAGCCCATTTGTCATGGTTATTTCATTTTTTTTCTAAGTTTGAGAGCTAGAGAGAAAATAGAGGTAAGAGCAAAATAAAAAAATCAAGAGAGGCTTTTGCAATTTTTGGATCTTAGAGGAGAATAAGGAGCTAGCATCCTATCAAGGAGGAAGAAGATCAAGCCACTAGAAGATTTAAAAGTACTTTATCCCTAAAACTTTAGTTAAGTCATAGTATATATAGTGATATACATGTTTGGTTATGGGTGTATTATGTATAGAGAAACCATGATAGGTTCCAAAGATATAAGGGAGGTTATTGATGGAGGAATATGTTTATTATATGTATTAGGGCATGAAAAATTAAGTTAATATATGTGAAGATCGTGATTTTTGAAAATCTTAAGTGGTAAAGTGATTTTCTAAGGCATAAAGCTTAAGATGTGTATGATCTATAACTTGTATGTTGTAGATCTATGATATATGAAGATAATCTAAGTGGAACAAAAAGAAGATGAGTTAAAATAAATTTTTGATGAATTTTTTAGCAAAGTATGTTCATTGTAAACCCTAGAACTTTAAACTACTGTGTTAGTTAACAAATGATTTTGAAAATGTTAAAGATCATTGAATGTTGTACAATTACGAATCTACTAAGTTATGGTTCAAGTTTGAACTTATTTGAATGTATATTGATCAAGTTATGAAACTTTGAAACAAGAAAAATCAAAACCAACAAAACATGAAAAATCAGAAAATGTAAGGCTTGAAATTATGGTGAACTGGCGCGGGGGGTGTTGGCCCCAGTATAAATTATGGTGCGCAGAACGTTGGTCTGGCAGAGAATAAAAATTCAACTCGGGTCGGGTTGGGTCAAAATAAATCGGGTCGAGCCTGGGTAGAAATTTTAAAAATAAAATAAATAAATAGAGAATAAATTATGTATAAACAAATAAAATAAATATATTATTTTATTTGAAGAATTTATTTAATGAATGGATAAATATAGCATAAACAAATAAAATAATAATAAATATTATTTTATTTGTAGATTATGAAGAATAAGTGAAATATATGAAGAATAAACAAATAAGGTAATAATGAAAATTATTTATGAGTGTATATTATGAAGATAAACCAAAATAGATGAAGTGTAAACAAATAAAATAATAAGAAAAATTATTTTATTTGTAGGATTTGAATAATAATGATAAATGAAATGAATTGACACTAATATGTGAGTCTAGTTAAGATAGCATGTAAAGTCCGATAGTGACTAATGAGGATGTTGGATTAATATAGGTAATCCAAATGATGATACCGTAGAGCTGAGTAGAGGCAACGAAATACGCAAGTTCCTTCACTCTGAGAATACTCTAAGTTGATTGTAAATTCTTTAGCTAGTTCTATTGAATTTTTCAAATATTTCTAAGAAAATGTGCAAGTTTCCTGAACTTACTCAAATATGATATTGTGCAGCTATTTTATTCAAACTTATTCTTGAAATTCTTTAAATTGCATGTGGATGTCATATTTGCACTTATGTGATTTAAAAATGATTCGTTCAAATATTAAACCGTTTGAGCTTTTAAAGTTCTTCGGCTAGACAAATGTTAAAAAGATTTATTGAATGGATATAATTCCTTGAAATGTAATCAAAACTAAGATGTGTTAATACGAACCCTAATAATAAGGCTGAGATGCACAACCCCAATATAGGGGATATTTAAGTTGGAGGCAGCTGACAAAGACATGGTGTCAATTTTCGTGTTATGCATAACATAGTGTTAATAGACTGATCATCTATTGATACTAAACATTCTGGTCTGAATGACTAAGGAGCATACACAGAATTCACAGTATGTATAATTGTTGGATTCAAAAAGTTCACGGTTTATAATGGCCACTCAGTATGAAAGCTAATGATTGTGAAAATTAAAATAAATTATTGATTCCTCTTTGTTCAAGCTACTTCATAATTTTTGATAAATTATTAAAGATTCCTGAGAGATGCTTTATGATTCATGATAGATTATTCGTTAAAAATATTTCATATTCCTTGAATATTATGAAGTTTATGGAAGTTAAACACTTCTATTCATAAGTCATTGTTTATCGAATGTTCTATGCTTGCTGAGCAAATTTGTTTAAAAAATTTCCAGTTAAGGACAATGGTTCCGAAGGATGGAGGAAAATATAAGGATAAAGAAATGATCGATTTCTGGTATTGAGCGCACGAGGTTATTTAATTACTATTATATTAATTACTAGAGGTATGTATTGTGTTAGTAAACGTTAGAATAACCTGTATTATTATTATTATTATTATTATTATTATTATTATTATTATTATTATTATTATTATTATTATTATTATGTTATTCCACATTATGAGTGTAGACAGATGTAATGAATGTGTTGTATCGTGAGCACAATATCCGGTGTTAGAAAATTCAACTTTTTGGGGCATCACAAGATATATATATATATATATATATATATATATATATATATATATATATATATATATATATATATATATATTCAGTTTTCAGTTAAATTGTCTTTTTCTGCAAGCTTTCTTTTCTCTTCTACAAATTATTAGTTTTATAACAAATTTGGTATTAGAGTTGTCCATTACCACCCAGTTGTAATCATGTGGTGCTAGTGATGACGTCGACATTGCAGTGTTCGATCGGAGCTAGATGGTTAACGTAAAGCCAACCCACATAAGAGTCGGGGCTGCGGAGCATGGTGGAATGTTATGATCCTAATTGCAAGGTATGTGACTTGTGTTCCACATCGATGGAATGTGATTTTGATGTGGGGTATTTATAAATTTTGGGTTCTCCAACCCTTAACAACTAGCTTTTAAGGTGTGACTCTCGATCCCATGATTTGTAACAATTGGTATCAAAGCAATGAAGAGGTTATTAAACTGTGGCCAATGGGGAGGTTATTAAATGTGATAAGACGTTGGCCCAGTTTAAATGGCAAATGAAACAAGGAGAATTTCAGACATCTATGTATGTGGTACCTTTAGGGGGTGCACTGGATGAAGATAGTTAGCCCAGTCATATTTGATTTTGACAACAGGCATGTCACTATACACTGTAAGGGTAAGAAGGTAACCCTAGGTGACTAAGAAGATTCCAAACATTTTTATTCAGTCCAGGTGGAAGAAAAATTTCATTGGAATCCTAAGGAAAAAATATAATTTTTTGTTCAACTAAAAGCTATAGAAGTTGCACCTCAAGTTGATGAGGACATTCTTGCAGGCATTTAAGAATTATTAAAAGAGTATGCAGATGTGTTTATGGAACCTCAGGGACTTCCTCTACCAAGAGTTCAGAATCACTACATTCCCATTATGACTGGATGTTAACCTGCGAACTCTAATCATTACAAGTATCCCTATATCCAAAAAAAACAAATAGAAAAAATGGTTAGAAAAATGTTAGACAGTGGAATAATTAAGCACAACACCTCACATTATGCCTCACCAATTTTATTGGTCAAGAAGAAAGATAATTCATGGAGGTTTTATGTAGATTATAGAGCTTTAAATAACATAACAATAAAAAATAAGTTTCTCATTCCAATTATAGAAGAACTTCTTGATGAGTTAAAAGGAAGCAAAGTATATACAAAGTTGGATCTAAGGAGTGGATATCATTAAATTAGGGTTAAGGATGAAGATACACATAAAACATCTTTTAAAACTCACCAAGGGCATTATGAATTATTGGTTATGCCTTTTGGTTTGACCAATGCCCCTGCTACTTTTCAATGCATTATGAATGAGATTTTTGGTCTATAAAAGAATAAGAAAAGAAGATTTGTCTTGGTATTTTTTGATGACAGCTTAATGTATAGCCCCTGTGTGCAATAACACAAATAACACCTCCAGCAGATGTTTGATATACTGAGGGAAAATCAATTATTTGTCAAGAGGTCTAAATGTACATTTTCATAGGAATAGGTGGAGTGTAATGACCCGGAAATTCATAAGACTGATTTGTATGGTCTTAGGTTATTATTATGATTTAAGGCTACGCTAATTCTCGGATGAGGGAGTAGAGGATAGTCGATTTGGGAAAATTTTAAGCTTCAGAGGATTCGAGCGGAAGATTGAGGTTTAACTATAAAACTAACCCTGGTAAAGTGACAGACGATCACTGGAAAGGAATTAGAGTCATGTCACAAAGGGACTAGGACAGTGTTCACAAAATAATAAGGAAAACGATGCCTAGAATAAGATAATCGATGCGATTAGTCGGATTGGCATGGGTTGTAAAGAGTTGGAAATGAAACAAACTCTGATATTTTATTGGTAATAGAAATTTCAAGTATGGAATCATTTGTAAGGATCGAGTCTAAAACTTAATCTGAGGAAAAGAATTTTTGGGAGTTTAAAACCTAGAATTGGTTGAATGGGTATATGATAAGGTGGTATACACTAAGTTAGGTATCTATATGGTATATAGGTACAGTGAACCTGATGAGGAAGAATTACCCTCAAATTTTTTTGGATTTACCTTATATTGAAATTTCGGGGACGAAATTAATATAAGGGGGGGAGAATGTAGCGACCCGAAATATTTTAATATAAATAAATGAATTTATTAAACAGTAATTGTAATTTTTTGTGCGATTAAATTAAATCATTATATGATGGCTTGAGGTTATTTAATTATATGTTGAGATAATTAAATGAATTTAAGGAAGGTTCAACTAATGGATTTAGTAAATTAATGGACCAATCTAGGATGTATAATATCAAAGTTTGATAGGGTTATTGAGCTATGTGATTTTTTGATTAAATAGCTAGCAAGTTAAATTTGAGGTGTAAATTAATTAATGTGGTTATTAATTAATGAGAATGCGTAAACATTAATAATGTTATATTTATTTCCATTTGGAAAGTTGTTAATAGTGAATTATTAATATTTTATAATTCCACTAGGAAATTAATAATTTGAATTTATCAAATTGATTTATTTAAACAAGCCCAATTTAATTTAATTGTTAATGGACTTGTAAATTGGTTATGAGATAATTTAATCTAGTGGCCCAAATGATGGTGGAATATTTGAGCCCAAATGGAATGCAACCAAGGCCCCATAGATTTAATGTCTAGAGACCCAAGCATAAGCCCAAGCATAATTTCATTGGTGGATTTATGTATATGTATCAATACACATATATATTACCACATTGTTGCTATTAAATGAAATGGGAAAAATAAATAGAAATTGATGGGAAATGGGGGAGTAGCCGGCAGCTTTTAGGTCTTCAAAAGACTGATTTTTGGTTGCTAATTTAGGAGCTCAATGTCTTGGGAGAAGCAAGGAAAAAGATGGGAAGCTAGTAAGCCTATTTCATTAATGAGTGATGGGTGTATACTTACACTAAATGTAAGTATACCTATCATCTAATAACAAATAATACACTCTCATTCTCTCACATTTACTACCATCTATTCATTTCTTCTAAGTTGCTTGGGAGAAAGTTTGAGAGCAAAAGAGAGAAATGTTAGAGAGAAAATGAAAGAACACTCGGTGTTCTTGAACTTCTATAAAAATAAAACACCAAGTAAGGCTTGAAGGAGGAGTGCATGAAAACTAGGAGGGTCTTGGATGTCTTCAATCTTGATCATATTCTTTGGAAGTAAGAGAAAAATAGCACCCAAGCCCAAGAGGTACAAAAAGTTCATTCAAACTCTAGTTTGTGTTTTCCTTTGTATATTAAGTGATTTCTATGGCGAGAAACCATTTTCAAAGCTATAAATGTTTATATCCATGCTAGATTTGTAAATCTAGGGTTCAATAGGTTTAACATGTGTATTTATAAGTATCTATTATGAAAAGTTTAGCAAAAAGCTTGAAAACGATTTCTACCGACGGAACTTTAATCGAATGTATGATTCGAGGCTATACATTTTAAAAAAACTAGAGTTGGTTGGGTGCTTTATAAATCTATGGGTGTATACCCTAGATCTACAAGTGTTGTAAACAAGCTATAGTATGATTTTTAGACTCAACATGAGGGTTAATGATCAATTTATGATCAATGGAAACAAGAATGTATAAATCTAGTTTGCACTATGTCTGTTTTTGCTGTTTCTAGTCTAGTTCCGTATGGAATTTGAAAGTGTTATCTGAAGATAAGTTGTAGAGGGAGAAGTTACGGACGCGTGAGTGCTTGAATCACTCAAAACGGATAAGAAATGAGAAAATTATGGCCATCGGAGTGAGCAGAGGTCGGGCAGACAAGAAGTTCGAAGAAGGTTTCTGTTTTGAAAGCCGGGGCTTTCAAATCAGTGTAAATTTGAAAGCCGGGGCTTTGATGACAGATTTTTGAAAAATGTTATTTTTGATCCGGGTCGGGTCGGGCCATTCGGGACGGATCGGGTCGGGTCATTAAGTCCAAAATGGGTCAAAATGTTTAAAAATTAATATAATTAATTTTAGAGCCAAAATTAATTTGAAAATCGTGTTTGGGTACCGCTGGTGCCTGAATTACGAGAGGAAATTTTGCAAGAGGCCCACAGTACGAGATACTCGATACATCCGGGGAGTACGAAGATGTATCAAGATCTACGTCAGCATTTTTGGTGGCCGAATTTAAAGAGGGAGGTTGCAGAATGTGTCAGCCGATGCCTAACTTGTCAAAGGGTAAAGGCCGAACATCAGAGACCAAGTGGATTGTTACAGCCGTTAGAAATTCCTGAGTGGAAATGGGAGCATATCACAATGGATTTTGTGGTAGGACTTCCAGCAACACAGAAGGGATATGACGCAATTTGGGTGATTGTGGATCGGCTAACAAAGTCAGCGCACTTTTTGCCGATCAAAATTAGGTTCAGTTTGGATCAGTTGTCCAAACTGTACATCAAAGAGATAGTTTCAAGACATGGGGTGCCGGTATCGATTGTGTCAGACAGAGATCCGCGCTTCACGTCAAAATTTTGGAGAAGTCTTCAGGAGAGATTGGGGACACAGTTGAGAATGAGTACAGCGTATCATCCGCAGACTGATGGGCAAAGTGAGAGAACAATTCAGACATTGGAAGATATGCTCAGGGCCTGCGTGATGGATTTCAAGGGCAGTTGGGAAATCCATCTACCACTAGTTGAGTTTGCATATAATAACAGTTATCATGCGAGCATAGGTATGCCGCCTTACGAAGCTTTATATGGCAGAAAATGCAGAACACCTCTATGTTGGGATGAGGTAGGAGAACGCCGACTGTTGGGGCCAGAATTGGTTCAACAGACGGTAGAAATTATCAAGGTAATAAGAGCTCGGCTAGTAGCAGCTCAAGACCGTCAAAAGAAATACGCCGATTTACATCGACAGAAACGAGACTTCGAGGTGGGGAGTTTTGTGTTCATTAAGGTATCTTCCTGGAAAGGGAAGATCAGGTTTGGAAAGAAGGGGAAATTGAGTCCAAGGTTCATAGGACCGTTCGAAATATTGAGAAGAGTGGGTGAAGTAGCATACGAGGTAGCTTTACCTCCTGAATTGGAACATATTCACAATGTGTTTCACGTGTCGGTATTGCGGCCATACAAACCAGACTACAAGCACGTTATCTCCTATGAACCAATTCAAGTTGGTAAGGACTTATCATATGAAGAAGTTCCTGTTCAGATACTCGATAGGAAGGAACAGAAACTGAGAAATAAGATAATTCATTCTGTCAAAGTACTTTGGAGGAATCACGCCATTGAAGAAGCTACGTGGGAATTAGAGGAGGAAATGAGGGCAAATTACCCGTTTTTATTTGAGTAACCTTATTTTTACAATTCCGAGGACGGAATTTTTTATAAGGAGGGGAGAATGTAATGTCCTAGAATTTCCACATCTTTATTAATTAAATTATTAATTTAATTTCCAACGAGTTATTTTTACGAGATTATTTAAATCTTTTTATGTGATTAATTAATTATGTGATTAAATAATTATGTAATTAATTACTAAAATTAATTAAAGGGGGTCACTAATATGTTATTAAATTAGTGAACAAACCCTAAAGTTTTAATATCAAATTAATTGATAAGTTTCCTATTAATTAAATATTCAATTAAATTGAATATAATGAGTGAATTAAATATAATAAATTAATTAATATGATTATTAATTAATGTAAATAATGTGAAATATTAATAAATAATATTTATAAGTCCATTTAGTAATTTAATACTAATGGGTTAAAATATTTAATTATTTATTCAATCTAATTATTTATTTAATCATGGATTGAATAATTAATGTGTAAATTATTAAATTAGCCCAACATGGGTCAATTAGTAGCCCAAGTGGAGAATAATAAAATTTGACAATTTAGTAGCCCAAACAATTTAATAGAAGCCCAATTGGTATTTTAAATTAAAGCCCAATGTTTGGTCCACTTGGAAAATACTTAAATTAACTTATTAATTATTAAAAAATGGAAAGTGACAATCAAATTGGGACAAGAAAGAGAGATCAGCCGAGAGCCTTCATGGGAGAGAGAAAAAGTGATTTTTGATATTTTATTTTATTTTCCATTTATTTAATTAAGGATTGCTTGTTTTAATTTTTGTAGTACATGAAACCATGCTTCTTTTCACCAACTATGTATGGACTAAATTGCTTGTGTAAGTATCCTTGCTATCTCATTATGGAAATTTGATAGATATAGATTTTATATCTATGACCATTGTAAGTATACTTACAATTTTGTAGTTTTTGAAAATCATTTCTCATCTTTTATTTTCAAACAAAAGAGAGAGCTAGAGAGCATTTGAGAGTGAGAAAATAGTGAGAGCAAAATACTAAGAGAGGAGAAGGAGTTCTTGGTGCATGTCATCTTCATTCATCACCTACTTTGGAAGAAAAAGAAAGATAGCCATTAAATCAAGGTAATGGTTATTCTAAATCAAAGTTTTGTTTTTAAATTAAATAAATCATCATGTTAGTATAAACATGTTAATATAATTATTAATGTGTAGTTGTAATATTTATGCCATGTTTGAGTTTAATATGCTTGGTTTGTATTTTGGTATATTTTATATGCTAAAATATGTATTTAATAGTGTGTAAACAAGTTTTGGAAATTATGTCCAAAAATATTTTTTTATAAAACTTAAGTTTGATGTTCTAATATTATAGAACATTAAATCATGAGAAAAATAAAGTTTGAATCACTTAAAATGGAGTTATACACAAAAAGTTATGATTTGTGGTAGTTTATGTGATGTAAAAATTTTTTATAAAAAAATAATGATATTAAATCATGAAAAATTAATTTTTCATGTTATAAATTAATATAAGGTGATTGGTAATTTTTTTGGATTTTTATTGAGGATTTAAAGCTTACTTGATGGTATATTTTTAATTAAAATGGGT
This sequence comes from Hedera helix, assembly GCA_947179155.2. Classification (NCBI taxonomy): domain Eukaryota; kingdom Viridiplantae; phylum Streptophyta; class Magnoliopsida; order Apiales; family Araliaceae; genus Hedera; species Hedera helix. The sequence goes on from OX359269.1 coordinate 43,150,996, forward strand.
AATGTTCACGTTTTGTCGGAAGAAAAAAATTTAAGGGTTTCCGCGCAATGCGCGAGCAGCACTGTTCACCGAAAACACGGAGCCAAACGACGTCGTTTGGTGTCCGTAAAAAGTTACTCCGCGCGTACGCGCGGAAGCCGTTTTCTGCTTTCCAGAAACGGCGTCGTTTTGACCAGTAAAACCTAAAACGCGCGCAATGCGCGGTAGTAATTTTTCCGGGGAAATTACGTTTATGCCCCTCCGTGTTTTTCTTGGCAGAATTACCATTTTGCCCTCCGATCAGTTTTTGAATTATTTACAAAATTGCCATTGGTCCGGTTTTTCAACTTATTTACGAAAATGCCATTCGGGTTAATTTTAATTAATTTAAATATTTAAAAATTAATTTAAAATTATAACAAAAATAATAATAATTCAAAAATAATATTGGGGAGGATATTTTTCATTAAGTTTAATATTTAAATATTTTAAATATTAATCTAGTTAACTAAACCATGGTTAAGTTAAATAAATTTATTATTTATTTATTATTTTAAATGTTAATAATAAATAAAGATGATAAATTAGCAATTATTATTTAATGCCTATTAAATAATACTTAAAGAGAGATAAAATTTATAAATTAATTATTTATTATTTAAAAATTATTAAATAATAAATAAGGATAATTAAGTAATTAATTATTATTTAATTAACATTAAATAACGATTAATGGAAATTAAGTTATTAGAGTAATAATTTATTATTTAATTAAAATAATAAATAAGAATGATTTGATTATTATTTAACCTTAAATAATAATTAAAATTAATTAAATAATTAATTATTATTTAATTGACATTAAATAATAATTAAAGAGGATTAAGATTAGTAAACTATTATTTAATTTCCTTAATTAAATAATAAGTAAGGTTAATTACTTAGTTAATTATTGGTTGATTAACATTAAATTAAAGAAGGTTAAAATTAAGTTAATAATTATTTATTATTTAATTATAATTAAATAATAAGTAAGTACAATTAGTTATTATTTATTTTAAATAATAACTAGAGTTAATTAATTAATTTCTATTTAATCAATATTAAATAGTAATTAAAAAGAGATTGAGTTAATAAAATAAATTGAATTTAATTAAACAATTATAATAAGTTGTTTAAAGGTTTAATAAGTGTCCAACACTTAAGAAAAATATTTTCTAACTTATTAAATTATTAACCAAAAATGATTAAGTGTCTATAAGGTTAATAATATTGTTTTGACTAATGTAATTTATGTGTTAGTACTTATGTGGTAAATAAGTTCGTTATTAAGCGTATAATTATGCAAATACGTCGTACTAATTATTAGACCGACTTTATTAATGTTAGGTCTTTCAAAGCAAGTTAGTTAAAGCTAGACAATTATTGTAGCTGAGCAAACAGGCAAGTTCTCTAACCCTACTCAATTATTATCGTTGAACAAGTTTCCATACTTGTATTTATTGTTAAAGCTTGAAGTGGTTTAATTATTTAAAATTATTCCACATCCATATTGTTTATACAATCGCACTTAGTGCATTTGAAGCTTGTTAGTTCTTGATTCATGAACTGTATTAAAAATGTCTGAAGCTAATAGTTCAGCTAGACATTGCGTTTCTAAATTCAACAACTTGAATACTTTTAAAAGCTTATCCAAACCATTGTTGGGTGCGGATTTCTTATATTAAGTCTGAGAATTGAACAACCCTAAATTAGGGAATTTTGTGTCAGGAAACCGACTTTGGGCGCCAGTGACTAAATGTAATGCATATACAGCGGGTTGAATAGGCTGATCCCCTTGAAAACCAAACAACTCAAAGGGTCAGAGGAAACTCTATTATACCCTAGTTAGTTCAGGGTCCTTAGTGACCACTCAGCATTTTAAGATTCAAATATTCTGTTATTAAAATTTGAATCCTGTTTCATTCACAATTGTTATATCTATTGTTGAATCATTAATGATATTTCTCATTCATTCATGATATATTAAATCTATATGATTGTTCTAAACTTGCTGAGCAAACTAGTTGCTCATTCTTGCTATATCATGAACCATTTTTCAGATAATCCTGATTGCTCAAAGAAGGATAAAGGAAAAGGAAAGGCCAGAGCTTAAGTTAGTTATGCATGCTAATTAGAAGCTTAAATGTGTATTTACTATTGAAATACCTTTTGTAATTCCTTATGATAGGAACTGTTTGATGTTAAGGTTGATAGACCCTGGTATTGTAACCTTTTGAAGGGAACCAATATGTATTATTCCGCGATATTTAAATGCAATGTATGTATTTAATTGTTAGTAATGTGTTGAATAGTGAGAACCAAACTCGAGGTTATGGAACCCGGATTTGGGGTCGTCACAGGTTGGTATCAGAGCTGTAGGTTAGAAACGTTAGGATTTGCGAAACCTAAGTTATAACCTTAGTATTAAACTCATATCGAGTGCGTTAGGAGATGAATCGGAGAGATTCATCATGTTGTGTATTTTTTGAGATGGATTGAGAAAATCCATCGAGCCGAGATGTACATGATAAAATATCATTTCATTTCATCAATGAATATATTTTATTGTTGTACTAACGTGTGTTATTGTTTTATGATATAGGATGGCAGAGATCGGACAGTCGAGTCGCACTGCTGAGGAGGACTATATTGATATCCATATGGATACTGCACAGCCGCTGGTGGCTGCACCCGTAGAGGAGCCAGAGTCAGATCCTGAGGAGGGGGATCGTGTGGAGCCCGTCTGGGGCGGAGTCATGAGGCCTTACAGTGAGGATGAGGCAGAGTCAGAGGAGTCTGAGGAGGAGGAGTCAGCTGAGGGCATGGGCACTACTGCCGCTGACATCATAGAGGGACTGACCACTAGGAACGAGGAGCTGGAGGCAAGGGTCCAGCATCTAGAGGAGCAGAACCTGACCCACCAGCACATGGAGGATCAGTATAGGGATGCGGCTCATCAGTTCTCTGGCGAGAACACAGAGCTGAAGGAGAGGATCGTAGGACTGGAGGATCAGATACAGGAGTACGAGGATTCGGTGGAGCACTTTGCAGTGCTGACACATCAGCTGGTAGATCAGGATGTGGAGTTGCAGGCTAAGTTAGCAGTAGCTGAGACTAGGTTAGCCGAGGCTGAGCTGAAGGTTCAGCAGGTTCAGGCAGAGAAGGCCGCCATCCGTGCACATTGGCAGGAGGCGATACAGGACCGTATTGAGATGGAGACACAGCGGGATACCGCTCATGGTCAGATGATGGAGCTAGAGGAGGATGTCCGCGAGAAGCGGGTGAGGACGGATAGACTTAGCTACGTCTACCGATCTTCATATGGTAGGCTTCAGAGCAGGGTGCACTACTACCCAGCTTGTGACGCCCCCAAATCTGAGCCCACACAGCCCAAACTTGAGTCGTCAAAAGACTACAACAAAATTATTACAACAAAGCACAACGTACTACAATACAGTGTATAATAATACACAACTAAGTCTTCACTATTATTGCCACACTATTTTACAAAACGTGAAGACTATGATAACTATTCCTCGGACCCTCACTCCATTCCCCGGCTAGACCCTGTTATGTTTTCATCTCCTGTTGAAAAACAATGGAACAAAAGAAAGGGTGAGCTCAAATAGCCCAGTAAGAAATATCATGACTAAGATAATGACGAATAAATTATCATTAGCCTTCAACAGTTGAGTTCTTGATAGAATACAATAGAATACAAGGTTTATATCAAAAACTGCAGTTAAATTCTTAAACAATGTTCAGATCAATAATAGCAGCGGAATGAGCAATCTATTAGAAGAATAATGCAGACTATAATGTCCACTCGCTTCTCTTTTTCGTAAAAACATCATCAATTTTTATCATCTGAAATACCATTAGTCATGATAATATAAATTCACAGTTCCTGATCATAATCATGCACATCAACAGTTCATCTTTGCACTACGGGCCAAAGATATTCAATATAGTACCAACGGTCATGATTATACCAGATTCAGCCTTTGGTCATAATCATACCCAGTTCATCTTTGCACTACAGGCCAAAGAGAACATTCACCACGTGCCATAAAAGACACCGAACAGATGTATCACCTTTAACCTATTATATCGCCTTTAACCTATCATCTGTTCAACAAATATATCACATCTGTGCCCCCGGCCACAGATGTTCACAACAGCTTGATTCTTGAAGATTAGTTCAAATGATAGTGAGACAATTGATGAACAAAAGAAATAGGATGAACAATAAATATCGAAAGTTTACTTTGTGCAGATTCAAATAATATCCAAATTGTCAACATGATGTGGAGTAAAATTTAAAAATGATATTCAAGATCCACAGTTCAGAATAACGGTTACAGTTCAATAGAAAGGTTCAGAAAATAGGAAAGTTCAGTTGAAATAATGAAGTTCAACTATTATGGAACATATAATATTTTCAGGAATTATAGAAGCAATAGTTCCATAATAAATTTCGATTTAGGAGTATGAAAGAAAATAATATCCCTTACCGTAGCAGGTTTGATTAACAAAAGGTGAAGGAAATTAATACAAAGGGTTATTCACCAACAGGCGGCAATCCGCTCCGTAAGGTTATTCCCACAATTTAATAGAATTTGAGTACAAAGAGTTATTCACCAAACAGGCGGCAATCCGCTCCGTAAGGTTATTCTCAGAGATTAATAATGAATGAATACGAAAGGTTATTCACCAACAGGCGGCAATCCGCTCCGTAAGGTTATTCCCACAATTTAATACATGGAAATAAAAGGCACGTCTTATGAGTAAGGAAGAAATAATATTATTATCGAGAATCAAATAATGATAATCCCTTACCATAGTACGTTTGAATAATGGAAGATGAAAAAGATGGTATCCCTTACGAGTAGTAATTTTAAGAGTATGAAAGAAAATGACATCCCTTACCATAATAAGGTTAAGAGTATGAAAGAAAATGGTATTTCTTACAAGTAAGAAAAGAAAATGACATTCCTTACCGTAATAAATTTAAGAGTGTGAAAAGAATGATATTCCTTACCTTGATATTGTGAAACAAGTTTATAGCCGAACAAATCCTTCCTTGTTTGTAGCAGTAAGGAATCTGACTTTTGAGTCTTCTAGAGTTTTTAAAATCTCTTTATGCTTTTAAAATAATGTTACTCTCGGAAAGATAGACGGCATAGACTCAAGAATCACTCAATTCGGAGTTAATATGAATGAGTTATAAATTTTCAAAACTAAGACTGAAAATAGTGACGAAAATCAGAATAGGTTACGGTTTTTAGTATTTTAAGGTATGAAGATGATTTCAGATGACTTTTCTTCCTTCTTCAAAGTTGTAGAGGACGAAAAACTGAAGAGACAGGCTTTTAATTCATTAAATTCTGACAAATAATGAATTTACTACGATTTTTCGAAAGAGTTACTGTACATAAGAAAATTCCACTCGGGAATTCAAAGAAGAATGCAAAAGATTTCAAAACTAGGAATGACTTAAGAACACTTAGAGAGAACTTACACAAAAAGTATTTAGAGAGAGAAAGAAAGAACAAGTAAGGAAGTTTATGAAAAATCCTTAAGTTAAGGCTTCTATTTATAGCCAAAAATCTTATCATATCCAAGATTTTCTAATTTAATCCAAACCGTTCATTTCATATCACCTAACTTTATATTATAAACAAATAACTTTATCAATTCAATTATTCAACAATAATTTACACTTTAATCTACACCATTCATTTCATATCACCTAACTTTATATTATAAACAAATTATTCAACAATAATTTACACTTTAATCTACACCATTCATTTCATATCACCTAACTTTATATTATAAACAAATTATTCAACAATAATTTACACTTTAATCTACACCATTCATTTCATATCACCTAACTTTATATTATAAACAAATAACTTTATCAATTCAATTATTCAACAATAATTCACACTTTAATCTACACCATTCATTCCATATAACCTAACTTTATATTATAAACAAATAACTTTATCAATTCAATTATTCAACAATAATTCACACTTTAATCTACACCATTCATTTCATATCACCTAACTTTATATTATAAACAAATAACTTTATCAATTCAATTATTATGACTAATTGTTATAAATACAGTATAGTTAGCTCTTAGATATCAAGTCAATAAATTAATGAAATACAACTGTTTAAATAACATCATAATAGAGATAACAATAATGTAAAAGAAAGCATACGTTACTGTGTAATGACAATTATTGATTCAATAATGTGAATTACTGTGCATATGTTACTGTGACAATTATTAAGTTCAATAATTTTAAAAACAGTGCAGCAACAATTATTGACTCAATGATATAAAATACAGTGTAATGACAATTTATTAAATCAATAATGCAAAATACTGTGTAACAACAATTATTGAATTGATAATATAAAATATTATGCAGTGACAATTATCGATGAAATGATGCGTAACAGTTACGGTGTCAATTATCAGACCAATAATATGACACACTATTCAATACCGTGTGTTACTGTAGAGTACCGTGTGCTACAGAAAATACCATAAACTACCGTATGCTACTATTCTTTTATCACCGGTATTTTAACAGTTCCGTTGACTATTTTTATTTAAAAAGGTTACTTCTGTCGTTTTCTATATCCGACAAATATTCCGCTATGGGGTCCACCAATAATTTATTATTTCGGCGCCGTCGTACGGCACGAATATTCCCCTACCAAACGAATATTCCCCGACAAAGCGAATATTGTCCGACAAAATAAAATTTGCACATAACATCCTTAACTTTCAATTTTGTTAATTTAACCACTTACTGTTTCAGAAAAAAAAATATATGAAGAAAAATTAAATTTTATATTTCATAAAATTCGGGGTCTTACACAGCTGAGGAGGGCCAGTCTATGCACACCATCAGCAGGAGCGTGGTGATGGCCATCGGGGATGAGGAGTATGACGACGCGATCCGTAGGGGGATGCGCATTCAGTAGTAGTAGTAGTTGTTTTCTAATTTCGTATGTAAATAGATGCAGTAGAACCCAACTTTTGTTTTATTAGAGGGTTAATATGTCACTAAATCCCAACTCTAGGAAGTTGTAGGATATGTCAGACCCTATCTTTTGTAGCTTCTCTGGGATAGAAGCATTTATAGCAGTATGCTTTTGATGTAAAGTGCTACGCACTCCTGTTTTAGCATATGAGTATAAATGCAGTTGAATTTATGTTTATATGCGTGTTGAAATAATTACTTGTATTTTAGCTAAACATTGTCTAAGATACAAAATAATGAAATGAAAAAGATGAAACCAGTATAATAATGTAAATTTTTGTTTATAACAGAAAATGCCGCCACGTAGACAACCACCAAGGAACCAGGGGGTAGAAGAGTCAGTTAACAATGACCAGGGGGGACACAACGTAGACCCTATGCAAAACTTCGTCGACATGCTAGTTGAGGCAATGCAACGCAGACACCCTGTTGTAGCAAATCCACCACCACCAACTCAGTTGGCAAATTTCAAAGATTTTAAGGCGGTGGGACCGCCAGAGTTTAGGGGAACGTCGGATCCGATAGAGGCCCAGTCATGGATAAAGGAAATAGAGAAAGTGTTCGTTATCGCGAGGGTAGCTGAGGAGCAAAAGACAATCTTTGCTACCTATATGATGAAGGGAGAGGCCAATTTCTGGTGGGAAGCCAATCAGAATAGGGTTGGCGAGGGGGTGGTGTCATGGACAAGATTTAAGGAAATATTCGATGAGAATTATTTCCCGAAGAGTATGAAAAGTAGGATGGAAGTGAAATTTCTAGAACTGAAGCAGGAAAACATGTCGGTACTTGAGTACGCGGCAAGATTTAATGAGCTGGCCAGGTTCGCTCCACATCAAGTGGATACGGAGGAACGCAAGGCCAGAAGATTCGAAAATGGATTGAGACCTTGGATATTCAACAAGGTAGCGGTACTGCAGATTGACTCATTCGCAACTTTGTTGGAGAAGTCAATCATTGTTGAAGGAGGAAGCGACGCATTAACCAAGTACAACCAGGAGAGAAACAAAAAGAAAAATAAAGGGGGAAGCAAGAACAGTAACAGTGGGGGGAATAATAACAACAATAACAACAACAAGCGCAAATGGGACAACAGCAGCAACGACAAGAGCTCGGGGAATCAACAAGGAAGTGTTCAGAAAAAGCCAGCATGCAATATATGTGGAAAGAACCACTTCGGGGAGTGCAGGAAAGGGAAGAATACGTGCTATAATTGTGGGCAGGTGGGACATATTTCTCCAAATTGTCCCCTTCCAAAGAAAGTGAGATGCTTTTCTTGCGGAGCATCTGACCACCTGATAAAAGATTGCCCTAAGAAGAAGAATGACGGGGGTAGCGGCTACAAGGGCAATAACAACAAATTGGCTATCGGGGGACCGGTACCACAGAACAAGCCGACAGCCCGGACGTTCAATATGACGGTGCAAGATGCCGTGGGGTCAAAAGACGTGGTGTCAGGTATTATTCCGATCAATAATATAAATGCATATGTATTGTTTGATTCGGGTGCTACCTGTTCATTTGTGTCTGATGATTTCGCTAGACGGTTAGAATTGCCTAGAGACAAACTAGAAAACTCAATGAACATAGAAGTTGCTAATAAAGAGGTGATTCCGGTAGAGTACATACATAGAAATTGTTGTGCTGAAATCAGGGGTCAGAAATTAAATGTGAATCTAATTCCAATACGTCTGGGGGAATTTGATGTAATACTTGGGATGGATTGGTTGTTTAACCACGGGGCGATAATTGATTGTCAGAAGAAGTGCATACACCTTAAGACACCAAATAAGTCTAAGGTCGTATTTTATGGCAGCAAATCGTCAAGACAGTCTTCTTGTCTGACGATGATGCAGGCCAAGAAATTATTGAAGAAAGGTTGTGTAGGGTATTTGGCTCATGTGGTTGACACACAAGTGGTGAGTCCCGAGATGGAGCAAATACCCGTAGTTAGGGAGTTCATGGATGTTTTTCCGGATGTACTGCCAGGTTTACCGCCGGACAGGGAGATAGAATTTGTGATTGATTTAGTACCGGGGACAGCACCGATATCGAAAGCACCATATAGGATGGCTCCGGTAGAATTGAAGGAATTGATGGTGCAATTGTAGGAGTTGTTAGATAATAAGTACATTCAGCCAAGTGTTTCTCCATGGGGAGCACCGGTGCTGTTTGTAAAGAAGAAGGATGGATCGATGAGATTGTGTATGGATTATAGAGAGCTGAATAAGGTGACAATTAAGAACAAGTACCCGTTACCACGAATAGACGATCCTTTCGATCAATTGAAAGGGGCGAAGTACTTTTCAAAGATTGACTTTAAGGACTGGTTATCATCAGTTGAAAGTCAGGAAGGAGGATATACCCAAGACGGCATTCAGAACTCGATATGGGCATTATGAGTTTCTGGTGATGTCGTTTGGACTAACGAATGCGCCAGCCGCATTTATGGACATGATGAACAGAATATTCAAGCAATACTTGGATAAATTTGTAGTCGTGTTCATTGACGATATTTTGGTGTATTCCAAAACGGAGGAAGAGCATGTTGAACACCTAAAATTGGTGTTGGAGATTTTACGGAAGGAGCGGTTGTACGCTAAGTTTTCAAAGTGTGAATTCTGGTTGGAAAGAGTTCAATTTCTAGGTCATGTTATTGACAAAGAGGGAGTTTCGGTTGATCCGGCGAAGGTTGAATCGGTAATGAATTGGGAACAACCAAGGACGCCGACAGAAGTAAGAAGTTTCTTAGGGTTAGCGGGTTACTATCGGAGGTTCATTCAAGACTTCTCAAAGATAGCAACACCGTTGACCAACTTAACAAGAAAGACGGTGAAATACGTGTGGACGGAGAAGTGTGAAGAAAGTTTTCAGGAGTTAAAGAAAAGACTTAGTGAAGCACCTGTATTGACCTTACCAGACGATACAGGAGGTTTTACGGTCTACAGTGATGCATCGCACAAGGGGCTTGGCTGTGTGCTTATGCAAAATGGCAAAGTCGTTGCGTATGCGTCCAGACAATTAAAAGATTATGAGAAGGGATATCCTACCCACGACTTGGAATTGGTAGCGGCAGTATTTGCCCTTAAAATTTGGAGGCATTATTTGTATGGAGAGAAATGTGAGATATTCACAGACCATAAGAGTCTAAAATATATTTTCACACAGAAGGAGTTGAATATGAGGCAACGGAGATGGTTGGAATTGATCAAAGATTATGATTGTGAAATTCTATATCATCCCGGCAAGGCCAACGTAGTAGCGGATGCTCTGAGTAGAAAGAGCAGGGAGAAATTGTTCATATTGACAGATCAAGAACAATTGGTTCAAGAGATGGCTCGAATGGAGTTGGAAGTGAGAAGTCCAAACGAGTCATTAGAAGTCGAGGTGAGCCCAACCTTGTTAGATAGGGTGAAAGAGGCTCAAGACAAAGATGAGGAGTGTGACAGAATCCGGAAGAGGATGACCGATGGAGAAGAGATCAAGTTTAAAATTGATAGCATAGGATTGCTGAGATTTGAAAATCGTGTTTGGGTACCGCTGGTGCCTGAATTACGAGAGGAAATTTTGCAAGAGGCCCACAGTACGAGATACTCGATACATCCGGGGAGTACGAAGATGTATCAAGATCTACGTCAGCATTTTTGGTGGCCGAATTTAAAGAGGGAGGTTGCAGAATGTGTCAGCCGATGCCTAACTTGTCAAAGGGTAAAGGTCGAACATCAGAGACCAAGTGGATTGTTACAGCCGTTAGAAATTCCTGAGTGAAAATGGGAGCATATCACAATGGATTTTGTGGTAGGACTTCCAGCAACACAGAAGGGATATGACGCAATTTGGGTGATTGTGGATCGGCTAACAAAGTCAGCGCACTTTTTGCCGATCAAAATTAGGTTCAGTTTGGATCAGTTGTCCAAACTGTACATCAAAGAGATAGTTTCAAGACATGGGGTGCCGGTATCGATTGTGTCAGACAGAGATCCGCGCTTCACGTCAAAATTTTGGAGAAGTCTTCAGGAGAGATTGGGGACACAGTTGAGAATGAGTACAGCGTATCATCCGCAGACTGATGGGCAAAGTGAGAGAACAATTCAGACATTGGAAGATATGCTCAGGGCCTGCGTGATGGATTTCAAGGGCAGTTGGGAAATCCATCTACCACTAGTTGAGTTTGCATATAATAACAGTTATCATGCGAGCATAGGTATGCCGCCTTACGAAGCTTTATATGGCAGAAAATGCAGAACACCTCTATGTTGGGATGAGGTAGGAGAACGCCGACTGTTGGGGCCAGAATTGGTTCAACAGACGGTAGAAATTATCAAGGTAATAAGAGCTCGGCTAGTAGCAGCTCAAGACCGTCAAAAGAAATACGCCGATTTACATCGACAGAAACGAGACTTCGAGGTGGGGAGTTTTGTGTTCATTAAGGTATCTTCCTGGAAAGGGAAGATCAGGTTTGGAAAGAAGGGGAAATTGAGTCCAAGGTTCATAGGACCGTTCGAAATATTGAGAAGAGTGGGTGAAGTAGCATACGAGGTAGCTTTACCTCCTGAATTGGAACATATTCACAATGTGTTTCACGTGTCGGTATTGCGGCCATACAAACCAGACTACAAGCACGTTATCTCCTATGAACCAATTCAAGTTGGTAAGGACTTATCATATGAAGAAGTTCCTGTTCAGATACTCGATAGGAAGGAACAGAAACTGAGAAATAAGATAATTCATTCTGTCAAAGTACTTTGGAGGAATCACGCCATTGAAGAAGCTACGTGGGAATTAGAGGAGGAAATGAGGGCAAATTACCCGTTTTTATTTGAGTAACCTTATTTTTACAATTCCGAGGACGGAATTTTTTATAAGGAGGGGAGAATGTAATGTCCTAGAATTTCCACATCTTTATTAATTAAATTATTAATTTAATTTCCAACGAGTTATTTTTACGAGATTATTTAAATCTTTTTATGTGATTAATTAATTATGTGATTAAATAATTATGTAATTAATTACTAAAATTAATTAAATGGGGTCACTAATATGTTATTAAATTAGTGAACAAACCCTAAAGTTTTAATATCAAATTAATTGATAAGTTTCCTATTAATTAAATATTCAATTAAATTGAATATAATGAGTGAATTAAATATAATAAATTAATTAATATGATTATTAATTAATGTGAATAATGTGAAATATTAATAAATAATATTTATAAGTCCATTTAGTAATTTAATACTAATGGGTTAAAATATTTAATTATTTATTCAATCTAATTATTTATTTAATCATGGATTGAATAATTAATGTGTAAATTATTAAATTAGCCCAACATGGGTCAATTAGTAGCCCAAGTGGAGAATAATAAAATTTGACAATTTAGTAGCCCAAACAATTTAATAGAAGCCCAATTGGTATTTTAAATTAAAGCCCAATGTTTGGTTCACTTGGAAAATACTTAAATTAACTTATTAATTATTAAAAAATGGAAAGTGACAATCAAATTGGGACAAGAAAGAGAGATCAGCCGAGAGCCTTCATGGGAGAGAGAAAAAGTGATTTTTGATATTTTATTTTATTTTCCATTTATTTAATTAAGGATTGTTTGTTTTAATTTTTGTAGTACATGAAACCATGCTTCTTTTCACCAACTATGTATGGACTAAATTGCTTGTGTAAGTATCTTTGCTATCTCATTATGGAAATTTGATAGATATAGATTTTATATCTATGACCATTGTAAGTATACTTACAATTTTGTAGTTTTTGAAAATCATTTCTCATCTTTTATTTTCAAACAAAAGAGAGAGCTAGAGAGCATTTGAGAGTGAGAAAATAGTGAGAGCAAAATACTAAGAGAGGAGAAGGAGTTCTTGGTGCATGTCATCTTCATTCATCACCTACTTTGGAAGAAAAAGAAAGATAGCCATTAAATCAAGGTAATGGTTATTCTAAATCAAAGTTTTGTTTTTAAATTAAATAAATCATCATGTTAGTATAAACATGTTAATATAATTATTAATGTGTAGTTGTAATATTTATGCCATGTTTGAGTTTAATATGCTTGGTTTGTATTTTGGTATATTTTATATGCTAAAATATGTATTTAATAGTGTGTAAACAAGTTTTGGAATTTATGTCCAAAAATATTTTTTTATAAAACTTAAGTTTGATGTTCTAATATTATAGAACATTAAATCATGAGAAAAACAAAGTTTGAATCACTTAAAATGGAGTTATACACAAAAAGTTATGATTTGTGGTAGTTTATGTGATGTAAAAATTTTTTATAAAAAAATAATGATATTAAATCATGAAAAATTAATTTTTCATGTTATAAATTAATATAAGGTGATTGGTAATTTTTTTGGATTTTTATTGAGGATTTAAAGCTTACTTGATGGTATATTTTTAATTAAAATGGGTACTGTTCACGTTCTGTCGGAAGAAAAAAATTTAAGGGTTTCCGCGCAATGCGCGAGCAGCACTGTTCACCGAAAACACGGAGCCAAACGACGTTGTTTGGTGTCCGTAAAAAGTTACTCCGCGCGTACACGCGGAAGCCGTTTTCTGCTTTCCAGAAACGGCGTCGTTTTGACCAGTAAAACCTAAAACGCGCGCAATGCGCGGTAGTAATTTTTCCGGGGAAATTACGTTTATGCCCCTCCGTGTTTTTCTTGGCAGAATTACCATTTTGCCCTCCGATCAGTTTTCGAATTATTTACAAAATTGTCATCGGTCCGGTTTTTCAACTTATTTACGAAAATGCCATTCGGGTTAATTTTAATTAATTTAAATATTTAAAAATTAATTTAAAATTATAACAAAAATAATAATAATTCAAAAATAATATTGGGGAGGATATTTTTCATTAAGTTTAATATTTAAATATTTTAAATATTAATCTAGTTAGCTAAACCATGATTAAGTTAAATAAATTTATTATTTATTTATTATTTTAAATGTTAATAATAAATAAAGATGATAAATTAGCAATTATTATTTAATGCCTATTAAATAATACTTAAAGAGAGATAAAATTTATAAATTAATTATTTATTATTTAAAAATTATTAAATAATAAATAAGGATAATTAAGTAATTAATTATTATTTAATTAACATTAAATAACGATTAATGGAAATTAAGTTATTAGAGTAATAATTTATTATTTAATTAAAATAATAAATAAGAATGATTTGATTATTATTTAACCTTAAATAATAATTAAAATTAATTAAATAATTAATTATTATTTAATTGACATTAAATAATAATTAAAGAGGATTAAGATTAGTAAACTATTATTTAATTTCCTTAATTAAATAATAAGTAAGGTTAATTACTTAGTTAATTATTGGTTGATTAAAATTAAATTAAAGAAGGTTAAAATTAAGTTAATAATTATTTATTATTTAATTATAATTAAATAATAAGTAAGTACAATTAGTTATTATTTATTTTAAATAATAACTAGAGTTAATTAATTAATTTCTATTTAATCAATATTAAATAGTAATTAAAAAGAGATTGAGTTAATAAAATAAATTGAATTTAATTAAACAATTATAATAAGTTGTTTAAAGGTTTAATAAGTGTCCAACACTTAAGAAAAATATTTTCTAACTTATTAAATTATTAACCAAAAATGATTAAGTGTCTATAAGGTTAATAATATTGTTTTGACTAATGTAATTTATGTGTTAGTACTTATGTGGTAAATAAGTTCGTTATTAAGCGTATAATTATGCAAATACGTCGTACTAATTATTAGACCGACTTTATTAATGTTAGGTCTTTCAAAGCAAGTTAGTTAAAGCTAGACAATTATTGTAGCTGAGCAAACAGGCAAGTTCTCTAACCCTACTCAATTATTATCGTTGAACAAGTTTCCATACTTGTATTTATTGTTAAAGCTTGAAGTGGTTTAATTATTTAAAATTATTCCACATCCATATTGTTTATACAATCGCACTTAGTGCATTTGAAGCTTGTTAGTTCTTGATTCATGAATTGTATTAAAAATGTCTGAAGCTAATAGTTCAGCTAGACATTGCGTTTCTAAATTCAACAACTTGAATACTTTTAAAAGCTTATCCAAACCATTGTTGGGTGCGGATTTCTTATATTAAGTCTGAGAATTGAACAACCCTAAATTAGGGGATTTTGTGTCGGGAAACCGACTTTGGGCGCCAGTGACTAAATGTAATGCATATACAGCGGGTTGAATAGGCTGATCCCCTTGAAAACCAAACAACTCAAAGGGTCAGAGGAAACTCTATTATACCCTAGTTAGTTCAGGGTCCTTAGTGACCACTCAGCATTTTAAGATTCAAATATTCTGTTATTAAAATTTGAATCCTGTTTCATTCACAATTGTTATATCTATTGTTGAATCATTAATGATATTTCTCATTCATTCATGATATATTAAATCTATATGATTGTTCTAAACTTGCTGAGCAAACTAGTTGCTCATTCTTGCTATATCATGAACCATTTTTCAGATAATCCTGATTGCTCAAAGAAGGATAAAGGAAAAGGAAAGGCCAGAGCTTAAGTTAGTTATGCATGCTAATTAGAAGCTTAAATGTGTATTTACTATTGAAATACCTTTTGTAATTCCTTATGATAGGAACTGTTTGATGTTAAGGTTGATAGACCCTGGTATTGTAACCTTTTGAAGGGAACCAATATGTATTATTCCGCGATATTTAAATGCAATGTATGTATTTAATTGTTAGTAATGTGTTGAATAGTGAGAACCAAACTCGAGGTTATGGAACCCGGATTTGGGGTCGTCACATTACCAATATTATAAATTATCATTAAAGGGTTTATAATTGACGGTAAGTAGTTAAATATTATTAACGGATTAATAATATTGGTAATTGGGTAAATATTATTAAGGGTTTAATAATATTAGTAACCAATTAAGATATTGTTAGGTACCTAAGTACAGTTGAAAATTTAGTGATGTATTATTAATGTATAATAATACTGATCGATAATTAAAATATTATCTAAGGAGGATAATATTGTCTTATAAATTATGAGTTAATAAATAGGAGATGCTGTGTTGTAGAGCCAATTCTTTTATGAATAACAGCTGAGTTCCTATGTACTTTACTAATTGTCAGATAAGCAAATTAGGTCTTTCGAATGCAGTAATTCGATTTGTTGAGCGTTAATGATAGAACGCGGATTTCAGACTGGTAGCGTAAGTCAATGCGACTATCAGGCAAGTTTTTCAGTACTATGTCCTATACTTGCGAACCTGTTTACTATATGCATAAACTATTAAGTGTGCACTCATTTTATGTGCTAACTGATTTTAAATGTGCCTGTGTACAGTCATATGTTGTTAATAGCTGATTTTAATGAATGCTATGAGTTGAGATGTGTTATATGAGTTATATAACCTGGAAATATTAACATGCATGATAAGCATGGGTTAATTATATAAATGCAAAGCATGATAAGCATGATGCCTATATAAATGCAAAGCATGGAGCATAGAGCATAAAGCATAAAGCATAAATTAAATGTGACCTACGTGTTATGTGTTAGCTGTTAGACTTGCTGAGCCGTCGTGCTCACTCTTGCTATAATAAACATTTTCAGCGAGGAGCGAGAAATTTGAAGATCCCGGTAATCGCGACGAAGATGTGTTGAAGATTAGTTATAATTCTAGACGTTACTAGAACTGTTCAAGGATAACGTCGTACCATGTTGGGAGTAATTATCATTCGGTATTATCCCTATTTTAAAGCCTTGTAATAATAGTGAAAGGCGGTTGTATATCAAGACGAGTGTTAATGTTTTGTAAACTCGTATAATTAAAAGCGGTTAGTAAATAGTCATGTGCACTTATTGTTAGGTTGCGAGTTTTATTTGCTCACAATGGTTGTAATAGACTAGGTCATAAAAATATAAATGATCTGAGTTGTAGGATTTATGTAAAGATTGCGATTCTGAGGCAAGGTAAAGTAAATGTTATAAAAATTTAAATTTACTGAGTTTTTCAACAACATGCCTTTATTTAAATGTTGTGGAGTTTACTCGTTGACGAGCGGGAGTCACAGTATGGTGTCAGGTGATTTTGTGCGGGGCGTCACATGGAGTATTTGGGGTATATAATCAATGTTGAAGGGTGGCAGTACTTTAGAAGAAGATTGAAGTTGTGAAGAAATGGCCTAATCATAACTGCCTTAAGTCTTTAAAAAGGATTTTTGGGGCTTGCAGGCTATTATAGGAGGTTTGTCAAGCACTATGGGATCATTAATAAAACCTTGACCAATCTCCTAAAGAAGGGAAACTTTAAATGGTCAGATGAAGCTGAAATAACTTTAAACCAACTAAAAAAAGCACTATCTTCAACTCTTGTGCTAGGACTATCAGATTTTTCAAAGACATTTGTGTTAGAAACATATGCTTGTAAGACAGGGATATGAGTTATTTTGATGCAAGAAGGGAGACCATTGAGATTTTTAAGTAAGGCCTTGTTGTCCATTTATGAAAAATAACAACTATCTATAATTATGGTTGTTAAAAAATGGAAGACCTACTTGTTAGGATATAAATTTATCATCAAGACAGATCACGAAGCTCTAAAGTACTTTATGGAGCAGAAACTTATTACATTGGTGCAATAAAAATGGGTTTTCAGGATGTTAGGGTTTGATTACAGTATACAATATAAAAAGGGAAAGGAAAACTTGGTTGCAAATGCACTTTCAAGGAGGCCAGAAATGAAATATAATGGGGTTACTGTAACTGGTGTAGTTCTAGTATGGAAGGCTGAAATTTATGAAAGTTTCAATGGAGATAGTGAAGTCCAGGAAATAATAGCACAATTGTTGTTAAATCCCTCTAGTTTGCCTAACTTTCGGTTACAGGTTGGAGTGTTAAGAAGACAAGGAAGAATTTATCTAGGAAATTTTAGGGATATGAGGGGCAAGGTATTGGAACTAATATATACCAGTCCAAAAGGGGAACACTCAGGCATTGTGTCCTATATCAAAATAGCTAAATTGCTATTTTATAGGCCCACCTTAAGAAAGGAATTAACTAACTTTATTAGGAATTGTGAGGTATGCGAAAGGAAAAAAATTTGATCACGTGCCTACCTTAGGTTTACTGCAACCCATTCCAGAATAAGCCTGGGAAGTTATAACCATGGATTTTATGGAAGGATTACCCAGCTCTAAAGGGAAGGATACAATATTGGTGGTGATGGATAAGTATACTAAATAATGTCATTTGATAGCCTTGACTCACCCTCTATACAGCTACACAAGTTGCACAATTGATACTGGATTCAGTAGTGAAATTATATGATCCACCTAAGGCTATTATTTCAAACAGGGAGAATTTTGTGAACAATTTTTAGAATGAGTTATTTAAAACTTTGGGAACTCAAGTGAAACTAAGTATTGCCTATCACCCACAAACATATGGGCAGACTGAAAGAGTGAACCAGTGCATAGAGATGTATTTGAGGTGCATGACATGACAGAAACCAACTCAGTGGAACAAGTAGTTACCTTTAGGAAAATGGTGGTACAATACTTCCTTTCATATAGCTACTAGAATAACCCCATTCAAGGCCCTCTATGACAAAAATCCCCCAATGTTCAACGATCATCAAGGAACCAGAAGTAACAATGCCTTAGTTGCAGTGTTTGTGAAGGAAAGGGAAACAGTGTAACAGATACTTAAGGAGAATTTACAGATATCACAGGAGAGGATGAAGTTGTGTGCAGATAAGAGAAGAACAAAAAGAGAGTTCCAAGAGGGAGACAAAGTATTCCTCAAACTGCAACCATATAGACAGATGTATGTATCCCATATAAAGCACTTTAAACTTGCAGCCAAGTACTATGGACCTTATAAGGTGTTTCAAATAATTGGAAAAGTAACTTATAAGTTGTAGTTACCCTTGTCTGCCAAAATCCACAATGTGTTCCATGTATCACAATTGAAAAGGAAGATATGCAAGAATAAAGTCATACAATCAAATCTACCCTCATTCACTGTAAAAGGAGAGGCAAGACCTATGCCCATAGTAGTTATGGATAAAAGGCTTGTTAAAAGGGGTAAAGGCCAGCTACAATAATGTTGATTCAATGGCTAACACAGTATACCAGAAGATGCTACTTGGGGAATTGTCAAGGCCAGGAGTCGAACCACTAAACTCTGTAGAAGGGAAGATAACTTTTGCCAGCAAAAGGAGTCACAAGTAAAACGCAGTCATTTAGTTTAGTAATAAGCATATTGTTAGCGTAAGAATTGGTTAGCCAAGTGTCATGAGAATATTGGGTCAGTTAGGAATTTGTTAGAAAGGGATATATATAACAACTTGATTGTAATTGGAGGCATCAATGAAATGAAGTCAGTTTTCACTTAAATTTTCTTTTTCAGTAAGCTTCCTTTTCTCTTCTACAAATTATTAGTTTCATAACAAATTTGTACCATAATTACATGAAAGTCAGTCATAATTAATGTTACATTTGAATTAAATGAATGGAATGAATGAAGAAATATAATAAAAAATAGTGTATTAGATGATCATTTTAAAGGATATACCATTCCAATGAAATTTTATTCCATATGAGAGGTGGTGAAATAAAATTTATTTCAATTTAATAGATATATATGATAATTTGCAATCATATGGCATAAACATCATTCCATTTATTTCTCTATTCCATTTCTCCAATCCAAATACAGCATAAATGTGTCATTTAACTCATTTTGCATGAGCACGTATTGAGAACAAATCAAAATTAATAGTATCATCTTATTTTTAGGATAGTTAACATGGGGGCTATAAATTAATACTTCATGTTATTTTCTATTAACGTGATATACAAGGGCGGAGCCAGGAGGGAGCTCGGTAGGCTGTAGCCTGACCCCAAAAAAATAAGAGAATTGTATAAGATTTTCACCATAGAAAATGCCAGGGGGAATGATTCACGAAAGTATAAGGTTGATATACGACCTTATTTAGGTCAAATTATGCCAATACCTTGTTGTTGATTTTCATTATCGGAGAAATTTATAGTAAATTATTATAGTGTTCATTAATTTTGTTGAATTCGATAACCCTAAACAAGCCATGTAAGACTGGGTGCGCTTTGGAGAGAAGAGAATAAATGTTTGATGGACCTGGGATAAAAGATGGGTAATACTAGTTTAGTGGGTTTCAGATGGTTGACCAGTTTATTGCAACAGTTATTCAGTTATTTCTAATTTAATTAACTATAGTGCAGACTGATAATATTAATGGTTGAGCAACTAGCTAAATAGCCTATATTGTCCAAGGCTTGGACAATGGGTGTCTATTGTTTTTACTTTTTTGAATTTTAAAAGCTTTTTCCCATTTTACCTATACAATTAACAAATAATTATTAAGTGATTATCTATTGGATATTTTCAAAATGTGTAATGTATATAATAAATATATTATCTACTTATTTAGAATAGTTGGCATGGTTGAAGAGTTCTAACGTTTAAATCTTGGACAAATCTACATACACCACATACAAACACAAAATCAAACACTATATCCATCTTAATCATTAAAAAGTGGGACATGGCATAAATTTCAATGTCATGCCCCACTTTTTAATGATTAAGATGAATATTTAGTGTTTAGATGTTGTGCATTTATACTTTTTTTTACTAGATGTATTGCATAATTGTATAGCCCAAAGTAAATAAGTTGGAATAACCTTGGTCAACTCAGCCTGGGGTGCACAAGAAATCGAAAAAAATCAAAAAAATCGACCACACCAAATTGACCCGTTAAAAATTCAAACAAAAAAGCACAAAACAGAAAAATCGAACATTGTTAAATCAAAAAACCGAGGCAAGTTCTGTCGGTTTCGGTTTGGCTTCTCAAAAAACCAAAAACCAACCGAACTGACCAAACAATTTAAAATTATAATATAATTTATATAATTTTCTAATAAATATTTATTTTAGTTATGAAACTTAAGATTAATAAATTTAATTTAGTTATGACAATTAGTTACACAATTACATTACATGTATAATGATACACATACTTGATTTTAAATTAAATTTGAATACAATATTTTAAACTTAACCGCGTATACTTAAGTTTTAATAACCAACTATTCTCTTATACTTAAGTTTTAATAACCAACTAAACCGATTAAATCGACCGATTTAACTGAGAACCGAATAAACCGATAATCAATTATGGAGTAAAAATTTGAACGATTTTAGCTTTTAATTTTTTATAACCGATTTAAATGGTTTCTTATTTTTTTACCAACTAAACCGACCGTTCTGCACTCCTAGCTCAGCCCAAGAGTATTTCCTAGGTCCGCTCATAGCGATATAGATATCTAATCAAAAAGTGTATTAATATATGAATAATTTTATATATGCACAAATTATGTACAAACAGTTGTGTATAAACAACTGTGTTTAAATTATAATGTTTGTACAACTATTTATGCATAAAAATTATTCATGTTGATATTGTAGGACCAATTTTTAAGTACTGAATTGGTGCAAGTATTTATTACATATTTAATTTTATAATTTTAAATAAAATACGATGGTAAAGTATATAATTTTCATGTATCCTATATTGTGATATTAATACTTTTCAAAAGTATTGGAAACAAATTTATTATCCTTAATATTGCTATTAATAATCTTGTATTTATCATTATCAAATTGTGTGATAGCTTTCAAGATGTAGCCCTGAGTTTTGTGTTGGACAAATAAGTGCAACAACGTAGAACTAAACTTGGAAATTCTGGTTTAGTTATCCGCATGGATAAACATGTATTAACGTTAGTGCATTATATATATTAGTACATGCACACGATTAAGGCTGCAAATCGAACCGAACGGTTCAGGCTCGATTCGAAAAATTATGAGTAAGACTTGAATTCATTAATAATATGATCTAAATTTGAGCAAACAAAATAGTTCAAATAAAAATACGAGTAAAATCTAAGTAAAATTATACTCGACTGGTTTAAGATTCAAACTATTCGAATTTTTAATCATGATTTGATACATACTCAATTGATACATATTCGAATAGATATTCGATACATTCTCTTATAATATATACACAATTAAACAAAATTTAAATAATTAGCTATTATTTTTTATATTTTTTTTAGAATTTTAATTTTAATTTTATATTTGTAAAGTGTAATTATAATTATATTTTCTCATTTCTAAATAAAATAATAAGTTTAATTAATAATTATATATATTATAAAGTTATTTACTATGTAAAGACTTGAATTCGAGTTTGAAGTTCTTGAGTAGTTTGAATATAACTTGCTCCGAGTATAATCGAATTCGAGTAACGAAAATTCAAATCGAGTCAAATCTGAGTAAAGTTTTCAAATATAGTTTGAATCCGAGTTAAATTCGAGTACGAATTTAATTTTACAAGTTGAATCCAAGCAACTTAGAATTCGGATCGATTCGACTCGTTTGTCGCCTTACACGCAATGTGTGTATAACTTACTGTTAGATTTTATGATTATTATAATATGAGATTTTATAATACTTGAATAAAGAGTTTTGAAGTTGATAAAAATAAATCATGTGGGAGAATTTAGAAGATGATAAAGGGTAGAGGAAAGGAGAAAGTTAAGAAAATAATAGAGAATAAAATGTAAATGTTATTGGAAAACACAATAATTATTTTATTTAGCTATAATTTGTGATAAAAGTGATTACTAAAGGCTGTGGCACATGCTTAACTTCCCATGCAAGTAACTTTTTCATTTAAGTCATTTCATCGTATTTAAATAGATACTATGTTTACATATAAATTTTAACGTTGTTACATTACATTTAAAATTAAGAATAGACATAGTAATCGGACTTGTGTTTTATATTTTTTATTATTTGGGAGCCTATTCACCTCTTTGGGCATCTATTGAATCGAGAAATAGGTTTAATTGTGTCAGTCTTTTTATTTTTATTTTTATAAATTGAATATTTATATAAGACATTCTCCAAATAATTTAAATCGACTTACTTGAAAAGCTAATCACTAGAAAAAAGCATGAAATTATCTACAAAACTTTGCTTCTATAATATAGTTGTAATACTCGGCCCATCACTACTTTGATTCAAAAGATAACCGATTATTCTCGATTTTCTCCGATACGAATAATTAGTCGAAGGAACAGAACTTAGAACCTTAACTTTCTATTCTACTAGTCAAACGCACTCATTCTAATAATATACCTTTTACATGATGGGTCAGGGAGAAAATGGAAACAGCGGCTTAAGCCATTTATATGTGCATGGATAATATCAAGGCTCCATTTGGATCACCTAAAGTGTAATCAGTTTGTAAATTACGGATCAGAAATTATGTAATAAGTTTGACAATTATTCCATATTAGATTTTATAAGTTCTGAAGAAATTTGGAACATAGAAAACTAGAGTGTAAATCAAGGAAAAATAAATAGAAGTGAAATCTAAAATTTTATTAGATATTTTTTAATCCCCCATCATATCATATCATATCTTAACATTGTTATTTATATTACATTTTTATATTGTAAACAGTTAGATTTATCTTCCCAAAATACTTTTTTTTAGAATTTTTTTTTCTTTTATATTTGCATTGAAACACCAATGCCTGTTCCACTAATAAACGAGAAATTATTCAGTTGTCCTGAGGTACCTGTCACGTGATGCCTCACACCACTCATATAGTTCCATGTGAGCCACTCATGTAGATATTCTAAAAATATCTAATAATTTTTTCGAAAATAAGCCTGAATAAGAATATGGATCAAAATTTCCAGACTTGACCCAATCTCGTGGGTGACATTCATTGGTTTTAGGTTCTGTTGAAATTAGGCCTGCAAACGAACCGAACTGTTCGCGAACCGGTTCGGTTCGGTTCGAGTTCGGTTCGGTTTGAGTTCGAGTTGGATGCTTTGTCGAATCGAGTTCGCACATGATGTTATGTTCGATTGCTCGATCGAACATGTTCGCGAACCATGTGGTTCGGTTCGGTTCGATAAGTTCGAGATCGGTTCGAGTAGTTCGATTTCTTACATGTTTAAATTATTTTTAAAATTCTAAATACAAATAATTGGTTATTTCATAATTCATATTAAATTTTAAAGTTTGTCTTATCAATAATTGTTAAATTTGTAGTAATTTTCTTTATTTATTACTTAAACATCTTTTTTATTTTTTTTAATAATTGATTATATGTAAACATTTTTATTAAATAATTAATAAATAGTACTGTGTATTTCTTCACCTCTAATTTAATTAAAATAATTTTCATATTTTCATAAAAATTTTAAAAATGATTGTTGGATTATTACAACTTACATCGCTAATAATTTAATAAATTACAACCCATGTCATAAATCACATAAATAAAGTAATTAATCATCATGCAATGAAAATTCGACATTAATTAAAGAATGATACAATATTGTTGCTTACATTTACATGATTTATTAAAAATGTCAAATTGAGATAGATAATAGAGAAATCAAGTTATCAATGTATCGAGACTTCACTATTAAAGTAATAGTCATTGTACAATTACTATTGTATATTATATCAATTATCAACTATATAATTAAAAGTACAACCTTGATTTTACCAATTTTTAAAATTTTTAATTTTACAGACTTACAGTGTATATGTGAAACAATGAGAGAGTGATTGGCTAACTTTGATTTATGCAATTAAGCAATCATATTTAGTGTAAATACTAAAAAGTAATGTTTAATAATTCAATTAAACAATATGTCACAGTACTGTTTTTATGAAATTAAAATGAGTTATTAATTTAAATTAGAATAAGCAAAAAGATTTTTAAAAAAATGAAAAAAAAAATCTCTAAATAACTTTGAGCATTTGATCTTAGAATCGTAGTTAATTTATTTAGTTTTAAACAATATAAGTTATATAACTATGAAAATTATAAAATTTTTATAAAGTAATTCATCTTATTACTTATGTAAATTATTTTTAAAATTCTAAATATAAATAATTGGTTATTTCATAATTCATATTAAATTCTAAAGTTTGTCTTATCAATAATTGTTAAATTTGTAGTAATTTTCTTTATTTATTACTTAAACATCTTTTTATTTTTTTAATAATTGATTATATGCAAACATTTTTATTAAATAATTAATAAATAATAATATGTATTTCTTCACCTCTAATTTCATTAAAATAATTTAATATTTTCATAAAAATTTTAACAATGATTATTGGATTATTACAATTTACATCACTAATAATTTAATAAAGTATAACCCATGTCATAAATCATATAAATAAAGTAATTAATCATCATGTAATGACAATTTGACATTGATTAAAGAATGATACAATACAGTTGATTACATTTGCATGAGTTATTAAAATTATCAAATTGAGATAAATAATAGAGAAATCAAGTTATCAATGTATCGAGATTTCACTAATAAAGTAATAGCCATTGTACAGTTACTATTGTATATATTACATGAACTATATAATTAAAAGTGCAAACTTCAATTCACCAATTTTTGAATATTTTAGTTTTACAAACTTACGGTGTATATGTGAAATAGTGAGAGCTAAGAAAGTGATTGACTAATTTTGATTTATGTAATTAAGCAATCATATTTAGTGTAAAAACTAAAAAGCAGTGTTTAATAATTCAATTAAACAATGTCACAGTACCGTTTTCATGAAATTAAATTTAGTTATTAATTTAAATTAGAATAAGCAAAAAGGTTTTTTTTAAAATGAAACAAAATCTCTAAATAGCTTTGAACATTTGATCTTAGAATCGTAGTTAATTTATTTAGTTTTAAACAATATAAATTGTACAACTATGAAAATTATAATTTTTTATAAAATAATTCTCAATATTTATTGTACAACTATGAACGTTCGCGAACTGTTTATGTTCGCGAACTTGCACATGTTCGATAGGTTCATGAACTGATCGCGAACTCGATTATGTTCGCGAACTCGATCATGTTCGACAATGTTCGCGAACTCGATCATGTTCGACTATGTTCGCGAACTGTTCGCGAACTCGATCATGTTCGCGAACAGTTCGCGAACATCTAACGAACCGAACTCGCACACAGGTGTTGGTTCGATTAAGTTATTCGAACATGTTCGAGTTCGACCAGAAGTGTCGAGTTCGGTTCGAGTTCGACAAAGTTCGATTCGGTTCAGATCGTTTGCAACTCTAGTTGAAATGAAGGGCTTGGACATTTGTGTTTGGTCCCCAAACATAATTAGTAGGCTACAATTTAGCCCGCTTTATCACCCACCCCTTTTCTCTTTATTTATTTTTTAAATTATTTTAGGAATCTAGATTATTACATTTTAATCCTAAGAGTCAAACTGTCAAAAAAATATCCTAATAAAAAGAGTCTAATTTCTTTTTGCGGTAGTATAAATTAGACAATGTCTTTAATTATATAATCACAATTTTATCATTATTCCATCACTCAATAAATTTAAGGATAAATATATAATAAAAATTTATACTTAACATTCATAAACTTTATAAATAGAACTTTTTGCAAAACGAAGAGTAATAGTCTTTTACTTATACAAACTCACCAATTTCGTGTAAAGCACAAACGGCATGGACGTGGATAAGAATTTATTAGGTTAATTATTAAGATAATTAATTAAATATAGCATAAATATTTAATTATATTTTAAGAAGATAGTTGTAGTTATTAAATTATTAAATATTTATTTAAATAATAAATTTTTGAATCTTCGATTAAACATTTGAATGGAGTATAGATTTATTTCATTGTGATTATGAGAAAATAATTATTTTAATTTTATTTAAATTTATAATGAAATTCTATATTAAAGCTTGTATTGAAAAATTTTGCTTGAAATTCTAATCATAATAGAATTATGAAACTCAAGTTTTAATACATTTTAATTTCACGTGATATGTTAAAGATATTTTTAATATCTTTATGTATTAATTAATTTATAATAATAAAATTATCCTATATAAATTTTGTTAAGATTTTTCATAAATTTGTGACAATTTTTTTTAAAGAAGATTAGTAGAATCAAAAATATTTTTTTTAGAATGTTATTTTCCTACTAGATATATAAAAATAAAAAACATCTTTCCTTTTTTAACAGGCTGAGGTTTATTGAGAATACGTTAATAATTCGGATAGTATTTAATTGTTAAAATTTGAATTATTAATTATACTATTTTGAATTAAAAAAATACTAAAACTTAAAATTTGTGAAATTAAATTTGTATTTTAATTATATAGTTGATTAATGATGGAGTCCAAGGGTAGATTTGTCCAGAGGTTGATGACTTGATGGTGTTCGAGCCCAGTTTGATTAGGAAAAGGGAACAAGGGAAAATACAAGCCCAATATAATAGTTTACATTGGTCTATATAATCATACTAGCACATTGGCTACTTGCAAGCACGGGTTACATTTGAAATATTTTTTATAATTTTTTATTTTAATTTTAGAGAATTTTTTTATATACTTTATGTTTATTACACTTTATTTAGTTGTCTTATACTTTGCATTGTGTATTTTTACCGTTCCAACATATAAAGTTGATATTGACTTTTTTTTATAAATAATATGAAACATTTCTAAATTTAAAATTGATATAGAATCATTTACTTTTATAAATAATATAATCATGCATACAAATTATAAATTATAAATTATAAAAAAAAATATTATTAATTAACTGATGTATTAATTTATAATTTTAATTTACACTTAGAAAATAAGGTACAATCTTAGTGTGAATGTATATTTGATTTATCATGTTTTTATTTTAATAATTGGTAATATTTTTTTGGACATGCAATATTTTTTATTTTTTATATTTTGGGACTTTTTATTTCAAAATCAAATTCACATAACAAATAAAAGTAGAAAAGAAAAGAAATTGAAGTAAGACAATTGCCTTAATGTTATACTATAATATTAATTACTAAATATTGTCTATGACATTATATTATGAAAAGATATAAAAAAATATTAAAATATATAAAAAATGTATTGTCTTAAATATATAAGGCCGCCGATAGTATTTGTAATTAATTGTAAAACTTGTACAAAGTTTAGTTGTAATCCTGATATTATTTATTCCTAATATTAATAGTAACCCTTTTAATCAACCGTTACTTTTTCTTTCTACATCTACTTCTTCTCCAAACCTTTTTAATTATTTATCATATATTATAGGAAAGTGAACTAGAATGAAGCAAATAATAACTAAATATTAAGAGAATTAAATTTAAAAAATTTAATGTACGAACCACTTACAATCAACATTACAAAGTTATTGATTGAAAAAATTTCCTGTAACCATTCATAAATTAATCTTCTCACTCTATTCAACACAACATGACTACATGTATTGAGGAAAAATTAAAAATAACACATTCCAAAGGTTTAGCAAAAGTCTATAAATATACTAAAAATAACATGCTTAAGAAAAGGAAAAAACTAACTAAAAAGATAAGAGAAGAATATGTGAAAGACAAAAGAGAGATGAAAGTGGAAAAGAGTTGAGAAGAGGCGGAATAGAGAATAAAAGATTGGGGTAAGAGAGGAAAAAGAGGAGATAATTATGTAAAAAAAAAAATAGGGTTTAAGGTTTTATTATTTGATATTTTTCCTAAAATGTAGAGTTAAATATAATTTTATTTATAATTAGAATTTATTGCTAAATTCTAGGTTTGAAGGGACACTCTCAAAAATGTAGGGTTGAACGAGAATTTTGTCTTATTATATATATATGTAATACAAACCCTACTTATATTTGAATTGTAATTATATTTATAATTTAATAATAATAACAAATTAATATTAGAGAAGATAATCATATGATTGTTTTATTATAAAACTATATTACTTATCTTTATTCCAGATGGTCTTATTATACAATTAAAATGTTGTTTAGTTTTTATGGGTTTTTTTATAAATATATTATTAAAAAAATAATTCGTTTTCAATATTTTAATTTTAATTTTATAATTGAATCAAATTATTGATCAATGTATTTTATACACACACACACATTCTAATAATAATAATATAGGTTAATAAAATAAAATATAAACATTAATATAAAATTATATTACAAACGTAATTAAAATTAAAATAAATATTTTCACATAATCATAAATAAATAATCTACAATAATTCATTTAAATATTTAGCTTAATAATTAATTGAAAGAACCCACAACATATAATTCAATCATTAGTTATTTAAATAAATATTTAACTATTTAATAGTTACAACTGTATTCTCAAAATCACAATTAATTTTTATTTATTAATATAATAAATTATTATCCATACAATCCGTACTTTGTGCGGGGTCGATGAACTTATTTAGATAAATTAATAACAAAAATTGACTTATTATAGAAAAAAATAAAAGGTCGAACTAAAAAATAGGTGGACCAAAAAAAAAAAAGCCAAACAAAAAAAGGGAGGACTAACCAACTTGTGTATTTAATTATAATATAGATAGATTACAACCATATTTAATTAAGAATAACAAATTCAAATTTAAACTATATTATCTAAGTCATAATAAAATCTTATTTAATAATGATAACAAAATAAAATGTTAGGTAAGATGATCTTATAATTCTTTATTTGTAAATTATATTACTAATTTTTATTTTTGAGTTGGTTGAATTGAACGACGAGTCATGTTGTACAATAGTAATATTTTTGATGTTTGAATTTTATGTTTACAAGTTCTTATTTGATAGAGTAAGTAGCTTATTTTTTTTAATAATTAAAGCACATGGTCGATTAGTATATTATATTTTTATTTTAATAATAATAATAACTATTATATTATCTAAATAATGATTAAAATTTTCTTATACTGATATCTCAATAATGGTAACAAATTTAAGTTATGTAGATGAGTTTTATAATAATTTTCTTTTCTTTTCTTCTCAAATTATATTTTATAATTGGTAATATAATTTTACTTAAGCTTGTATTATTATATAGATATTTGAATAAAAGAAATCAAATAATATTAGGTAACATGATCTTATTTTAATTATCTTCTTATAAAATTATATTAAGAATTGATGTTTTTTTTTATAAAACTAGGATATTCATTATAATTTTTGAATAAAAACAACAATTTAATATTATGTAAAATGATCTTATTTTGATTATTTTCTTATAAAATTATATTACTAATTCTTATTTTATTATAAAACTAAGATACTATTTTTAATTTCTGATTTAAAATGATAAATACTAAAGTTGACTTAGTCAAAAAAAAGTCAAAGGTCAAACTAAATCAAAAAACAAACAAATTAAATTATCTATTTAATTATGGTACAGATTAAGGTTCACATTGGTACTATAAGTTGAAGAGTTTTAGTGGTATATACAAAAATATGAATGACACACGCAACTGACCCCCTAGTATGACTAAAATGAAGGTCGAGCCCAATCAAACTTTTGAGCACCAAGCCTATATTGAGCGTTCATTTTCAACTTGATCAGTCATAGCCATAAAATCTTATTAATTTGAGGCTTTTGAGCAGTGCAAACCAATCCCCTCATTCTTAACTAGATAGCTAACAGCAACTCAAGTTTCAAGCGTCTCTAGTCTCTACGATAGACTCCCTCAATTTTGAATAAGAGTTTCATTATTAAAAAACCATGTATTAATTTGACAAAAAGTTATAAATATATATGTGATATATATATAAATATATATGTGATATATATATAGGGAATGATTCATAGCAAGCGTTTGCTATGGACATTATTCCAGTAAATGCATATTTAACAGTTGAAATAATGATTTTAATGGATAAGATGGAGTCCCACCCGCTATCTAAGATAACGGGTAGGAAAAAAAAAATTCTCAATCCACCCGTCATCTTAGTTGACGGGTGGAGTTTCGTTTTTTTTTTTTTTTTTTTTTAATCTAAGTTTAACAAAATAAAAGAAAATCAAAAAAAATAAAATCTCACCCGTTATCTTAGTTGACGAGTGGAGTGTTTAGTTTTTTTTTTAATATAACTTTAACAAAAAAAAAAATTCCCGCCAGTCATCTTAGTTGACGGGTGGAGTGTTGAGTTTTTTTTTTTTTTGTTAAAGTTATATTAAATATATATATATATATATATATATATATATATATATATATATATATATATACACTAAACACTCCACCCATCACCACCCGTCAACTAAGATGACGGGTGGAAATTATTATTTTTTTGTTAAAAAAAAAAAAAAATTAACACTCCACCCGTCAACTAAGATGACGGGAGGGATTTTTTTTTTTGTTAAAGTTATATTAAAAAAAAAAAAATACTAAACACTCCACCCGTCAACTAAGATGACGGGTGGGAATTTTTTTTTTTTTGATTTTTTTTTTGTTAAACTTATATTAAAAAAAAAAAAAAAAAAAAGCAACACTCCACCCGTCAACTAAGATGACGGGTGGAATTTTTATTTTTTTTAAAACTTATATTAAAGAAATAAAAAAAAAAAAACAAAACAAAACTCTATCCGTCAACTAAGATGACGGGTGAGAATTTTTTTTTTTGATTTTTTTTGATTTTGTTAAACTTAGATTCAAAAAACAAAACTCCACCAGTCAACTAAGATGACGGGTGGACTGAGAATTTTTTTTTTCCTTATCCGTTCTCTTAGATAGCAGGTGAGACTCCATCTTATCTATTAAAATCATTATTTCAACGGTTGAAGATGCAAACGCTTGTTATGGATCATTCTCCATATATATATATATATATATATATATATATATATATATATATATATATGATTCATAAAAACATTAAGGCAAAAAAAGAGTATGTAAATTACATTCCGTGCATAGTGGGGAGAGAGTAGCGGAAGGTTGCTACTCGGCCACCACTTGTAGATTTTTTCTAGGCGGCAAATAATTTCAAAGTAAAAATAATTTTGTCGAGAATAAATGTGTTTAAACTAAAGCTAAATTTGTTAGAATAATTATAAAAATATCCTTAAATATATGATTGTATTACAAGTATCATTTTTACTCCGCCTTTGATACATATAGAGAGATCAGAGAGTGAGGGAGGAAGGGAGAGGGAGAGAGATTACGGATGGGCCGGGTAGAAGACAGAGATAGATGATGAAGATGTTTCAGAAGGGGGGCAGGTCAGTGTAATAGCCCCACTAGTTAAAAGAAAGAAAGGGAGGAAAGAAGCACTACCGGCCTTATGCTCCCACTTTCTGATCACCATCTTTATTGTCCATACAAATAGCCACAAACACACACGCAACCCCAAATATATCTCAAAAGCATTGTTCTCTCCTCTCCTCAGGTGCCACCTTTATACTAAATGCTTTTTAATTTCATTCCCCTCCTAATTCGATCCCCAATAGGTTCCGAGTTAGCTAGAAAGCTAGAGTTTTAGCCTCCCATCTTAATATGGTATCCCCACCTTCCTCTAAAGCTAAAACCATGACAGAAGAAAGTGAAAATCTATCTCCAATCCATTTCTGGTCAAAAGATGCCTCCATTTGATGATATCTTACCTTAGCAAAGAAGGAATTCAATAACCAAAGGCATCTTCACCTCTCTCTCTTTCTTCTAGTCAAAAGAAGGATTTTTTTCTCTAATGTATATCACTTCCCCTTCCTAAAAAACTGGTTTAATTTGATTTTTTTAGTCAAATTAACTACTATTTTATAATAGAAATTTTAACTATTTTTTTTATAAGTAAGATGGAAAAATTATAACTATAAAAACCCATATCAAATTTACTAATACCTCCAAATTTCATTAATTTGAAAATATAAATAAATATGTTTATTTTTAATTTTAAAATTGGTTAATTTTATTAAAAAAATCAAACTAAGTTAGTTTTTTAGGATGGAGGTAGTAAGATTTATCTAGGATCATACACTTAAAAAAGGAAATTGATTGGATATCTCATTTTCGATGAAAGGGAGTATTAACTATTTTGTTCATCCTAGGATTAACATATTACATATATATCTTAATAAGAAGCTGTATTATTAATTTATTGTTCTAGTCACTATTTCCCTTCCTTCTTGTCCATTGATTTCAGCATTTACCAAATAGAGAGGAAATGTTTATAAGCAAGTGGCCGGATGATATACGTAAATATCTGTCAATTAAATTTTTATTAGTATAGACGTATATTATACATTTTTAAAATAAAAACTTTAGTAAAATTTTATCACTAAGGATCCTTATATATGTTAAAATGTATATAAGTTAATTAAAAATATAAATAATGACATATTAAAAAATATAATAGTAATAGCATAAAATATATCTTTAATTTTAAAATAGAGATTACAGAAAAAAGGTATTGTGGAGTATATTTTAGTTTTAAGAAGTTAATTCCATAAAAGCAAGGATCTGATCTTTAAAAGTGACTCAAGGTACATATAGAAAAATTAAGAATAAATAAAAACAAAATTTTCATTAATTGTTGTCTACATAAAAGAGAAATTGCAAAGAAAAAAATTCTACTATTTTGGACCTTTGACAAACGCATACACCCACAAAAATAGAAAAATTATTAAATATTTCTGGGACACTTATTACGTGGTATCTCATATTATTTATGTGTTATCATTTTAACACTTAAAATTAATTATTTCATTTTAAATATTAAAATGATAACATATGAATAATGTGAAATATCACGTATTAGGTGTCCAAAACTACATACATCCATATACGGAATAAAATATGCACCGATGCCTGTAGGTGGAAGTTAATTAAATAAATCAATAGGTTGTTCCCTTGATGATGATCATATCCTTACCATCTTTCCTTTAAAATTAAGATTCTTGGGGTTAGTTATTTAATTTTTGCTAAGGCTTAAAATTGTAGTCCCCCATAAATCTATACATTTTAATGTCATTAGTATTTAGTCAATGTGCAAGTCTCATGCAATATTATGCTCACACATGGAAATAAAAAAGCACGGTATATATGCATAATAAATCTATTAATTAAAAACACATATATAAATTCAATTATTGATCAACAGAAACACATCTTGGCACGTCTCCAGTAATCTGCGCTTCAATCACTACCAAAAAAGGTTATAATTCCATGACGTTAGTCGGACATGTTATTCTTTTTTTTCTAAATTTTTTTTTTGTCAAAAAGTCAAAATATTGAAATAAACAAAAAATTAGTTGTACATTTTATACGTACTCCTTCTGTCCCCAATTCAATTTAAGATATTTTAAAATTAAAATTAATGCAATTTATTTAACTTTTAAAATAATAAATTTTATAATTAACAGTACTATTTTATAATTTTTGTAATTGCATTTTTAAAACTAAATAAAGTCATCATTTTTTATTTTAAAATATTTTTAATTGACTTCAAAATGTGAATTTGCTCACATATTTTGAGATGAGAGAGATAATTTATAATATTCACAATTGCATTAATTAAAAAAAAAAATTTCATATTAATTTTGAATATAAAAATATCATAACATAACTAAAAAGGCCAAAATAGCTACTTTTCTCTCTCCCACTTTCTATCCTTATATATTTTCACTCTTATCTTATCTCATAAATATTTTTCAAGTTTTATTAATTTTATTTTTAAAAAAAATTCACACACATAATATATGCTACATAGACCGGTAAATATTAAAGCACTAAAGATAGCAACAAGATTCAATCAAAATATTCTCATAAAACACATTCAATAGAATGAAATTAATAACAATATCAGTACTCACATTCAAAATTCATATGATGCTAATTCATTTAATAACTTTATATAAATTTGTCAAATTAGGATTGTAAAGAGATACTTATAAGTACAAAGAATAAAAGTGATATTCGAGTATAGTAATCCAAAATTCGTGCATCATTCAATATAAAATTTCACCAAATTAAAAACTTTTACGACTTTAAAGAAATTCGACAGA
Source organism: Hedera helix (assembly GCA_947179155.2). Taxonomy (NCBI): domain Eukaryota; kingdom Viridiplantae; phylum Streptophyta; class Magnoliopsida; order Apiales; family Araliaceae; genus Hedera; species Hedera helix. Next base: position 43,186,091 of record OX359269.1, read on the forward strand.
CTCGGGTGGTGTTTGATTGCATTTTAATGCATCTTAACAACTCACCTCTTAATATATCTTAATAACCCACATATTTATATTAAGAAATTCTCTGAATAATTCAGACTTATACGTGTATCTTAACTATTCAGATGACCTCTTAATACAAAAATATGGGTCGTTAAAATGTATTAAGAGGTGGACAGTCCTCGACTCCTTAATCTGCTCAACGCTACTCCAACGGTCCAGATCCGATCCAACTCCAGTCACCTACGGCGTAATTTAGTCAGCCCCCATCTTCTCGCCTGTTAGTCCACTAGATATATCAACTTCATTCGAAATGACTAAAAACTCACCTTCCACCAAAAACAAATCATTTAAGTTCAGGCCATTTATGTAATTTAATTTCCAAGAACAAATATAAAATGCACTTGCCTCTTTCAACTTAGCTGCAAAAAAACACCTGCAAGAAACAGAGAGAGGAGAGAGAAACTAACGTTAGGTTCCGCCGGAATCTGACTTACCGGTGATCGGAGCTATCTTAATATTCCTTTCCTTGTACGATTTTATAGTAGATTTAGTGTTTGTTAGCTTGGTTTTAATTACTACCGGCCGGGGAATTTATAAAAATTAACCAGCCGGGCTGGGGAAGGTGGCGCGTAGTATGGGATTTTGTATATGTCCGTTAGAGACTCCGGCGAGGTTACTGTGGAGTACCAGTTTCTTCCGCCACAAGATCAGGATTTAATTTCTACCTAATTCCTCATAAACCCAACACACAGAATACATTTATACTATTACGTTTGTATTCATTTCGATCGCCGGAAATATAAATCCATCACTGGAGATCTGACTCATATATATATACAAATCAAAACAACTTTTCAAGAATGGATTCCGGCCGTCTTTTCTTTAGTCCCCCGTGCAACGGCAACATGTTCCTTGGGAATGGTGATTCCGTTTTTCCAGGTAAATTTTTTCTTTTTTCCGGTCTTTCGATAAAATTTTGCGTATAGTCATCTTTTAATGATATCATGCTAGCTGCTATGAACATGCAGATCTTGCTGGAACTATATTTTTTAAATTGATCAATTGAAATGATTGTATTATGTATTGTTAAAATTTGACCGATATGTGATAACTTTTTTCCGCTATATATTTAAACTTGAATTGAGAATTTGTGTAATTATTCAATTATGGTACAATATATATACATGTAGGAACAAGATCAGTTATGAACATGGAAGAAACCACAAAGAGGCGACCCTTTTTCAGCTCCCAGGACGAACTGTTCGACGATGAATATTACGACGAACAGTTGCCGGAAAAGAAGCGTCGTCTCAGTCCTGAACAGGTCAGTTGGACTAGCTAACCCCACTTAATTATATGTTTTATAATTACATATATATATATACGTCTCAAATCAGAACCGACTGCCTAAATATTTAAATTCCCTCGAGATAAACTATATATATATATATATATATATATATATATATATATATATATATATATATATATATATTAAGAGCAATTATACACCATAAAAAGCATATTCACACACCAAATACTATTTTGTTTATATTGTTTTTTTTTATCTAAACCGTATCATATCAGCATCAAATATTTCCCATAATTGATTTAACCCAGAACATTTTGATATGATCCTATAATAAATATCATCTCACATCCAGAAAGAAAAGTTATTATGTATGATCAAATTTGGTTGGTTATATATGTGCATGTTATTTTTTAAAAGGTTCTCTTGCTGGAGAAGAGCTTTGAGACAGAAAACAAACTGGAGCCAGACCGTAAAACGCAGCTAGCAAAGAAACTAGGACTGCAGCCTAGACAGGTGGCTGTATGGTTCCAAAACCGCCGCGCAAGGTGGAAGACTAAACAGCTGGAGAGGGACTATGATCACCTCAATTCCTCCTACGACTCCCTCGTCTCCGACTATGACTCCATTCTCAAACACAATGAAAAGCTCAAAACTGAGGTATTAACTAATTATCTCTGAATTCTAAAATTAGAGATATATTCATAAAACAATAATTTTTATAAAATATATATTTTTAATTTATCCTGTTGTATCAAATAAAAATAACTAATAATATATTACGAATTTCATGACCCTTTGTATATATAATTAAGTTTTATTAAAAAATATCTTTTGAAACAGATAAACATATATATACTATCTCTAAATTTTGGATGGGAGGAGGACTTGGTGCTTAATTACTCTTCATTTTTATTTTCTAAAGTTCTTTCTTAAATGGCCAGAAAAGAGATCTGATTGAATATATATGGTTAACATACATGATATACTTATAGAAAAAATAAACATAAATGACGAAAAATGTTTGCTAGCTATCACAATATATAATATATACTAGTAATTGCCCGTGCCTAAAGGCACGGCATAACGAAAAATTAAATTAAAATTAATTTTTTTTATTATTATCTGTATTGTTTTTAAAAAAATTATAAAATATAAAAATTAATATTATAGTTATTCTTCTTCTTCTTCTTCTTCTTATTATTATTATTATTATTATTATCATTACTTTTGATATTATTATTATTATTATTATTATTACTATTATTATTGTTATTATTACTATTATTATTGTTATTATTATTACTGTTATTATTATTACTATTATTATTATAATTATTATTATTATATTAATTATTATTATTATTATTATTATTATTATTATTACTACTACTATTATTATAATTATTATTGTTGTTGTTATTATTATTATTATAATTATTATTATTACTAATGAAAAATTAGATTGAAATTCAAAAAATAAAAAAATTAATATTTGCTATTTTATTATTATTGGTATTATTTTTATTATTATTATTATTATTATTATTATTATTATTATTATTATTATTAATACTACTTTTGTTATTATTATTATTATTACTACTACTTTTGTTATTATTATTATTATTATCATTACTTTTGATATTATTATTATTATTATTATTACTACTATTATTATAATTATTATTGTTGTTGTTATTATTATTATTATTACTAATGAAAAATTAGATTGAAATTCAAAAAATAAAAATATTAATATTTGCTAATTTATTATTAAGAAATTATTATTTTATTATTCTCGGTATTATTATTATTATTATTATCATTACTTTTGATATTATTATTATTATTATTATTATTATTATCGGTATTATTATTATTTTTATTATTATTATTATTATTATTAATATTATTGTTGTTGTTGTTGTTGTTGTTGTTGTTGTTGTTATTATTATTACTATTATTATTATATTAATTATTATTATTATTATTACTTTTGTTATTATTATTATTATTATCATTACTTTTGTTATTATTATTATTATTATTATTATTATTATTATTATTATAATTATTGAGTGACATTGATATTATTAATTATTATTATAATTATTAATATTAATACTATTATTATTAGTAGTAGTAGTAGTAGTTGTAGTAGTAGTAGTATTATGAGTTTTGGGGGGAAATTTGATATGAGTTTTGGGGGGAAATTTGATATGAGTTTTGGGGGGAAATTTAGTAAGGAAGGATCAATCTAGGCCATTGAATTTGGGTAAATTAATCTCAGACGTTGTTGTGGTTTGTCAAATGAAAGATTCAAAATGGGTTGTGTTTTATTATATAGATAGTACAGATCATGTTGTAAAAAAAAATAAAGGTAACGACAAAACTTAACCATCAGTGTGCGCGAAATTTCTAAACTCATACGTAAGCATACATGCATACATACATACGTGTGTATATATATACATACGTCTATATATATGTATGTACACACACGTAGACACAAAATTTTAAAATAAATTATTCTGTGTGCATATTTCTAATCTTCTCTTCTTTTTGTTTTCGTTATGAAACTTGAAGAAATAGTAGTGTCAATAGCATACAATTGAGTCATAAGTGCTGAATGAGTCCAATTAGGGTGAAATTATCTTATATTACCGATAAAATTTTATAATTTTTTGTTATATTGAATATAGGATGTGTTATAATTTTGATGGCCAACGATAAGAAGACGTTAGAGTTAAAAGTATAATTTTTGTTATAATTAATATAATAAAAAAAAGCAATAAAACTAACCGATAATTTATTATTTTGACAATTTCACCTCAATGGAAACTCTTCTGAACACCTGGTTAAGCATGTAGTAAGTTGATTGGAACTTTACTGGACTGGTCCCTCGCTAAAATATTGGTGCTTAAATTATAAATATGTCAAGCTCAACAGTTCCGTTCTTTGTACAATGCCAAATAAAATAGCATCTGTTTCTGTTCTGAACCCCACTAGGCACCGGCCTTCGCTTACAAAGAAAAATTTTCAATACACAAGGACGAATATAATACAGTATAATATACCTTCGCAGTTCCTATAAAGATATGCTCAGACTCTTGTGGCGTCAAAGTACCGGTGATTCTAGTAGAGAATTGCTTAGTAATTACCTTAGACTTCTCTCTTTACCCACTCCAAAACCCTAATTAGAAAATAGCAAGCGTTTTATACGCGAGGTGGCAACAAAATTTAGATTTAGTGAAATTTACATTTTTGGAAAGAACATTAATATATATATATATATATATATATATATATATATATATATATATATATATATATAATAACATAGAGTTGTAATGTAACTCATATGTATACTTCTATTGAGATATTTTTAAATTAAAAATTGAGATAATTCATTAACAATTATGAAATTATAAATTTTACGATTAATGTTTAATATTTTTTAAATAATTTACAATAGTCGTCATTGTATTGACAAAAATTAATAAAAATTATGTTAATTTTGAGTTTAAAAATGTAATAAGTTGGTTTTAAAAAATCAATAATGAACTTATACATATTTTGAAATTGAGAAAGTACAATTTGTACAATTTTGTATTGTACAAATACAATGTCTGTACGTTTAACTTTTCAAAATCTCAATTTCATCTAAATCGGATATTGTATAATGATATTAGCGACCGAACAAACTTATGTTCAAATATGAGTTACATTTGATTTTTTAATTATTTTGTTTTTAAACAAATATATAATGTTTTGACCAAAAATTGCTTATTTTTTTAAAAAATATTATGTTATGGCGTGTAATATGCAAGTTAAAAAGAAAGTTGTACAAACTTTTTTCACAAATTGCATAGATCTCTATTTTCTATATTTTTCGACGATATTATATTTAGTAAACAAAATAATATGTATAGAAACAGTAAATAAGTTGAAAATGTTTACTGTAGGTTGTTTCCTTAACCGAGAAGCTGCAAGCAAAAGCAGTGGCCGGAGAGCCAATGCCAGATCCGAAACCTGAACCACTTGCGGTGGAAACTGACCACGTTCTGCCTATTCAGTTAACGGTGAAGGCGGAGGATCGCCTGAGCACTGGGACCGGTGGGAGTGCGGTGGTGGATGAGGATGGGCCGCAGCTTGTGGACAGCGGTGATTCATACTTTCCCAACAACGACTACCATGAATGCGTTGGCCCAATGGATCACGCTGGGGTCCACTCAGAGATGGATGACGGTAGCGATGACGGCCGCGGTTATTTCTCTCATGTGTCGGTGGCGGCGGCGGCGGCGGCGGCAGACCAGCAGCACCACCAGGAAGAGGGAGAGCCAGTGGGTTGGTGGGTTTGGTCATAAAGTCATAATAATTATTATTAGCTTATTATATACTATATAATCTTCTTATTTAATTAAAACTTGTTTTGTACTATATAACTTCATATAATATTATATATTAGAACATGGATTCAAAAGTCGAAGGTTGATTAAATGGATCTATGGGTTATGGGTTATATGTATATATATATGTTTGAATAAAAGGAAGTGAATTGCTCAGCTCTGTTTTCTTTTACTGTTTCTCGTATCTAGAGTTGCTAAATATTTTTGCTTTCTTTCTAAATACTTGGTCAAGTAGCGAAAAAGGATCAATTCTGTTATTAGACTGAAGCATATATGAAACATGTAAGAGAATTAATTACATCGGGAAGTCAATTATACATACACTCAAATGGATAATGTAAATCATCGCCTATCGGCAGCATCTGGTAGAAAATTTGTTGGGCTTAGCATTTATGTATCATTCATGTTCATGTATGCATGTTTGGCTATATGTTGTCTAACCATGCCCTCATTTATATGAAAGAGAACCTTTAGAAGCAAAATACTAAATTAATTTCTTTGGGGGAAGAATCATGCTTCCCCAATAATATAGGTTTCAGATTATCTGTTATGAAAAATCCCTATTTCTCTTTTTCCAATTATTTTGAAGTTATTGATTTGTGTTTTATAATTTTAAAATTGTAAAAATTAACATGTATCTAAGAGTTAAATATGCACGAGAACAGAGGTTTTCGAAATAGAGGATTTGAGCTCCATAATATATTTGAGATATCCACATGCATATTGGGCAGATGTGTCTTTGAGATTAGTCGAAAAATGAAGAGTTATTCTATGTTTCTAGAGTAAATTAAGAGTATATTTTTTCTTTTCGTATATTTGTGGATTTACGGTACAAATAGCATCATTGACCTATTCTTTTGTACAAATAGGTACAAATACTATTCTTTTGTACAAATAGCATTACTGACCTAAACGGTACTCTTTTGTGGACCGACAAAACCCAAAATATAATCTAATCTTTTTATATGTAGGCCATCCAGGTTTTTTGTTTTTGAACAATTTTTTAAATTGTGTTAGGTGAGGCTTAAATATTACTAGTCTATGTAATTTTCCTTATTCCCAAAAGGTGACAAATTAAATCTTACAACTCCAACCAATGGTTCTCAATTCTTAATCATATCTATCTCTCTTTCTTTCATTTTCCTTTTTCTTTTCCTTTTGATATTCATAACCCATGGCAGTAGGACTCTCATTTCTCAGGATGGAGGAAGAGAAATTTCCAGGTGGTGTGGCATGTTCCATTATATTGCTGAGCCCAATTTATGAAATATGGGCCACTTAAGTTTAAGCTAATTATGTAAGGAAAGAGATTTTAAAAGGGACATTTACACTTTATAATATTTTTTTAGAAAAAATTACATTAAAAGTGCATTTTAAAAATATTTACAAAAATGTTATAATTTAATGTTTTATTTTTAAAAGTAATGCAGTTGTTGTTCCTTCAATTTAGTTACGTGATTTAGTAAATTTCCATATGACCATGTGGTTGTTTGTGTATAGAGCTGCAAATGGTGGTTGTCACCGAGAATACTTTTCATGGAGTTTGTAACCACACATAATCAAAGAAGACGTATCATGTAAATTAATCCTGGTATATCATATATTTGTTGAATCAAATGAGTGAGTTGTGATAGCACCAAATTTAAAGATGGCTTTCCAAAATTCTGTTACGGTGAAGTCTCTATTTCATTTGTCATGCAGCAATGCTGAAAATGCAGCGTCATTGGCAACGTAAATCAAATATTAGTCTTCTTTCTCCTTTTATATTTGTCTTTGTTAATGTGAGTTTGTTAATGTGAATTTCATAATACAGTTGGTAACCAAACCTTCATATTAAGGTAACCAAACCTTCATACCAAGGTAACCAAAACACAATCAACATGTTTCCAAAACGGTGCTCTGTTTTTAAAACACAATCTGCAGGTTTCTGGAGGTAACCAAACACTACTATGAAGGTAACCAATTCCTAAATGTATAGTAAATAGTTTTTTCGTGCAGTAAATCTAAGTAACAAAACACTAGTATAGAGGTAACCAAACATTAGTCTTCTTCCTCATTTTATATTTGTCTTTGTTAATGTGAGTTTGTTAATGTGAATTTCATAATGCAGTTGGTAACCAAACCTTCATATTAAGGTAACCAAACCTTCATACCAAGGTAACCAAATATTAATATGGAAGTAACTAATTTTTGAATTTATTTTTTTTCGGTATGTACTTATATTTTTTTTGGTAACCAAATTCCTGAATGACGATCTGTGAGGATAGTGACCACCGTTCTCATCCTTCTCCGCTTCATCCCTATCCTCTCTCTCGCGTTTGACGAGTTCACCACCTTCTCTGTAAACGGTGGATTTCACAGCCTTTTCTTTCTCTCTCCTCAGCCTATGCTATTCCTCCTTTTCTCTCTCCTATTCTTCTCTTTCTCTCTCCTCCGCATACACTCCTTCTCCTTTTCTCTCTCCACTTCCTCCGCATACGCTCCTTCTCCTTTTCTATTCTGTTTAGTGCATTGCACTTTTTTTGAAATTATTTTATAGATGTATTAATTTTGTAATTATTTTTTAAATATTGTATATTAGTGTAAAGTGCCCATTTTAAAATAGGCTGGCACAAGCCCAAATTAAATCACCAAGCAACAATTTGATGTAATTCATTGATCAAATATTCGACTTTAGTATACAAGTTAGGTTAGGCTAGACATGCACAGTAGGCCGGCTTGGTCCGGCCTGGTCTGGGCCTGGTAGGCATTGACCGTTGACCAGGCCGGACCAGGCTTTGACTTTTGGGCCTGTAGGCGGGGCCAGGCCGGGCTTCTAGATAAAAGTCTGGCCTTTTTAGGCCTATAGGCCAGGCCGGGTCAGGCCTGTAGGTTAGGCCGGGTCAGGCCTTGGGCGGGGTCAGGTCAGTCCAGTCCTTGGGTCGGGCCAGGCCAGGCATAAAAATGTAATCAACTAATTTTTAATGTGAAATATAAATATTAAATAAGCTAACTATTATATTAATTAAATATATTGACAAAAAATTAAAAATGAGTAACTAATCAATAATAAATAATGAGTCGATTATTGTGACGCCCCCAAATCTGGGCCCACACAGCCCAAACTTGAGTCGTCAAAATACTACAACAAAATTATTACAACAAAGCACAACGTACAACAATACAGTGTATAATAATACACAACTAAGTCTTCACTATTATTGCCACACTATTTTACAAAACGTGAAGACTATGATAACTATTCCTCGAACCCTCACTCCATTCCCCGGCTAGACCCTGTTATGTTTTCATCTCCTGTTGAAAAACAATGGAACAAAAGAAAGGGTGAGCTCAAATAGCCCAGTAAGAAATATCATGACTAAGATAATGACGAATAAATTATCATTAGCCTTCAACAGTTGAGTTCTTGATAGAATACAATAGAATACAAGGTTTATATCAAAAACTGCAGTTAAATTCTTAAACAATGTTCAGATCAATAATAGCAGCGGAATGAGTAATCTATTAGAAGAATAATGCAGACTATAATGTCCACTCGCTTCTCTTTTTCATAAAAACATCATCAACTTTTATCATCTGAAATACCATTAGTCATGATAATATAAATTCACAGTTCCTGATCATAATCATGCACATCAACAGTTCATCTTTGCACTACGGGCCAAAGATATTCAATATAGCACCAACGGTCATGATTATACCAGATTCAGCCTTTGGTCATAATCATACCAAACAACAGTTCATCTTTGCACTACGGGCCAAAGAGAACATTCACCACGTGCCATAAAAGACACCGAACAGATGTATCGCCTTTAACCTATTATATCGCCTTTAACCTATCATCTGTTCAACAAATATATCACATCTGTGCCCCCTACCACAGATATTCACAACAGCTTGATTTTTGGATGATTAGAATGATATAAATGATGAACAGAAGAAATAGGATAACAATAAGTATCGGAAGTTTACTTTGTACAGATTCAAATAATGTCCAAATTGTCAACATGATGTGGAGTGAAATTTAAAAATGATATTCAAGATCCACAGTTCAGAATAACGGTTACAATTCAATAGAAAGGTTCACGTAAATAGGAAGGTTCAGTTGAAATAATGAAGTTCAACTATTATGGAACATATAATATTTTCAGGAATTATAGAAGCAATAGTTCCATAATAAATTTCGATTTAGGAGTATGAAAGAAAATAATATCCCTTACCGTAGCAGGTTTGATTAACAAAAGGTGAAGGAAATTAATACAAAGGGTTATTCACCAACAGGCGGCAATCCGCTCCGTAAGGTTATTCCCACAATTTAATAGAATTTGAGTACAAAGAGTTATTGACCAAACAGGCGGCAATCCGCTCCGTAAGGTTATTCTCAGAGATTAATAATAAATGAATACGAAAGGTTATTCACCAACAGGCGGCAATCCGCTCCGTAAGGTTATTCCCACAATTTAATACATGGAAATAAAAAACACATCTTATGAGTAAGGAAGAAACAATATTATTATCGAGAATCAAATAATGATAATCTCTTACCATAGTACGTTTGAATAATGGAAGATGAAAAAGATGGTATCCCTTACCTCAACACGTGACTGGATATTGATTTAAATGAGGTTGATTAACTTGAACAGTACACGTATACTTATAGATCTTCACAAATACTCAAGATGACTTAAGCACACTTAGAGAGAACTTTCACAAGAAGTATTTAGAGAGAGAAAGAAAGAACAAGTAAGGAAGTTTATGAAAAATCCTTAAGTTAAGGCTTCTATTTATAGCCAAAAATCTTATCATTCATTTAATCTAAACCATTCATTTAAAGATCATCTTTTAATCTACACCATCCATTTCAAATATTATATTATCTTTAATCTACACCATTCATTTCATATCACCTAATAATCACCTAACTTTATATTATAAACAAATCAATTTAATTATTCAACAATAATTCACACTTTAATCTACACCATTCATTTCATATCACCTAATAATCACCTAACTTTATATTATAAACAAATCAATTCAATTATTCAACAATAATTCACACTTTAATCTACACCATTCATTTCATATCACCTAATAATCACCTAACTTTATATTATAAACAAATAACTTTATCAATTCAATTATTATGACTAATTGTTATAAATACAGTATAGTTAGCTCTTAGATATCAAGTCAATAAATTAATGAAATACAACTGTTTAAATAACATCATAATAGAGATAACAATAATGTAAAATAAAGCATACGTTACTGTGTAATGACAATTATTGATTCAATAATGTGAATTACTGTGCATATGTTACTGTGACAATTATTAGGTTCAATAATTTAAAAAAAACAGTGCAACAACAATTATTGACTCAATGATATAAAATACAGTGTAATGACAATTATTAAATCAATAATGCAAAATACTGTGTAACAACAATTATTGAATTGATAATATAAAATATTATGCAGTGACAATTATCGATGAAATGATGCGTAACAGTTACGGTGTCAATTATCAGACCAATAATATGAGACACTATGCAATACCGTGTGTTACTGTAGAGTACCGAGTGCTACAGAAAATACCAATAACTACCGTATGCTACTATTCTTTTATCACCGGTATTTTAACAGTTCCGTTGACTATTTTTATTTAAAAAGGTTATTTCTGTCGTTTTCTATATCCGACAAATATTCCGTTGTGGGGTCCACCAATAATTTGTTATTTCGGCGCCGTCGGACCAAACGAATATTCCCCGACCAAACGAATATTCCCCGACAAAGCGAATATTGTCCGACAAAATAAAATTTGCACATAACATCCTTAACTTTTAACTTTATCGATTTAACCACTTACTGTTTCAAAAAAAATATATATATGAAGAAAAATTAAATTTTGTATTTCATAAAATTCGGGGTCTTACAACCTCCCCTCCTTATGAAATTTCGTCCCCGAAATTGACGTACCTGACATATCGAAGAGGTAAGGATACTTAGATTTCATCTCAGATTCTAGCTCCCAGGTCATTTCCTCAGTATCTTGGTTCCTCCATAAAACCTTAACTTGAGGTATAACCTTTAAGCGTAGGATCTGCTCCTTCTTATCCAGGATCTTAACAGGTACCTCTTCGTATGTTAAATCATCTGCTATAACGTCTGGTTCTAACTCAATGACGTGGTTTGGGTCCTTCACATATTTACATAACATAGATATGTGAAAAACGTTATGTATGCGAGACATACTTGGTGGTAGGGCTAGTCTGTAGGCTACGGTTCCTATTCGATCGAGGATTTCAAATAGGCCAATAAATCGAGGGTTGAGCTTTCCTCTCTTTCCGAATCTCGTAACCCCTTTCCATGGAGAAACATGTAAGAATATATGATCTCCGACGTTGAAACTTTCGTCTCTCCGATGAAGATCAGCATAACTCTTTTGTCGTTCTTGTGCGGTCTGTATTCGTTGTCGGATCATTTGGATCTTTTCGGTCGTCAAGCGTACCAACTCGGGTCCCAACAATTTTGCTTCTCCTACCTCATTCCAACATATTGGAGAGCGACACTTCCTTCCATACAATGCCTCGAATGGAGCCATGCCTATGCTTGCTTGGTAACTGTTGTTGTAAGAAAATTCCACCAACGGCAAGTACTTATCCCAACTTCCTTTGAAGTCTAATACACAAAGTCTCAAAAGATCTTCGAGGGTCTGGATCGTCCTTTCCGATTGTCCGTCCGTTTGAGGATGGTATGTAGAACTAAAACGTAGTTCAGTGCCCATAGCTTTTTGTAGACTGATCCAAAAGCGTGAAGTGAATCTAGGATCTCGATCAGAAACTATGGAAACTGGCATGCCATGCAATCTCACGATCTCATTTATGTACATACCGGCAAGACGTTCAAGTGAAAAGTTTTCTCGTATAGGCAAGAAATGAGCAGATTTGGTCAATCTATCTACGATCACCCAAATTGCATCTAAGCCTTGAGAAACTTTTGGAAGACCCGTCACGAAGTCCATATTGATGTGTTCCCACTTCCATTCGGGAACTTCAAGTGATTGTAATGGACCTTTAGGAACTTGATGCTCTGCCTTGACACGTTGACAAGTTAAGCACCTTGAGATAAACTCCGCAATCTCTCTTTTCATATTGTTCCACCAAAATGTATGTCGAATATCTCGATACATCTTGGTACCTCCTGGGTGGATTGCAAACGGCGTGTTGTGTGCCTCCATCATGATTTTATGCTTTAATTCAGGATCGTTAGGAACACAGAGTCGAGAGTTGACTCGAAGTATTCCTTTCTCGTCGATTCTTGCTTCGGGAATGGCACCTTCTTGTACTTTCTTTATCATGTTTATCAGTTCCGGATCGGTAGCTTGAGCAGCTTTAATTTTATCGATTAAAGTTGGTTCTACTCGCACGTGAGCAATCTTCGAGTGGGTCCCTGGTGTCTTTAGCTCTATCTCCATCTTTTGCAAGTCGTACAAAATACACTTTTGTGTTGTCAGCAGTGCACTTGTACTTGCATAAGATTTTCTGCTCAAAGCGTCAGCTACAACGTTCGCCTTTCCCGGGTGATACTGGATTGTGTGGTCATAATCCTTTAACAGCTCAAGCCAACGTCGTTGTCGCATGTTGAGTTCCTTCTGGGTGAAGAAATACTTGAGACTTTTATGATCCGTATAGATATCCACTTTTTCTCCGTACAAGTAGTGTCTCCAGATCTTCAACGCGAAAACGACTGCTGCCAACTCTAGATCATGAGTAGGATAGTTTTTCTCATAATCTTTGAGTTGTCGAGAGGCGTAGGCTATAACCTTTCCATGTTGCATAAGGACACAGCCTAGACCTTTGCCAGAAGCATCGCTGTAGATAACAAATTCTCCTGATCCTGATGGTATGATCAGAACAGGAGCTGAAACCAGTCTCTTCTTGAGTTCTTGGAAACTTTTCTCGCATTCCTCGCTCCATATGAATTTTGTGCTTTTTCGAGTAAGCTGCGTTAATGGAGTGGCGATTCAAGAAAATCCTTCTACGAATCTCCGATAATAACCAGTTAGACCCAGAAAACTTCGGACTTCGGTTACTGTTTTGGGTTGTTCCCAATTTAGTACCGTTTCAATCTTCGCAGGATCGACTGATATTCCTTGACTAGAAATCACATGCCCAAGAAACGCGACCTCCTCAAGCCAGAACTCACATTTCTTCAACTTGGCATATAATTTGTTTTCACGGAGCTTTTGTAGTATCAATCTCAGGTGTTGTTCATGATCCTCGCGACTCTTGGAGTATATGAGGATGTCATCAATAAAGACAACCACAAAATGATCCAAATGTTCCTTGAATATCCGGTTCATCATGTCCATGAAAGCTGCAGGAGCATTAGTTAGTCCAAAAGGCATGACTAAGAACTCATAATGCCCATAACGAGTTCTGAAAGCAGTCTTTGGAATGTCCTCAGCTTTAACCTTTAACTGATGATATCCAGAACGGAGATCAATCTTTGAGAAATGTTGAGCGCCTTGCAATTGATCAAACATGTCATCAATCCGAGGTAACGGGTACCTGTTCTTGTGGTGACATGGTTCGATTCTCGGTAGTCAATGCACAATCTCATACTCCCGTCTTTCTTCTTCACAAATAGAACAGGAGCACCCCAAGGTGATGCACTCGGACGAATGAAACCGGTATCCAACAATTCCTGTAGTTGGACTTTTAACTCTTGAAGTTCAATGGGAGCCATTCGGTATGGAGCTTTGGAAATGGGCTTGGTACCGGGTTCAAGATCAATATAAAAATCAATTTCACGGTTTGGGGGTAAGCCAGGAAGTTCTTCAGGAAAAACGTCAAGAAACTCATTAACAATGGGAATATCATTCAAGTTTGACGTATTTTTGTTCAAATCAGTGACATGAGCTAAAAAGGTTTGACATCCGTTTTTCAATAAACGAATGGCTTTATGGCTAGAAATAACAGTTATAGATTTCAATGGTTTAGTTGCTTGAATTTGCATGACAGGTTGATTAGGAATATGAAAACTAATAATCTTATGAAAACAATCAATTTTAGCATGATGGGTAGTCAACCAATCAATTCCTAAAATCACATCAAATTCACGCATCTCCAAAGAAATAAGGTCAACGGGTAATGTGAGTTTGTTGATTTGAACTAGGCAAGATTTATAGACAGTAGATGTAATGGTCATTTCTCATAATGGGGTTTCAACTGATAAGTCAAAGTCCAAGTTTTCAGGAGTTAAGTTTAAACGCTGAGCACATGCAGGTGAGATAAAAGAATGGGTAGAGCCAGTATCTAACAAAGCGTAGACTTCACGAGAATTTATGAATAGCTTACCGGTTATCACCTCATTCGGTTTCTTGACTGTTATCGATAAATCGAATCCCGAATACTTCATTCGGATCTTCACGTATTTCAACCATGGAAATACCACTGAATAATTTTCTAGCAAACTGTTTCTCGGGTTCATCAACTTCATCAGTAGTAAGGTACCAATGATTTCCATTAAAATAGTATCTTCGATAGACTGCAGTTTCCACGATAGTGACTAACTTAACCTGAATTCCTCTAAATTGTAACGCCCAAAAGTATAGAAACATCATTTTTAAATAATCTTGAAAATCATAGCTAGAACACCATAAATCCCAAAGACTAATATGAAAAGTCCATATATTCTGATCCTTTGTTATAGAGCATAACCAGGTGATATCACTCTCCCAATTAGTGAGTAAATTAAAGGCAATAATTTCCGCAAGTTCGTTACTTCCTTTAATTGCTTCTAAGAATGGATCTGGAACGACTGTAGCAGAGCTTTCACCTTCATCCTTACTGGATAGAACACGCATAATTTTTGCCTTAGGCAAATGATTCAACTCTGAGTTTGTAAGAAGATTATTCGTCGCCTCTTGTTCTGCAGCTACATTTGTTTCGGTAATTTCATAGTTAACCTCCTGATTTCCAGATGCCATACTTAACTGTGGTCACAAAATAAATGTTAGTTCAAATAAACTGACTCATCTCTTCATGTTCCTACATTCAAATCGATTCATTAGATAAAAAAAATCTAATTTAGGTAGGACACACTATTGATTGATTCTATTCGTCTCTCTCCTCCTAGTTCTAACCTCAGATCTCCATTAAAGACCATATCCCTAAGCTCTGATGCCAACTGTGACGCCCCCAAATCTGGGCCCACACAGCCCAAACTTGAGTCGTCAAAATACTACAACAAAATTATTACAACAAAGCACAACGTACAACAATACAGTGTATAATAATACACAACTAAGTCTTCACTATTATTGCCACACTATTTTACAAAACGTGAAGACTATGATAACTATTCCTCGAACCCTCACTCCATTCCCCGGCTAGACCCTGTTATGTTTTCATCTCCTGTTGAAAAACAATGGAACAAAAGAAAGGGTGAGCTCAAATAGCCCAGTAAGAAATATCATGACTAAGATAATGACGAATAAATTATCATTAGCCTTCAACAGTTGAGTTCTTGATAGAATACAATAGAATACAAGGTTTATATCAAAAACTGCAGTTAAATTCTTAAACAATGTTCAGATCAATAATAGCAGCGGAATGAGTAATCTATTAGAAGAATAATGCAGACTATAATGTCCACTCGCTTCTCTTTTTCATAAAAACATCATCAACTTTTATCATCTGAAATACCATTAGTCATGATAATATAAATTCACAGTTCCTGATCATAATCATGCACATCAACAGTTCATCTTTGCACTACGGGCCAAAGATATTCAATATAGCACCAACGGTCATGATTATACCAGATTCAGCCTTTGGTCATAATCATACCAAACAACAGTTCATCTTTGCACTACGGGCCAAAGAGAACATTCACCACGTGCCATAAAAGACACCGAACAGATGTATCGCCTTTAACCTATTATATCGCCTTTAACCTATCATCTGTTCAACAAATATATCACATCTGTGCCCCCGACCACAGATATTCACAACAGCTTGATTTTTGGATGATTAGAATGATATAAATGATGAACAGAAGAAATAGGATAACAATAAGTATCGGAAGTTTACTTTGTACAGATTCAAATAATGTCCAAATTGTCAACATGATGTGGAGTGAAATTTAAAAATGATATTCAAGATCCACAGTTCAGAATAACGATTACAATTCAATAGAAAGGTTCACGTAAATAGGAAGGTTCAGTTGAAATAATGAAGTTCAACTATTATGGAACATATAATATTTTCAGGAATTATAGAAGCAATAGTTCCATAATAAATTTCGATTTAGGAGTATGAAAGAAAATAATATCCCTTACCGTAGCAGGTTTGATTAACAAAAGGTGAAGGAAATTAATACAAAGGGTTATTCACCAACAGGCGGCAATCCGCTCCGTAAGGTTATTCCCACAATTTAATAGAATTTGAGTACAAAGAGTTATTCACCAAACAGGCGGCAATCCGCTCCGTAAGGTTATTCTCAGAGATTAATAATAAATGAATACGAAAGGTTATTCACCAACAGGCGGCAATCCGCTCCGTAAGGTTATTCCCACAATTTAATACATGGAAATAAAAAACACATCTTATGAGTAAGGAAGAAACAATATTATTATCGAGAATCAAATAATGATAATCTCTTACCATAGTACGTTTGAATAATGGAAGATGAAAAAGATTGTATCCCTTACCTCAACACGTGACTGGATATTGATTTAAATGAGGTTGATTAACTTGAACAGTACACGTATACTTATAGATCTTCACAAATACTCAAGATGACTTAAGCACACTTAGAGAGAACTTTCACAAGAAGTATTTAGAGAGAGAAAGAAAGAACAAGTAAGGAAGTTTATGAAAAATCCTTAAGTTAAGGCTTCTATTTATAGCCAAAAATCTTATCATTCATTTAATCTAAACCATTCATTTAAAGATCATCTTTTAATCTACACCATCCATTTCAAATATTATATTATCTTTAATCTACACCATTCATTTCATATCACCTAATAATCACCTAACTTTATATTATAAACAAATCAATTTAATTATTCAACAATAATTCACACTTTAATCTACACCATTCATTTCATATCACCTAATAATCACCTAACTTTATATTATAAACAAATCAATTCAATTATTCAACAATAATTCACACTTTAATCTACACCATTCATTTCATATCACCTAATAATCACCTAACTTTATATTATAAACAAATAACTTTATCAATTCAATTATTATGACTAATTGTTATAAATACAGTATAGTTAGCTCTTAGATATCAAGTCAATAAATTAATGAAATACAACTGTTTAAATAACATCATAATAGAGATAACAATAATGTAAAATAAAGCATACGTTACTGTGTAATGACAATTATTGATTCAATAATGTGAATTACTGTGCATATGTTACTGTGACAATTATTAGGTTCAATAATTTAAAAAAAACAGTGCAACAACAATTATTGACTCAATGATATAAAATACAGTGTAATGACAATTATTAAATCAATAATGCAAAATACTGTGTAACAACAATTATTGAATTGATAATATAAAATATTATGCAGTGACAATTATCGATGAAATGATGCGTAACAGTTACGGTGTCAATTATCAGACCAATAATATGAGACACTATGCAATACCGTGTGTTACTGTAGAGTACCGAGTGCTACAGAAAATACCAATAACTACCGTATGCTACTATTCTTTTATCACCGGTATTTTAACAGTTCCGTTGACTATTTTTATTTAAAAAGGTTATTTCTGTCGTTTTCTATATCCGACAAATATTCCGTTGTGGGGTCCACCAATAATTTGTTATTTCGGCGCAGTCGGACCAAACGAATATTCCCCGACCAAACGAATATTCCCCGACAAAGCGAATATTGTCCGACAAAATAAAATTTGCACATAACATCCTTAACTTTTAACTTTATCGATTTAACCACTTACTGTTTCAAAAAAAATATATATATGAAGAAAAATTAAATTTTGTATTTCATAAAATTCGGGGTCTTACAATTATAAATATTTTGCTTCAAAATATTTTAAAAATATCTTCAAAATTCAAATCTTCAAAAAATGTATCTTCCTAACTTCAAAAACTATCTCTTCATTATATCTTCAAAAAATATATCTTCAATCTTCAAAAAAATATATTTTTTCAATATTCATGGATATGCAATTTCGCGTAGGCTGTGTCGGGCCTTTGCATAGGCCGGGTCAGGTCGGGCTTTTTCGTAGGCCGGGCCAAGCCGGACTTTTACGTCAAAATAGTAGCCTGTTTAAAGACTGTAGGCCGGACCGGTCCGGCCTAGGCTTTGACCAGGCCGGGTTCAGGCCAGGTCAGGCCAGGCTGACCTGTAGGCCGTAGGTTTTTTGTACATATCTACCTATTATTATTATTATTATTATTATTATTATGTGTGTCCTCTTTGTTTTGAAAACAGATGAAATTTGGCCTTTTTGATTTAACTTGAACAAAATTCATGTCTTCATGATTTGCTCTATTTTATATCTATCATTTTATACGTAAAGAGTTGAAAAGCAGCGCATTCATTCTGTCAAGCTCTCTGTCTGCCGAAGCGCAAAGGCTGGGTAATGCAACGAGCCATTGTCAGTGATGTGATATGCAACCTCTAGGATACTCAATTCAAATAATAATAAATTTCATATTAAATTTAAACTATTATCATTAAATTTTGATTTCATTTTTACCTTTTATTTATTTATATATATAAAAAAGAGCTCTAATATGGAACATTTATCATCAATGATCAGCAATATTGTTTAATTGTACATATAAATACCCATGTAAATAATACGCATTTATTTCAAAATGAGATTGTCATTTTATTTTGAGTTTTTCTTTAACATATATTAAAGTTTATCTAAGACAAACATAAATAAATTTCAATAATAATAATAATAATAAGATAAAGTTATATTAACAATGGGCACGTATTGAGATAAATATATTTGATTTGAATTGTTAGTTATATTTAATCCACAGAAGTAATATTAATATATTGTCATATCATTTTTTTGTTAAATGATTAACGGATATTGATAAAAAAATTAATTTTTATTAAAAAAAAATTAGTTAATTAATGTGATTGTTAAAAAAAAAAAAATCACTTCAGTGATTTATATGTAAATTTATGTCTAATTTAACAAATAAAAAAATAATTCTATACAGAGTTCAGGCATTTTCGTCACAGTTTATCTATACAGAGTTGAGGCATTTTCGTCACAGCTTGCCGATCATCTAGCTTCCTTTGTTCTGGTATGTTACATTATTTATTGAATATTCAATTAGGCTATTTGGTCTATTATAAGAAATGTATGGATTTGTTCGATTGAAATTTTACTTTTCTGCTGAATACCAGAAGAGGGCTTAGGGTTTCTGGTTTGTTTTTCTTCTTGTTGTTTGTACTGACTTCGGTTACTATAAGTTCAACTAGAAAGTTATTATGATTGCTCTGTAGCCAATTGCTTACATAATCATTTTCTTTTGCCGTTTAAGTTGTAGTACAACTGTTTGCTATCTTGTCACGGATCTAAATTCAACACATGTCTTCACATGAACTGCCCCATTTTCAGCTATTATATGATGGAGTTATATGCATGTCAAATTTTATAGAATTCAGTTGGGTAAATGGCCATTGACCCCTGCCAACCTCTTGGTAGTAATGAGAAGTCATTGACTGAACTTCTCTTTTGCCCAAAAGCGGGTTAGTCGGATATCTTAAATTGGATCTGTGTTTATAGAAAGTTAACTTCAATTTTAAACTTGAAATTACTCATTGGAGATAATGTATTCATATGCTTGTTTGCTTCCTATTGGTTGTGTTGGTTTCAATTTTTTGAGCATGCATTATTAATTATTGATTAATTTAGTCTGTTTATGGCTTTTTTCCTTAGGCCCTATAGTGATGTCGGGAAGCGCTCTCGGAGATCTGAGCATGCTACCTGAATCTGTGAAGAACATCGAAAGCTCCAGTAATGGAAGCTTTCATAAGCCTCATATTGAGCATACTAATGAAAATGTGGAAGAGAAACAAAAGGAAGATCACTGCCCCCCTAGTTGAAATACCTACGAATGGAAATGGGACTGTGAATTCTGTGGCAGAGGTGGCAAGTTCAGAAGTGGAATACATTGATTCTGTGAATCTGAACGATGTGGAAGATGTAGATACATGTCTTAAGGTGAGAGTGTTCTTTAACATTTGAAATGTTATGCATCTGCAGTTCTGCACTTCCTAATGATTTTGCATCATTTGGCCATTGGTGGCTTGTATAAGTCCTACACATTTCTCGTTTCTTTTCCAGACACTTGTAGGTGGCCTTGAGTCAAAAGACTGGGTTGTGGTATGTGAGGTGCTGAATAATGTACGTCGATTATCTCTGTTCCACAAGGATTTGTTGAGCGATATGTTGTAAGTCTCAACTTTTATGTGATGGAAGTATTGTGGAAGACAAATTCTTCGTACTTTTGGTGTATCTATGTGTGTGTGTATATGTGGATTCATAATTATCTGTTTGATTGAGGCCCTTTTATTGCTACTGTTTGATGTACTAGGGGGAATGTGATATCACTTGTTGTGAAATCCCTGAAGAACCCGAGAAGTGCCGTCTGTAAAACTGCAGTTATGACCTCAGCGGACATTTTCAAAGCATATAATGATCACATGATTGATTCGCTGGACCCACTGGTAACTTATTTTCTTTGATACCTGTTGCTCGTCTCACCTTGTTCTTTTTGGAATAGCTCATACCTCAGCCTAATTGATATTTTATTTTTGATTGTCATTTTATTGAAATACCCTTGGTCCAGCTGGTGCAAATTCTCTCAAGGCGTCACAAGACAAACAATTTGTATGCGAGGCAGCTGAAAGAACTTTAATAACTATGACTACTTGGGTCTCCCCAATATTGTTATTACCAAAGTTGCAACCTTATCTAAAGAACAGTAATCCTCGAATTCGAGCAAAGGCTTCAATGTACTTTTGTCGCAGTGTACTTTGACTGGTAAAAGTTTGACCTTTTAGTTGCTCTCAATTAATATTCAGTTGTACCCATTTTAGTGCTTTTCCTAGTTTCTTGTGCTTTTGTGTTTGTTCCTTTCTTTGCCCCCCCCCCCCCCTCCCACCCACCATCCAATTTTTTTATTTTTTTTTGAAGATTATATAGGTTTGTCTTAGAATTCTTTAAATGCATGTTGTTACTGATTGTACAGGTAAGTTTCACCCTTGGGGCCCCCATGTAATTCCTAAAAGAGATATTATAGAAGAAAGTTTGGTTAAAATGAAAGCCTCTTTAGGCATAATTTTTTTTCTTTATATTTATTTTCTGGGCATGTCATATTTAAACTAAAAATTTCTAGTTTCTGTAGTGCCTCATGTTTTCAACTTATTTTCTGTAATTAATGAAAACTAGAGAATATATTTCACTGTTCACCTGAGATTTTTTTCAACCAGGATGAAATAGCTACAGATTTGTGTTATTATACTCTTTCTTGCCTCTTAGATCTGCTTAACATATTTGTAAATTGCAATTCACAGGTGTTAGTTGCAGAATCTTTATCTTTTTTTTCTCTTTTGATATCATTTTAAAACCAAGTTAAAGTTTCGTGGAGCTGGGATCAAGCTGTAACTTTTGTAAAGGCCTTCAAGATTTTAAGAGATGTCTCTTCTGGGGTTGTAATTAATGGTTTTACTTAATGCTACGGTTTCTTTACTTTTTTTGAGTTATGACTTAACTTTCCTTCATTTTCCTCTCTGCTTATGTTTCTGGTGATATCTTCTTGTTTACTAAACCATAAAGCAGAAAAAAGGAAACAATAAAGAAATTAAATGCAGGAGAATGCTTCTCGATGAACTTCACTTTTCTTTTCCATTTTACTCTGGCTTGTTACTTCTTACGGCGTTTCGTTTTTCTTTTTGATTACCATTCGCTGAGTATTTTTCAACGGATTGATATCTGTATTACTACCCAGGTTCTAGGATTCATTTGGGCATTTGTTGGTTAGGTTATACATTTCTCAGTTGTTTATCCAGCTCAAAAGTCTGGGTTCTTGTAACTAGAAAAATGAAAAATAGTAACTAATTATAGTAGAAGGTGCCCTTACTCAGACCAAACTATAAGGCTGTAATAGGTACTCAATTCGTCCGTCTCATATGATAATCAATCACAGTTGAAGCCATCAGTTTGCTCTTATGACATGCTTATCAGATATAATAATACCTTTTTGAGCTTATTAAAAAATATATATCTTGTTGATTTGATGCTCTACAGGGAGTTGATGGAATCAATACATATGGGATTGACAAATTGATCCATATAGCTGCATCACAGCTCAGTGACCAACTTCCCGAGTCCAGAGAAGCTGCATGTACTCTTCTGTTGGAGTTGCAGGATGTATATGACAAATCACACTTCTCACCTGCAGCAACCTTACCTGAGGACTCAGAGATAAATTCTTGGGAGCACTTCTGCCAATCAAACCTTTCACCTTTAAGTGCTCAAGCTGTCCTTCACGTGACTGGTATTTCCTGCGAGGGTCTTGTTTTGGGTTCCTAGCAATTACACAATGTTTGTGGAGCTATAGTGAGTATTATCTTTTTTCCTTCTGCATTTATTGGATTGGTTCGTTGGATTTTACTTGTAAATATTTTGAAACATTGAGAAGTTCGGAAAGGCAGTTGAATCATGTAGTTCGGTTACATATCCTATACTGATTGAGTTATATATATATATATGAATCTTTTAATGATCTTCACATATGGTTTTACCATTTACTGGAACCTATGGCTTAGATTAATTATGGATGCAAGAATGATATTCTTGTGTTGTACCATTTTATTTGCTGCCCTTTTGTTTAGTTTTGGATTCAGGATGTACTATATTCTTGGGATGGGAATTGTTCTTTAACTACTTATTTTGATATATCTATATTTAGAAACAACTGAGATTAGGTTGGTTAGTAATCCTGGTAGAGCTACGTATAAATATTACACTGTATAATTGGCATGAAATTTAGAGAACAAGAGGAGGTTTGTATTTTCGTAGAATTTATCGTCAGATGTTCTTGGTCACTAAAGGAGCTTTATACATTTTAAATAGTCTTTACTCTTAATTTTCTCCGAATCCTTGCATTGAAAATGGTCAGAGAATTTTACATGGTTTGGGTGGAAGCTATGACTGAAATGCTATTTAAAATTTTTATCCATGAACCATTGACAACCCCTCGTAGATTGAAAGATATAGGAGGATAAGAAGAGCTTGAATTGTTCAATTCAATCAATCTAATATTGTGTGGGAGGTCCAGGATTGATTTTAATGCAGTAGGTGTTTTGTTTTCTTTCTATTCCTCCTTGATTGTTGCTGATGTGACAAGGGGAGTAGTTGAAGAATTTCTGTATCCTCTACTAGCTATGATACAAAAAATAGACATTAGAAAGGAAAGACGGAAATAATTTAAAGAAACGTTTAGAAATTTACTTGTGTAATTCATCATAATAATGTTTGGTTTTTGCAGGGAAGGGAGATTTGAGATCATAATCATTTTTGCTCATCAGATTTTCATTACATTGTTCATCCGACATGAGCATGAAGAATCTGTGTAAAAAATAATTAAGTAAAACCTCCTATTATTTGATTTGTCGCATGTGTGACATTTGATACTTCTTTTCATATTATTGTATGAGTCGCTCAAAGTAGAGGTTTGGTATCTACTACAGTTGCCTATTCAGCAATAATGTTATAGCAGAGCACTATGCTGCTTCTGTTCAAGGAAGAAGTTGACGAGACATGCATCAACTTCAGACGTGAAATCAGACAGCGTTTTGATAGAAATCAGACGTGAAAGAAGTTTTGAGCGGGGTTTGTAGTTTTTGGGGACAATAACCACGTGAGATTCAATAAGATTTGTGATTTATGAACAAGGTTGGGGCATAGCCGCACAGGTTGTGGTCTGGTCCTTGTCAAATTTACAGCCATTAATGTTCATTGTTGGTACGTGGTACCATCACTGTTATTGATATTAATGTTGATTTACCAACAATTTTCCTGGTTTGTTAGATGTAGTCGAAAGGTTGATGCTAACTTGCCTATAATTTATCTTTCCAAATATTTGTTTAGGTCAGACGTATAGTCAATACCAAGCTCGTTTAGGTCAGACATAAAGTCAATACTTTTGAATAAAACTGAGCAAAAAATGGATAAAACCGAATAATCGAACAAAATCGAATATTTTTAATCGAATTATTTTGATTATTCGATTATTTTCTTCAATTCGGTTATATTCGTTTTAATATTCCGGTGTTCGGGTTGAGATACGGTTCTTGAAATTGAGGTATTCGGTTAACCGAATAGATTTGTTTTTGAACAAATAAAAGACTTGAGAGTTAAGACTTAAGACTTACACCTCACTTGCTCACTCTCAGTACTCACTTTATCCTCTGCCAACTGCCCTAACCCAAATCCCTAGCTTCGCTTCGCAACACAAATCGCGACTCTCCCCCACTCTGACATCCACCTCCGGCCTCTCTAGTCTCTAGTCTTTGCGATTCTGCCTTCGGCCCTTCGCTTCCCAAGTGGGAGTAGCTCAGACCAGTCCTGTATGTAGATATAGCCCTTCAAGAATGAGCACTGGCTTTCCCTTGAAACCCGAGCAGAGGTACCACTAAGAAATTGTGAAGAAGAAACAGAAAGTCCCCTTGAAACATAATCTTGATCAATTGAATAAACAGCAACTCCACTTCAAGTATTGAAAAATTGAAATTATTTTTTTGTTCGAAATAATGGAATTTAATTCCTGTTAGTAACCGAATAATCAAATAAATATTTCGGTTATTCGGTTTTCGAATATTCGGTTATTTGCCAATTCAATTATTTGGATAACAATTTTTTGCTAATTTCGATTTTCGGATATAACTGAATAGTCTATTCAATTCAGATATAACTGAATGATCACCCCTACCCTACTTTTGAAGACGAGTACTGATTTTGACACTGCACCAGTGGTACACACTACAAAATTTTGTACTACAAATTTGTGCCGACTTACAATTGCAAAACTTATCGAGGCATAACATCGTATAGAATTATAAAGGGATCCCTCTTATTACATCTCTCTATACAAAGATTACCACTAATACTAACCCACATAACTGACGATCAAAAAAGCAACACAAACATTCACAATAGATTTCTATATGAAGATTCACGTGCTAGTGTTTGTTGTTTTTTATCTGGAATATTTTAATAACTATATTTTTTTGGCTTTCAAGTGTTAAATGTGCAGTACTCCCATAAGACTACTGAAACGAAAAGGGTTTCAAATATATAGAGCTCCCTTAGGCATTCTACACTCAAAGCCATAAGGAATACATGGTCAACTCTGCCTACTTTGTAGAACTCAGGCAAGTATTTGAACTATTTGAAAAAATACTGGCCCATAATTTGATGCGACCAACGCATCAAAAACCAGGAAAAATTATTCGGTACCCTGAGATGAAATGAATAGTTTGCTCCCTCCTCTCACATAACAGTGAAGTCTATAAGTGGTGGAACCCTTATAAACCCTACTGCTATGTGAGAGAAAAAAACAAACTGTACATTTACTCCCGATACATTGAATAATTTTTTCAAAAACAAGATATTTGTGTTTGAAAAAGGGGAAATTATTCCGAACAAGGCATATAGAAGGAACACACTTCTTCAGTTGGATTAGCATAAATCCCTTTCCAAATAGAAGGACAGGATAAAAATATCGCTAGAAACAAGACCATCAAACAGAATTTCTTAGAGAACATAGTACACTACCCACCATACAAGGCAGGGAGGAAGGGACATATAAGCATCATGTTAATATAATGAAAATCTCGTCAAACATGTGCAGTGAAAGATTATATAAGAGTACAAGCAAAGTGCTATCACAAATTTAGCTCTTCTCGGTGGTGTTCTCCAGTTCCCTCCTCAGCTGCAGAGAGAAGTCATCACTGACATCATCGTCATCCCAATCATCTTCCCATTGTTGTGTTGTTTCCTTCCCTTCTTTTTCATCCCACTCTGCCAATAAATACAGCAATCAAAGTCAATGAAGAAAGCATCAAATGTTTGCCCGACTTGACTAGGATTAAGGGATAATGAATTAAAAGTTTGAAAAAGAGGAAATAAATTGGCATGAAATGTCCATTCTTATCAGTACTACAAAGAGAACAATGAAAAAGGTGATTGCAACCAGAATGATGAAAATAGTAGAAAAAAATCATCTGATAATGGGGTTACAGTTGCACAAGTTTCAGCAGAGGTGTGGGTGATTTCAATTAGCCCAAACCAGTTTGACAAGAGACACAAAAACGCTAAAAATATTAAAGCAGAACATACCACATATTGGAATATCATGCCTTAAGCTTGCTACTCTCACATACTACAATTACAAATGGACACCTCTAAATTTCTTACCATAATTGAACAATAATTTTTTTCCTTTGTAGAATTTGTACTAGTGTTTCAACTTGCTTTTTTCCTTTCTTTTCCTTTTTTTTTTTGTTTATCAAATCATAAGAAAAGGAGGATGCATAAGGAGGTATACTTCAAGAAGATACGTTGAAGAAAAAGAAAAGGAGCTACTAGCAGTATCCCTAGAGCTGATAGTGCTCTTAGACGTATAAAGACGTGAATAAAATGAAAGGAAATGCAGAGGCTTATACCTCATTAAAAAGTTTTAGCAAAGAGGTAAAGATGGAGGGGGTGTTCTCCTAGTCAACCTAAAAATAAAAGACATTTGAGTATAAGAAATTGAAACTTTTCAACCTATTTACCCTCCCCTCAAAAGGTAAATCATGGCACATGGACAGCTTGTTTGCATCCTTAGTCCTTACTTCTCCAAAAACCCTGACATCCTAATCAGTAGCAAATGGACAGTTTGTTTGTTACAAAGTCAACCCAAGACCAATAGGTGCTGTTTCAAATACTCCATCTCCAAATTCATTTACCTACCGTAAAAGGTCAACAATCAAATACGAACATACAGTTTATGGCAGCTACACACCACTTGGAAGCCGATTACCTCAAATTTTGGTTATCACCCCTCCGGCTGCCCAACTTTGTCACCAACTGCTAATCACAGACTCCATCTGACCATATGTGATACTTCCACCATACTTTCATTCATGCTATCTATACAAACGAGATAACAAATACCTCAAACTTATAGTTTTACATGCTTTTTTATAATCTTTGTATCAACTCCAAAACAAAGAAAAACACAGTGAATTCACAACCACCACCAAAAGGCTTCCCCTCTAAGAATAGAAGGCTGTAATGTAGGTCACTCATCACTAGATTTGGCAAAAAGTGGCCCTACCTAGGCTTTGGGCTTTATATTTTTAAGCCCAATAAAACCTAGACCTTTTGGCCTAACCTAATCCATGGGTGACCCAACCCAACCCATTCCATTCCTTAAAGCAATCCAAAACTAATTTATTTTGGAGGGATCATCATAAATGATTGAAGTGTAACTCTATCCACTTTAATACTATTAAAATTTAACACTTTTAGTAATATAATAGTAAACAAAGAAAATAAATATTACTTCTAGTTCTATTCTTCTCGACTTTCATTCTCACTCTCTTTCATTCCTCTTACTCAAATCAACTATTTCAACTCCTTTAATTCTATATGGCTGGAATTGGTATTTGCCTGATGCAAAAGACTTAACAATATATTCATTACTTTTGAATTGAAAAAATTATTATATTTTATCATTGATATTCAATGTTTTAACTTTTGTAGTTGTACTATTTGAGAACAATGATGTCAGGCTATTCAGTATTATTTTGTCAAGAAAACAAAATAATTATAAATAGAATTTGCAATTATATACATATAAACATATGCAACAAAAAAAAAAGTAAAAAAATCAAAAACAATTAGTGAGTTAGTCAAAATTGATTATCTATTATCAATGTCGTGTTAATCAATTGAAACTGATTGTTTGTTTTGCTTTACACCATTTTGTTCTCAGATGATTATTATTCTCTTTTTCAAAAAATAAAACAAAAAATCGATAACATTACAATGACCTTACTTTTCAAATTAAAAAAATATATATATGCAAAAACCTATCGGCCAACCCAACCCATTGTGTTGTGGGTCATGGGCCTCACTTTTAGATTCCAATAAAACCTGGGCCTTTTCGGCCCAACCCATTTTTGGCTTGGCCCATTTGCTAAGTCTACCAATCACTATAAAATTATCTCATAAAATAGTTCCCCTAGCAAACCTTGATCATGAACGACTAAATCAAATTTAGACATAAGCCCTTAGAATCACTGTCTCCTCCGGACACAAGATTCAAGACCCTCACAGCCCAAGACATACTTTTATCTTTATGATGTCGTGGAAACTGTCTATTGCATTCATTACATTTATACTTGACAATACTCCCGTTATTTCATTGGGAATCATCCAATTGTTCATTTTAGCTTTTTACACCTTGACATATCATAGCTACTAATACCGTACTGGCCAGTACGGTGCCATAAGTGAAGTTTTGGAAGAAAAACAGGATGCTCATGCTAATATTTCGTCTCGCTTCAAATACTGGAAATACTGGAGTTTATCGGCCAAAATGATGTGCACCGCACAAAAACCTCATACCGGAGGAATGTATTTATACTTGCAAGGGAAGCTCATAATCCAATTTCTGATGGGCATGGCCTTACAAATTTGTATTTGTAAACTTTGTTTTTATTCTCTCTAAATATAAATCTACATGTGTAAAGGAAAAAGAAAATATTAAAGAAACCACTACCATGGAGTCCTCTTGTCATACGTTGAGTGTATGAGTGAATAGTATTGAATCTTATTTAGGAGAGAAGAACCTAAAAAAGTGGTGAATTAATTATCTGCCGTTAGAGTGACTGAAAGGTACAAAAGGACAGGAAGAAGATAAGACACAAGGCTATACAGACTATGGTTACCTCCTCCTAATAGGAAGAACCGACCTTTATTGAAGGATTCCATTCCTGGCTATGAGACATCCTCCATGTCTCCATAAATTGATTATAAAATATTGCCCATTTGATCAAAAAATAAGAAGATTTATTAATTTGTGTGTCTAACAGCAGGTTAAAAGAGAGATACAAAGATGGTATTCAAGTTTGTGCATACTAGTTGTACTATCTACATATAAGGCCTCTTACTAAATAAAAAGTCCTTGAATTATTGACAAAAAATCTTGAACCTTTGCCTTCTACTTATAAATTCTTGGTCCTTTTTAAATTATTACATACAAAAGTTCTATTGTTTTGTGTTTAATAGCCCTATTAATATGGTGAATGTAAAATATTACCGACATATACGAAGTTAAATAATTTGTTGAATATATTTTTCATGGAAATAAATATATATTTATATGCACTATTATAAATATATATAAATCAGAAATGGCACGCATGTACACACTGGTACCAACTGGTACCAATACGTACCTTTTTAAAAACAAAATGGTACGCCTATAGGTACAGTATTTATAACTATGCTTGACATTTCTCCTTTGAGTCCTTTCTAGTTTATGGTGTGATCCTACATCCACCTCATAGCAAGGAAACCCACAATAGTACCTAAAACTGGTGATGGACAAACAACCTGCCATCATCTTTAGCATTTCCATACTTGATCCAGCTCCTCCAGATACAAGCATAGATTAAAATGAAATTATCCTCACATAAAAAGAACACATGGTACTATATGCAAATGTGAGTAATAAGACGTGCGCCACATACAAACAGATATTGATAATGCAGAATGCAAATATATTGTAGTACTATGATTAATTAGAATTAGGCATCATGCCAGTTAAAAAGTCACTAACAGGTCACCTCCTTTATCTGAGGAGCAAACCAAAATTTCAAATAAAAATACAAACACCACATAAATAAATAAAATAACAATAGCAAAACCAAGAAAAAAGGACCCATAATAATTACCTTCATTGATCTCAAACTCTTCAAACTCATCATCATCTTCAAATAAATCAATCTTTGGGTCTTCAGTAGCCACCTTCGTTTCCTTCTCCATCTTATCAGTTGACATAACCTTCATTAATCACCAAAACGATTTAAAAAACTACAAATTTGACAGATTACTAACACCTAAAACCTTATACAAATCGAAAACCCCAAAAAAGCAAGAATACCAGACCCTTAAACCCTAGAACGTCGAATAGTGCAATTGGAAATACTAAATGAAGACTTTATAAAAGTAGTAACAAATTAAGACCGATACATAGATAATATGCATGAATATGAGTAGAAGAATAAGAATTACAATTATCCTTACGATTCAGGAAGAGAGAGAGTCCGAGCGCCTTTTTGAGCTGCAAGGGCCGTGTTTGCTTTGGGTTCATCGTCCTGATTCTTTATACTGTAGATGACGATCCCGTTGTTTGTCTATTTACAAATCTGCCCCTACGAAAAGCACATAAATTATTACAACAGCATTTTCACAAGATGTCAAGTTGGAGTAGAATTTTGATTTGTAATTTAAAATGTTAACATTTCATTATTCAAAATAAAACATATTTTTATATGATATAGTTATATTCATTGTGGTACTCTTTTTGTATAGTATACTTGCGGTCATGGTGGTATCAAATTATTTAAAAGTATTGATAATTATAATATTTATTATTATTTAATTATTTTTAAAAAAAAATTAAATTAACTTTCAAAATAATGTTACAGTTTGAAGCATATGAAGTATACGTTAACAAAAATCGATGACAAAAAACATCTCAATTATTAAAAAATATGATTTAATATAAAAATTTATGTCAGACCCCACTTTTAATAATTGAGATGGAGATTGTGTTTAATTTTTATATATATAGAAGTGTGTCCAAGCATAAAATTCTCTTAAAATTTCTTACATATAAGATACAAACTTAATGACGAGAATACTCTCCCTAAAGAACATAGATATAATTCCTTTTTCTCTACCTCGAGTCAAGGTGTTGGCGGTGTCGATGTTATGTGTAAAAACTCCATAAGCCAGACCGTAATGGGTTGAATTTGCCCTTCGGATCACCTCTCGAGATCCCTATCAGCACCGGAGATATATGGTCAACTGTAAAAGATGAAAGCACAGAAGGAGATTTTATTTCTAGTGATTTATACTTAATTTCAAGATGGACTGAACTGGGCCAAATATCTCATCTTTGCCAATCAACATGCTATCCTAAAAGCAGAAATGGTCAAGAATATGGTTAGTTTTACTTGTATTTTACATATTGTTTTTTTGTTGTGGAAAAGTTGGTGGCACTGCTACCAGGACATTTGAGAAAACAGATGGTTGAACATAGAAGCCTTTGGAGCCATAGAGAAAACAAGAACTAGAAGAATGATTTTCAAAGAAAAATCTTTTGTTTATTGTAGAATCCTGCAAAAAACCTATGCATCAGAACCATAAAGAAGTATAATATATTTAGGGAAAAAGAAATAATGTAAGAAATCATGAATTACAAAGAAATCAAAGAATGGTGTGCTTACATAAGTGGTCATTTTTGGCCAGGTTCCCTCATCAAATGCCTTGCGGGCAGCAGAGACTGCGCAATTGACGTCTTCAGTCTCAGCTTCAGCAGCATGAGCAATCACTTCCCCAGTTCTAGGATCTAAGGTTGGAAAAGTTTTCCCTAAATTCACAGGTTATCCAAACCACAACTTCTTAGAGAAAATACAGATAAAGAATAATAATAATAAGTGCGGACGTACTTGTTTGATCTATGCATGTATGCATGTATGTGTGTGTATATATCTATTTTAATCAAACTCCAGGATTCATTTGTTGAAATGATCCTAAAGGAAGTTCTATCTGAATGAATAATTAAAAGTCAGAAGAGATGGAGAGAGATTGTAACACTCCGAACCTGTTATATGTCTGCAGTGCCACAAACCACAAGCCCGAAGGCCTGCAAGGCAGAAGAAAATGTTCTCTATTAATTCAAACACTGTACCTATGGGATATAGGAAGAGGAAAAACCGAAGATTTCACATAGTATTTTTGATCGACTTGACTGAAAGCAGGAATGAGAACTTTAGGCTTGAGCAAGAATCATACCCTCCTCTCTAGCCTTCAACGTCCGATTTGCGCTTGATGTAAAATATCAATAGCGCAGCCCAAAAACAATACAACGATACTAGACTTAAAAATTCAACAATATTTTATTATTAAATTTATAAAAGAGTTCAAGAACTAAATATCGAAAACACAACTTCGGAGACGCAGCTCCCTTAAATAAAAGTCTTATCAAATTCAAAATACTAATAACGCCATAACTAAAACGATTTCAGTCATCCACAAAAGCATCCATATTGTTCGACTCTTAACAATGGACCCTGTAAAAGTTAATGTAAGGGTGAGCGGTGAAACCCAGCAAATAACAATCTTCACTATTTAGGTGGATCAAGTACTATTTGCAAAACACTTTTTCGAAATACCTTTTGTTCAATAACAGTAATAAATATACATTTTTGAAATAACATTTTCTTGTTCAATAACAATAGTCAATATTTACTTTCAAAATCAAAATCAATAATTACAAAACACAATTCAAAGACAAATTTCGATAACCTCAATATGCTCGATCAACGATTTCGATATGTTCAATATATTCGATGTATCTTTTAATCCACAGAACGACTAAGGTTACAGCAGCCCTGTAACACGGCCCTTATGTTCGATAATGTCAATGATACGTTTCCTACTAAGGTATCTTATCATGCATGCGCCCCAAAGAGCGCCGCCCGAAGGGTATCTAATGGTGTGCGCCTTAGTAGGTCCTAAATTGTTTCGGAACTAGCGTAAACACTAACGGTTTCAATACATAGTCGGACTGAGGTTTCTAAAAGCAATTTCTCAATATTTTCGATATTCAAAACTATACTTATTTCACATTTCAAAATCATATAATCTCATTTTCTAAATCAAAATTCTATTTTAATACTTGATCCGGGTTTTTAGCACAATATAAGTGTAACATTTTCATTCAAATGGAAGCCTTAAATAAAGAATAATAATTTTTAAAACAATACATTTAGGCATCCGAATACTTTCTAAAGCATACATAATTATAAACGAAAATTTTAAAATACTAAATAGCTCGGAAAGTCACTTACCTCGATATGGTTGAACACAAAATTAATAGTCGAACAATTCCTAAATATAAATTTAGAACAAATAAATATCATTAGGGCAATTCTATTATTTAACAGCTTTCTTATTTCTTTTTCAAAATAACTATAAATATATTTATCAAAAATATTCTTCCAATATTTAATTATTTTTCAAACAAATATTACTATTATGCCAAAATAGTAATCTAAATAGCAATAATAATTAAAACCAATAACGTTAATCTGAAACTATTAAAGCCAATAATACTTGTAAGACCCCGAATTTTATGAAATACAAAATTTAATTTTTCTTCATATAGATATTTTTTTTAAACAGTAAGTGGTTAAATCGATAAAGTTAAAAGTTAAGGATGTTATGTGCAAATTTTATTTTGTCGGACAATATTCGCTTTGTCGGGAAATATTCGTTTGGTCGGGAAATATTCGTTTGGTCCGACGGCGCCGAAATAACAAATTATTGGTGGACCCCACAACGGAATATTTGTCGGATATAGAAAACGACAGAAATAACCTTTTTAAATAAAAATAGTCAACGGAACTGTTAAAATACCGGTGATAAAAGAATAGTAGCATACGGTAGTTATTGGTATTTTCTGTAGCACTCGGTACTCTACAGTAACACACGGTGTTGCATAGTGTCTCATATTTTTGGTCTGATAATTGACACCGTAACTGTTACGCATCATTTCATCGATAATTGTCACTGCATAATATTTTATATTATCAATTCAATAATTATTGTTACACAGTATTTTGCATTATTGATTTAATAATTGTCATTACACTGTATTTTATATCATTGAGTCAATAATTGTTGTTGCACTGTTTTTAAAATTATTGAACCTAATAATTGTCACAGTAACATATGCACAGTAATTCACATTATTGAATCAATAATTGTCATTACACAGTAACGTATGCTTTATTTTACATTATTGTTATCTCTATTATGATGTTATTTAAACAGTTGTATTTCATTAATTTATTGACTTGATATCTAAGAGCTAACTATACTGTATTTATAACAATTAGTCATAATAATTGAATTGATAAAGTTATTTGTTTATAATATAAAGTTAGGTGATTATTAGGTGATATGAAATGAATGGTGTAGATTAAAGTGTGAATTATTATTGAATAATTGAATTGATTTGTTTATAATATAAAGTTAGGTGATTATTAGGTGATATGAAATGAATGGTGTAGATTAAAGTGTGAATTATTGTTGAATAATTAAATTGATTTGTTTATAATATAAAGTTAGGTGATTATTAGGTGATATGAAATGAATGGTGTAGATTAAAGATAATATAATATTTGAAATGGATGGTGTAGATTAAAAGATGATCTTTAAATGAATGGTTTAGATTAAATGAATGATAAGATTTTTGGCTATAAATAGAAGCCTTAACTTAAGGATTTTTCATAAACTTCCTTATTTGTTCTTTCTTTCTCTCTCTAAATACTTCTTGTGAAAGTTCTCTCTAAGTGTGCTTAAGTCATCTTGAGTATTTGTGAAGATCTATAAGTATACGTATACTGTTCAAGTTAATCAACCTCATTTAAATCAATATCCAGTCACGTGTTGAGGTAAGGGATACCATCTTTTTCATCTTCCATTATTCAAACATACTATGGTAAGGGATTATCATTATTTGATTCTCGATAATAATATTGTTTCTTCCTTACTCATAAGACGTGCCTTTTATTTCCATGTATTAAATTGTGGGAATAACCTTACGGAGCGGATTGCCGCCTGTTGGTGAATAACCTTTCGTATTCATTCATTATTAATCTCTGAGAATAACCTTACGGAGCGGATTGCCGCCTGTTTGGTGAATAACTCTTTGTACTCAAATTCTATTAAATTGTGGGAATAACCTTACGGAGCGGATTGCCGTCTGTTGGTGAATAACCCTGTGTATTAATTTCTTTCACCTTTTGTTAATCAAACCTGCTACGGTAAGGGATATTATTTTCTTTCATACTCCTAAATCAAAATTTATTATGGAACTATTGCTTCTATAATTCCTGAAAATATTATATGTTCCATAATAGTTGAACTTCATTATTTCAACTGAACCTTCCTATTTACGTGAACCTTTCTATTGAATTGTAACCGTTATTCTGAACTGTGGATCTTGAATTTCACTCCACATCATGTTGACAATTTGGACATTATTTGAATCTGTACAAAGTAAACTTCCGATACTTATTGTTATCCTATTTCTTCTGTTCATCATTTATATCATTCTAATCATCCAAAAATCAAGCTGTTGTGAATATCTGTGGCCGGGGGCACAGATGTGATATATTTGTTGAACAGATGATAGGTTAAAGGCGATATAATAGGTTAAAGGCGATACATCTGTTCGGTGTCTTTTATGGCACGTGGTGAATGTTCTCTTTGGCTCGTAGTGCAAAGATGAACTGTTGTTTGGTATGATTATGACCAAAGGCTGAATCTGGTATAATCATGACCGTTGGTGCTATATTGAATATCTTTGGCCCGTAGTACAAAGATGAACTGTTGATGTGCATGATTATGATCAGGAACTGTGAATTTGTATTATCTTGACTAATGATATTTCAGATGATAAAAGTTGATGATGTTTTTCCTAAAAAGAGAACCGAGTGGACATTATAGTCTGCATTATTCTTCTAATAGATTACTCATTCCGCTGCTATTATTGATCTGAACGTTGTTTAAGAATTTAACTGCAGTTTTTGATATAAACCTTGTAGTCTATTGTATTCTATCAAGAACTCAACTGTTGAAGACTAATGATAATTTATTCGTCATTATCTTAGTCATGATATTCTTTACTGGGCTATTTGAGCTCACCCTTTCTTTTGTTCCATTGTTTTTCAACAGGAGATGAAAACATAACAGGGTCTAGCCGGGGAATGGAGTGAGGGTCCGAGGAATAGTTATCATAGTCTTCACGTTTTGTAAAATAGTGTGGCAATAATAGTGAAGACTTAGTTGTGTATTATTATACACTGTATTGTTGTACGTTGTGCTTTGTTGTAATAATTTTGTTGTAGTATTTTGACGACTCAAGTTTGGGCTGTGTGGGCCCAGATTTGGGGGCGTCACAATACTAATCAAACTAATAACTAATAATCTAAATACAAAACAATAATTAAAACCAATAATACTAATCCAAAACTAGTAACTAATAATCTAAATACAAATCAATAATAATAACAATAGAAAAATACTAAATACTAATTACTAACAAAATATACTAAAATATCAACTAACAAACTAAATACCATATTTAAAATTAAAAAAAAAAATTGACAATACAGAAAAATTAAATAAGAA
The DNA here is from genome assembly GCA_947179155.2 of Hedera helix. Classification (NCBI taxonomy): domain Eukaryota; kingdom Viridiplantae; phylum Streptophyta; class Magnoliopsida; order Apiales; family Araliaceae; genus Hedera; species Hedera helix. The sequence goes on from OX359269.1 coordinate 43,223,399, forward strand.
ACATACTCGAAAATTACGAATTCCGCAGATTGCCTACTTTCTCGATGACAAAATTTTAACTAATGAGGTTTTTTATTAAAAACCCTCCCACCACAAAACCTTTTAAAATTGGAGGTCTTATTTATGGTAAAAGAAAACAAAGACAAACACTTCTATTTATAGTGTAAGGAAGGCTAAGTGGTTTCCCATTTAGTTGATGTGAGACTAAAGGCTTAAGAAAAAAAACAACTTAGACAATAAGGGACTAAAATCATTTGGGTTATTACAGAGATGGTTTGGTGACGATGGTTGTTAATGGTGACTTGTTTTCGCACCAAGGTAGTTTAAGTACCTTTTTAGTGACTTATTTTTAAATTTGGTTATAAGTAGGTTTTAAAAAATAAATTTATAAGTCATTTTAAAATAAATAAATTTTACTAAATATAAAGACTCTTTTACTCTTATTTTACAAATCTTCACAACTTATTTTATTTTAATTTTTGACTTATAAATTAAAATAATTTCAACACTTTTATTTATAAGTTCTAATTTAAAATTACTTATAAGTTATTTTAAATTTTAATTTATAAATTATTTTAAAATAAGCCATTTCCAACATGCCCAAATGGTGTTTGTATCCGTATTTCTTTTAAACTTTGGGTAATGGGTACTATAAAAGTTGTGTATGACGTGAACAAATAAGATAAATGACACAGTTAATTATAAGAATTTTATTTTATTTATGTAATAATATCACATTATTAAATAAAAGTTTTGAGACTATTAATATTTGATAAAAAGTTGTTATGAAAATATTATGTGTTTTAAAATTTTAATTTTCAAAATATATCTAATGTGATGTTAAATAATAAAAATAATATTTATGACATAATTAATTCTATAAAAGAAAAAAGATAATTTAAAGCATTTCTTAATTAAGGTTTTTAGGGTTATTTTAATAAAACGATGTAATTTTATATAAAATTTAAAATTAAATATTTTTTTATAAAATTCATAAATAAAAAATTAACCCTAAAAATAAAATTATATCATTTTATTAAGTAGTCTTAGTCAAATTTAACTAAAACATTCTTTAGATAACTTCTTCTCTAAATAAAATATATTTTTTAAATTTAATAATAACAATTATTCAAGATATTATTTGAATTTTTGTTTAGTAAAAACCACTAACATTATCCGAATTATTACTCTAGTAATAGTACTCATCAAAGCAAAGATAAACCAAGGAATGAGTTGATTGAGTGATGGGTGACGACACAACTGCTGAAAAAGTTGAGAATTTACGACTTTTAATATTTTAGTAGGAATATCATTAACAACTGGTCTAGTATGATGATCATTTTTGTATCTACTTTATACTACATATTCCCACTCCGTACATTTTTTCTTCATTCTTTAACATATCCTCCTATTTTCTCGCAAATTAACAGTCACATTCTTCGTCGATAAAGTTCAAAATATTATTAAAATAAATATAAAATATGGTGATAACATAATTATTGTTCACCTTATAAAGTAGACAAAAATGCTCATCCTACATAACATAGATTTGGCATCAATAAGTCCGGAAAAAGGTATCGCCTTCGGTCAACTTTATTCATAAAACTCTGTTTTAACTCTTAACTTGCATTACAACCTCGCATACAGATTTGGAGTATAAAATTACAACCATGCTGGATTCTTCAAAGGAGTAACAACAGCCTTGACTTGCAAATAGTTATTAAGGCTATATATTCCTTTTTCTCTACCTTGCCCACTCATTTTGTATCCACCAAATGGAATTGCAGCATCGAAGACATCGAAACAGTTAACCCATACAGTCCCGGCTTTCAGAGCTCGTGTCAAGGTGTTGGCAGTGTCTATGTTATGAGTAAAAACTCCAGCAGCCAGACCGTAATGGGTTGAATTTGCCCTTCGGATCACCTCATCAAGATCCCTATCAACAGCGGAGACATATAGTCAATTGTAAAAGATTTTAGGCTTCTGAAAGTACAAAAACGAGATGTATTACGAGGGATTTAAACATACTTGAATTTCAAGATGGACTGAACTGGGCCAAATATTTCATCTTTTGCGATCAACATGCCATCCTAAAAAAAGCAGAAATAGTCAAGAATCTGGTTATTTTTACTTTTATTTTACCTATTGTTTTTCTAGTGGAAAAGTTAGTGCCAGCGATACCTGGACATTTGAGAAAACAGTTGGTTGAACATAGAAGCCTTTGGAGCCTAATCTTTCACCTCCAGTTTCAAGGGTGGCACCACTTTCAATACCAGACTTTATGTACTTGAGGATCTTCTCAAATTGCTCAGTATCAATCTGAATTACATTGAATGGCATCAAAACATCATGATGTTTTCCTCTTGTCTGGCATAGTACTAACATAAAGACAACTTAATTTATTGCATTTGTCACAAGTAAGTTTGAAGTAATGACGTTTAGATAGCAATGCTAGGGGTCAAAAATTAATGTGTCATAAGCGAATTACTGAACAACCAAGGTAATAATGACATATAATGGGAACCCAAATCTGAGAATGCATTTGGGGCCACTAGCATTACTCTAGAAAAGACATGCCAAAAGAAAAAAGTTGAATACTATCTCAAGCGGTTGGATGTTGTCAAAGAGTTCTTAAAGGAGCTCCAATCCTCCGACAACTAAATGATCTACTCAGGATTTCATCACATGTTAATAACAACATTACAGGAGAGAGTAATACCTGAGGACCTTGTTCAACTCCCTTCTTGAAAGGATCACCGACAACACGCTTCACAGCAAGTGCCTTTGCTTTCTCTACGAATTCATCATAGACACGTTCATGTACAAATGTACGAGACCCGGCACAGCAGCACTGACCCTGCAGACCCTCACAAAAATCTACTTGTCAAGGAGAATAATATAAAAAATCCTTACCACAGGGGAACATATTTGGCAGTACCGACCTGGTTGTAGAACAGAGCAAAGTGAGCAAGGTCAACTGCTTTATCAACGTCTGCATCTTCACAAATAATAAAAGGAGATTTTCCTCCAAGCTCTAAGGTCACTGGCTTAAGATTGCTTTGTGCAGCCAACCCAAGCACAATCTTACCAGTACTAGTTGATCCTGTGAATGCAAGCTGCATGGAAATCTTCCAGTTCAGAGCTTAATCTTAAAACTATCATTGATCATATTTGTCCATTAGAGCCTAGACAAACTAAATTGAAAATATTTTCTTGGACTTTTTTCTTGATAAATATCTTCTTCTTGGGAGTTAGAAGCTCATACATACCTTATCGACATCCATATGACTAGCAAGAGCCGCACCAGCAGTATGACCAAAACCAGAAATAACATTCAAAACACCAGGAGGAAGTCCTGCCTGACAAACGGAATAAATTTTCAAAAGAATATCATCCTTCTACCAAGTGAAAACTGAGCAGAGGTTTATTAGCTTTAGTAGTTCAAATACACTTATACTAAATCCATATAGCATAAAAACCAAGCCAGAACAATCTGAAAGATTCCAATAGAACATAACTACACAAGTTTCAAGTAGAACCAACTACCAAGGCCAAAAACAGCTTAGATATCATATCCCTGTGCGTCCAAGGAGACTATTTAAAGAACAGATATCGAACATGAGCTTACCTCCAAAAATATATTTGCTGCATAGAGGGCAGATAATGGAGTCTGTTCAGCCGTTTTTAGTACAATAGAATTACCACATGCTAATGCAGGCCCAACCTTCCAAGCAAACATAAGAAGAGGAAAATTCCACGGTATAATCTGCCCTGCAACACCAATTGGTTCATGCAGGGTCTGGACATGGTACGGTCCATCAGCAGGCACTGTGAGACCATGAATCTTATCCGCCCAACCTAAAGAAAGTTTAAACACAACATTAAGAATGTTGCTCAAGTAATAAGAAAATAAAGCTACTATCGACAGGTTATGATAAATAAAAAGCGTAATTGCACCCACCAGCATAGTATCTAATTAGACGTGCCACTGTTTGTACTTCACCAATTGCTTGTTCATAAGCCTTCCCATTATCCCAAGTTTCAAGAGCCGCAAGTTCATCAATGTGCTTCTCAAGCAAATCAGAAAATCGAAACATTATCCGTGATCTTTCCTGGATACATAAGAAAAACAATAATTACGAGTACGATATTTATAGATATATGTTTCGTTTATGGTGGAATCTTGGCAAAAACCTCGCACCAAAAGAAGGGTAAGATAATGAAAAAGAACTAACGTAAATAGAAGGAAGAAAGTGATCATGAATTACTAAAGATTGAAATAATAGTGTGCTTACATAAGCTGTCATTTTTGGCCAGGGTCCCTCATCAAATGCCTTGCGGGCAGCAGAAACTGCCCGATTGACATCTTCAGTGTCAGCTTCAGCTACATGAGCAATCACTTCCCCAGTTCTAGGATCTAAGGTTGGAAAAGTTTTCCCTGAATTCACAAGTTATCCAAATATTATATCAAGTGAAAATAAAAAGAAGAATAAAAGATTGAAGATGCAAAAAATTAAGTTGAGCCAAATATTATCAGCTTATAGGATGCAAAAGATTCATGCGTCACTTGGGAACTATTCTGAACTAAGGAACAGAAGGCTCACCAGAAGCAGAATCCACAAAGTATCCATTGATGAGATGTTTGGTATAATTGATCCGAACAGGTGGAGTAATTGGTTCTTCATATGCAACAGCGCTACTAAACCTAGTGATGATGCCTCTTCCGAAGCTGGACTTTTGCCCTGAATTTAGTAATTTCAAGACAACAAATTATTTATATCTATGCATATCACCAAAAAGTGTAGGAAAAACTCTAACTCGTAGTTAGACTCCACGGAGATAACGAAAAGCCCAACAGGGAAGATAAATACTCTTATTAGTACAAATCCCATAGATTTGGTCAAGCCATTCTCAGATTAATAGCAGTCTGGAAATACCCAACAACACATCAAAATTTAGTGTTATATTCCTTAACAAATTTTTTTTATAAAAAAACAGCTGAATAAAGTTAACCTTCTCATTAATCTTTAATTGAAAGGGTATTTTCTTTCGGAACATAGATCTCAGAGCATCTTGCAAGACTCCATACCTTACACTACATTCCCTTAAAGGGTCGCCTTCTCTTTGTAATAATTAATGCCTTCAAGTTGAATCATTAACTCTTTATAGACATTGTAAAGCCAAAGATTTCACCTTTCTAACTAAGCAACTCAGTAATTAATCCAGTATATCAACAGCAGAATATCTAATTTGTAAGTATGAGAGATATGTATGCAAAAGGAAAAAGAATTTAAACCCTCATCTTCAACAACACAAAGGGTGCATTGAATAAGGATAGAAATTCAATAACTGAAACTGGAAATGAAGTGGGAACTCAGAAATTAAACTTTATCATATCACAAAGATAATAAAATTATGATATTTGGAACTATGTATAAATATTAACAATAATAGTACTATAACTCATCTCAGGTAAAAAGGCATGATTGAGAAATCAATTTGTTCAGATCATGATCTGAGTACTAAACATATATATATATATATATATATATATATATATATATGGGAAAAGGGAAAAGTTACCGGAAGAACGTAAGAAAGCAGCAGAGTAAGAAGAAACAGAGGAAGGAGAGAGCAGAGATGACAGTCTCCGAACAGCCATCTTCTGTTACAGTGATACTTAGTTAGTGTTTGATATTTATGTGTTTATGTATATTTATATATTAGACTCCAGGCTTGATCATTTGTTGAAATGATCCTCAAGGAATTAAGTTCTATCCGAATGAATAACGGAGAGAGGAAAGATGGAGGGGGGGCAGAGAAGTTGTTGGAGGGTGAGAATGGCGAGTAGTAGCAAGTGCAATGTGTCCATCTCTTATCTAATATAGACCGGGACTCGTAAATTTTTGTCCCATCTCAAATAATTTAATTAAATAATTAATAATCTATGAAATAATTAGTTATTATATATATTTAAATAATACAAGAATTATATACAAAAGTTTTGAGACCTCAAACATTATTACATAAAAATGTTACATTAATAGCAATACTCAAACTAAAGAAATAGGTAATAATAATAAGAATAATAAAAAGAATTGATATTTTAACAAATAAAAACTATAATTTTACAAAAAAAAATTCACATGAATAATATGGAAGATGAGTTTATGAAATTATTATTTTTTACTTATAAAAATATTAATTTTCTTATAAAAAATATTCTCTTAAAAACAAATTTAAAAAAAAAAAGAGCGAAGAGAGTGTATAAAATGTATTAAACCAATTGTTTGATGTCAGATCATTTGAATTTGAAATTAAAAAAAATAAGACCCGTAATATTACTCCAAAAATAAATGCTGAGAATTGAGTGAGTGAATGGTTGGCAGCGACACGCAGAAAAAGTTGAGAGTTTGTGGTTTTATTAATTATTATTATTACCAACTAGTCATTATGATGACCCCTTCGTTCTTTATATTCCCACTACCCCATGCATCTTTTCTTCTTTCTTTAACTTATCCTCCAATTTTCTCTCAAATTCTATAGTCAACTTTTAGTTTCCTTTTTGAAATTTTAAAAAAGCTCCTCCAAACATGTGTTTTAAAAATATATATTAAACACAAAAAATAAGATATAAAATTTATTAAATATTATTTATTTATATTTTTACACTGAATTTAATATATAAAATTTATTAATATATAATTTTTTTATACATTAAATTTAGTATAAATAAATAAATAATATTTAGTAAATTTTATCTCTTGCTTAATATGTGCTCTATAAAACCCATTTAAAAAACACCAAGATTCCAAATAAGGAACTACCCAAAAACCCATCAAACTACTCAGGGTTCAGCTGAATTTAAACCCTCGACTCCAAATGATAAAAAGGTAAAATTGTAGCGGAATTGAAAGATCTTGCCATATCGATATACATGGATATATAATCAACACATCATTATATAAATTAACCCAACAAAGTATGTTGAATCATATTTTTATTCAAAAGTTAACCAGCATCATACTTATTAATTTATCTATATTTTTAAATTTATTAAATATTAGATTCATGTAAAATATTTTTATAAAAATTACTTTTTAAAATCATAAAATATGTGCATTGAATATGGAAACAAAATTCTCGAATTCAATACCTGAAAAAGTGGAAACTCAAAAAAGATGGTGGTAAAATAGTACCTACTTCACTGAATCCGTATCTTTGGAACTACATATATATAGAAACAATTATATACCAAAATAGTATAATATCAAAATCTCAGTTAAAAGTTGCATGAGAAACCCAATTTGTTGAGCTATATATATATATATATATATATATATATATATATATATATATATATATATATCAGGGCTTCAGGATAATGATCACCAACTCAAAAATAAATATATAAACCGAGAGAAAATTACCCGAAGAACGTAAGAAAGCAGCAGCAGAGTAGGAGGAAGAAGACAGCAGAGATGACAGTCTCCGAGCAGCCATCTTCTGTTACGTACCGGAGGCGCTTGTTCGATATAGAGTAGTATATATATAAATATGTATATCTGTAGTAATTAAACTCCAGTATTCATTTGGGGAAATGATCCTAAAGGATGTTCTATCCCAATAAATGATGGAGAGGGAGAGAAAGAAAGATGGTTCGCTGGCAGAAAGAGTTGTTAATGGTGACTAGTAATGGTGTCAGCATCTGTATTTATCATACACGGCTATGCAATGGTATGCTATAAAATGATGTGACCAAATAAGATGACTCATACTTCACGATATAATTAATAAATTAAAAAATATATATTTTATTTTTATAATAATATCTTGTTATTCGATAATATTCAATAAATTATTATGACAATATTAGGTGTTTTACAGTTTTACTGTCCAAGTATAGTATATACAATGTGATAGATCGATATTAAATAACACAAATAATCTGTTATGATATACTTAATTATTTTTATTAAAAATGTATTTTTAAATTTAGTAATAAAATAAAAGTATTATTTTAAAAAATTAATTAAAGCCATTAATATTATCCAAATTATTACACTATCTAGCTGTACTCGCGAGATGCAAGGAGGGAGTTGAGTGAATGATGAGTGACGGCACGAGTGCATAAAAAGTTGAGAGTTTCCACTTTACAGCTTGGTCCATTATTAGCAACTGGTCCAATTATGATTATTACTTTATATTATTCCTACTCTCCAATCTCCATGCATCTTTTCTTCTTTCTTTAACTTATCCTCCTATTTTCTCTCAAAATAATAGTCTCTTTGGCCTTTTCCCTTTTGTTTTTAATATTTCGTATTGCTTATCAGATTCAAAAGGCGACTTTCATTTATTATTTTTTTCAAATTTTTAGAAGTTTAAAATTTTAAGAATACGAATATTCCAAATAAGTTATAGTCAAGTTCAGAGACTTAATTTCGAAATTATGTATTTTTTATGATTAATTAGTAGGGGTACATTGAACCAGCTTCCGATATATATATATATATATATATGGACATGTCAAAAGATCGACGAAAGCTTTCATACCTTCCATCGAATCCATCCTGAGTGATAAGTTAGAATTGCGTCTAGAACGAATATTACATGATCTACCAAAACTAGGTGGATTTGGTTCCAATAACATTCTTGCCTTAACATTGAAATCTATTATATTTTTAACTCTCAATGTATTAATGACATGTATATTTAAAATTAATAACATTATTTGTATATTTTATTACAGGATGTTAGAGCTTTTGATAATGTAGTAAAAGGCATTTTTATTATTTTGGTTATTATGATATATACAGCTAGCTCACTTAGTATTTTTATTTAATTTTTCATATAACAGTCTTAATTATTAAAAACATAATAAAAAATAATATAAATTTGTCAATATTAGAAGGCCAGTCAAGGTCAGACGTTTATCAGGACTAATCCCTCGCAGTAATTTTTATGATCATTTTCCAAGTTGGTTGGCGCCTTTGAATTTGTCGTCGGCCAAGTTGCTTACGACGATCCCACCAAATGCTGACTCGGTCATTCTAATGAAAAATAAAAATAATAATAAAAAGGAAAAAAGAAAAGAAAAAAAATGCAGGAGGAGGCCGTAGTTGTTTGAAAAAAAATTTGTAATTTGGTTGAAAGAAAAATAGAGGCGTGTGCCGAAACTCTCCAGTCTGAGTGATATTATTTAATTTATAATAATTATAAAATTAAAGATCGAATTTTAATATATTAAAATATAATATATGAATGTGTTTAAATTTTAATTTAAATTAATAACAAAAAAAAATATAGTAGCGTGCCCAGGGAGAATGAAGTTTTGGTTTTTTGCATGACGAAAATAAAAAATACGTGGCTTTATTAGGCAGATTGCATAAAACTGGAAACTGCAAATTCAAAGACGTGAATGAATTTGAATGTTTACCTTTCACCTTATTAAATTTAATTACATTTCGTGATGTCAGTTTTCGATTGCCAAACTTTGCTTGCAATTTCTGCTACAAAAAATATGACTAAGACCTGTATGTATGTATGTATGTATGTATTACTTACTCCCTAGGTGCCATAAATTTAGTTTTAATTTGAGCATATTATTATGTCATTTTAAAACATCATCTACAAGAATGAGATTATGTTTATATTTTATAAAAGGAAAAGAATATGAGACTAGGAGAAGAACTATTATGAAGTGATAATGTCTTCTGCTATATATTGTTATAAATTTATGCTAAATTACAACTCTGAAATACATTAATACATGAAAGTATGAGATTCAATTTTTTTTTAAGAAAATCTTATTTATTACATATTTTTCTAAAAAAGTAACTACTAATATTTATTACAATTAAAAAGTGTGACATAAATATTTAAAATATATATTATTTTTTGTGGACCCAAAGATGCAGAGCTTTACTTGGGCTATCCATCAAACGAATATAATGCCCATTTGTTTAGAATCTGAATAATTGAGGTTGCTTAGCACACGAACGAACGTTGGTCCACCCATACTTGTGACTATGGGTTCAAATTCTACTTCCCTCTCCCATAATAACAGTGTCATGTGATATCATAGTCGAATAAATTAGTGGAAAATAAAACAAGAAATGTTGGGCTTGTTATTGGAGCATGTAATGTAATGTTATTTTTAAGTTTCTTATCTATACACCTTGTGTTCAACAAAAAAAAAAAAAAAATCATAAATTTGTGAAATTGATATGAATTTAATTAATTTTGCTTAATATAAGAACTAATACTTAAAAGGTATTATTAAATACTAAGTACAAAAGTAATATTTTAATAATTATTATAAATTCACATCATAATTTAAAATTTAAAAATTTCGTAAATTAACTAAGATCGAAATTAAATGACACTGTTTTATGAAAATGCGAGGAAATTTTTGAACGCAAAAAAAGATTCACATTTTGTCTTTGATGATTGATAGAAATGACTCTTAATGTATTCTCGAATTTTCAAAAAGAATCTTATGTAAAAGAAAATTAATAAATTTTTATTTAAATATATATATTTTTGGTTCCTCTCTCTCCCCGTTAGGATTTTTGGGGTATTGTTAAGGGTAGTAAGTGATTTTTCCTTTGGACAAAAATTTAAACGTTGGAAAAATCACTGGGAAATGTCACTTTCAATGTGTCAGACCAATAAATCAAATTACTGTCTAGGGTCTGCATAAGAGGTTTTCAATAAGCCCATCTTTGAGCTAGTGCCCCAGGTCATTTGGACAATGCATTAATATCATTGAAGTCACTCCTGAAAACTAGTCCCATATCTAAATGGTGGCCCATGGTGTTCCTACTTAGTACATAACCATCCAACCCATGGTATCTGTCTTACTTACTCCTAGGAGATTTTAGCCATGCATATAGCTCGTTCTTGCACATACGTTAAACTATTTGTTTTGCCGCTGCCCCCACAAAGGGGAGGGGAGGGCCCATTGATTTTGGAGGAATACTGAATTTAATTGTTGCAAATGAGAGCCGCGATAAAAGTTAATTCTTTAGTAATACGTAAAGTAATTTGGACTTAATTCGTATTTGTTCGATTAAAGTTTAATTCATGTTCGATTAAAAATATAAACGATTTAAATATGAATAAAATTTAAAATTTGATAAATTACTTAAATTTCTTCGAATTATAATTTTTTATTGATATTCTGATCATATTCGCTCAAAAAATTCAAACTGCTCGATCGTGTCATACTTGATGATTAAATAAACCTCAATAAAACCTTATTTCATATTCGATAAATTTTATAAACCAAATCCGAACAACTTAATATTCAACTCGACTCGATTCGTTTACACCCTTATTCTTTAGTTTGTTTCTCTCAAAATTTATCTTATTTTTTCACTTACCACTATCAATTAATAAAAATTTAATGTGTTAAGTGTTACACGTATGTTATGTAAAATGAATGTATCGCGTCTCATTAATTATACCATTATAAATACCTAAGTTTCGGTCTTATTCTTCATTAATTAATTATTTAAGAGTCGAAATTTATAGATAAATAAAAAACTTCGAAAAGTGAACTCCTATTTAAAATAAAATAATTCGGGCTTTTAACATTTGCGAAGAGGCATTGATTCTGAACTCAAATGAAACCTTGACTTAATGGGACGTATCTCATGATTGGTTAGGCTTTCTCTTTATCTATAGTTTAGATTAAACAAGTTTACAGATATTATGAACCAACCAAGATAATCACTCGATCATGCATGTGGCCGAACTCTTGAATTCTTTTATGTTTCTTCATGATTCATGAGCTAGGGACCGACCACTCAATTTGTAAATGCATATAATCTGAAAGAGTACGTACTTCTGTCGCTGTTGTGAAATGTTTGACAAATTGAAAAAGTTTTAAATCGACAATTTGCATAGACATAATATACATATGGGTTAGATAATAAATAATTCATATTAAATACATAATTAACTTATTTTCTATTGTCTATTTTCATGTTTGAGTTTGACGAATGGGATTTGACAAAATAAAAATTCGTTGTGTATTATTATAATGGTGCGTGCATGCCACTTCTTTTTTTAAAAATATATTTAGATGGTGCATGCATAGCATGCACCATATATATAATAATGCATGCAAATAAATTATTTCAAATCCTATTAATTGAATTTTATATATAATGCATGCACGGTCATCAAAATCTAATTAGTATGGATTCTAAATAGTTAAGCCACGCTATATCAATGATCATGAATATGAGACGATACCCCAGTATGTTATTTTATCCTAGTAAGACCCATTTTTTTATAATAATAATAATAATAATAATTCATGTATTAGTAAACCCTGTGTTGAAAATAAAATGTCATGCATGACACATACAAGCTCAGGCGCCTAACTAGGTACAAGACCAAGAAGCATTTATCTGGGGAAGGTTTTTCTTTTCTTTTTTTTTTTTTTTTTTTTTGACTTTTGACTTTTGTTATGGGAAAAGTATTAAAATACTTTAATTTTTTTTTGCTTTCGTAAAAGAATATATAATATTTGTCGATTTTCAAAGCACCTGGGGCCATAGTTGAGTACATGTTTCTTGCTTAAATAAAAATATAGATCTGTGACATTTGTATGGGATTTTGGGTAAATTTTTAGGGCGGTTTATAGTTGAATAATATAAGAACAAGAATGTTGTATCGTGTAAGATTTTGTATTTTGTAAAATAATACTTTTTTTTTTCTAAAGTTATAGATACAATTTGACTTTTAAAATCAAATGAAAATATATTGAACTTCAAAATTAGTATAACTCGTAAAGAAATTAAAATGAAATAAATTTTATAATTAATAATTCTTATTATATATTATACAATTATAATAATTGTATCAATTAAAATTTATAAATTTATATTAATTTAAAGTTTAATATACCGTCGTTTGATCTAAAAAATTAAATTACATCTCTAATTTTAGAACAGAAAAGGTAAAATTTTGTGCGTTATTTATTTTCAACTTTTATATATTTTTTTTATTGCTTTGTTATTTTTTATCAATGTGAGATTTGTAAGTGAATCTGAACAAATTCTTGAGCATCTGAACAATTTTAAAAAGACAGAATAAAACCCGGATTCAGTGGTGTCGCTTGATAGTCGGGGGTGGAAGATCTGCAAGACTTAATTCAAATTATTAATATTTGTGTTTATCCATCACTGGGCTTATCATTTTATTAATAATACTACTCATCTTTAACATTACTTTTTTAGATTCTTTTTCAAGATTCCCCCCCCCCCCCCCCCCCCCCCCCCCCCCCCCAATCCGGATCCGTGTATCAACTGCCAGAATACTCTGTGTTTTTTATGTTTATTGATAATTTGATAGTTTTACAATAGAGGTTGTAATTTTGATACTAGGGTCAGATAACCATCTCATAGCTTTATCAATATTCAAAATTTCTACTAGTTTTTAGTTAGGAGGAATCAATCGTCCATTTTAGTGTTTTATATTCATAAAAAATGTTGAATTATTCAAGAATTTTGATTTAAAAAACTATCATTATCATCCAAGAAATGTTTTATTTTTTTCTTCGTTTTAGTTTCGGGCAATATATAATGTTATATTATTACTTTTAAAGTCTTGCTACGTGTATTTATGCCGATAATAAATATCGACATACGTAATGCATGGGATAAAAAAAAATTAAGGAAGACTATAACTATTTTTTTCTATATTATCACTTAGAGTTCCAAGTTAATTGCAATCCAAATTATTCATAACATTTGTCTATATATAACATATGAGAATAAATTATATACGAATGACCTATAAAACTAGAGTCTTACTCCCTCAAATGATAATATGGCATGTAAGGAATTTAGAAGAAAAGTAAATACAAAATCTATTAATGCAATTAGAATTTCTTTTTCTTTTTTTTTTAAATTCTCTACGTAATATGTTATTATTGAAAGATATAAAACTCTAGTTTCATTCGTATAAAATTTATTCACATAACATATTTCCATACTTTTATTACTAAAGTGGATTATATTGGAGATAGACATACATGTATAAATGGATTGTCTGATCTAGTCTCATCAAGGCTTATTAGGCTTTAATCGTTGACCAAGTCAAGCCAACTCAGGTTTTAATTCAAAGAGGCCAGTCTAGACTGAGCTCTATAGTCTAAATCGCAGTATGTTCAATCCTAAAGGCTAGGTCGATCTAGTCCCCCTCCCTTTTTTTAAACTTTTAATTTCAAATATTAAAACTATAAAATATAAACTAGTAAAAGTTATAATAATAAAATTGTGAAAGTAAAAAATTTAAATGAAGATGTATATTAAGTAAATGTATTTACAAGAAATTAATAATAAATAATTAAAATTTTAAACTTCATCTATGTATTAATTAAAATTAAAGTATTACAAAAATAAATGAGTAAAACTTTAAACTTTATTGATGAATAATTATAATTTTAAACTTTAAAAATTACAAATATCTTAAACAATAAGTAATATTGAATAATTATAATTTTTTGTCTTCTAAATTTTAAAAGCATGCCTTCAAATATGCATTTAATTCTTCTTCTTTTTTTTGACTGGATTAGATTAGGCTAAACTTGATACTCAGAGACTTGACTGTTTAGGCCTTGACTGGTCTAGCAGGTCAGTGCAGCCCCAGGTCTCAGGCTGAAGTTGATTCCAGTCTTTTTACAGGCGTTAGGTTAAAGATTTTTGTTTTATAATTTATTAAAAATCTTCAAATTAGACTTTGATCGGATCAGCTTTTCTTTAACCACTCTAAATTGAACACCGAACATATATACAGTGCTCTTTGTTCATCCCTAGTTGGGGAAACCGATCCCAAATTATATCTTTGGTGCATATGAATCATCACACTTGAAAGGTGAAGAAGTTAAAAAGTTTTTTTTTCTAGCCAAATAAGATTCCAAAACAAAAGAAGGGAAGCAAGAAAAGATTAGGTGAACGAGAAATTGACATAAAATAAAACCAATAGCGAAAAGTGGAAACCCACTCAATAAAGTGAAGTGTAGGTGGTGACATATATATATATATATATATATATATGTCCCAGTTGCCATAACCTTCGCGGAACTTTCTAGATATGGACACTTGTTTAATAAAGTCCATAATTTGATCATGAGATGGCTCCCTCTCATTTTCATTCACCCTTACCATTTCTTTATTGACAAGAGATTGACCATAAGCTGATATTCTGATATCATCTTTAGACCCTCTTATATACATTCCTCCCCCCACTTCTGGGTGGAATAGTAAATGATGCTCTAAATCATTTGGAGCCGAGTGAACTCGGTTGCAGCTAACTCAGTGAGAAAATCAGAATTGGGATGGATTTCACATGGTGAGACTAAAAAATTCACATTGGTGTTCCACGTCGATTTTATGGGTCCCAATCTGTAATATTAGGTGATTAAGGTTTGATGGGGTCCATTTTAGGTTGTAATATGAGCCATGTGGTAGGTTTGATCGATTTGGGAACAAACATTACATACTCTTGACAGAAAGGCTTAGGTACCCATTTCAAATTGAATTGAGGCATATGATTTTAACATGTGGATCCATTAACTATGCCTTCTCTTCTGCCTTTTTTTTTAAAAGGCACAATTCAAGGCTTAACTCATTCGTATTATTTTAAATTGACTTTTGATATATAAAATTATAAAATATATTCATCATATTACATATCTAATTAAAATTTTAATATTAATACTTGTTTACATAATTGATATTATAACATTATAAAAAATATATATATTTTTTTAATTTTACCTTTTATGCGTATAATAATTTAAATTTTTTTCCTAAAGAGTTTGATAAACAAAATGCTTGACCAACAAACTACTCCTAAAATGCTAGATGAGTCAAAGTCCATTGCTATTCAAATGCACCAAACTCTACTAAACTATTGAAATTTCTTTGCCACCAAAAACTGGTCGACAAGACTAGGATTTAGGACCAAAAAGAACCTATAAGGTTCGAGTCATCATGATCATAACCCAAAAGACACGCTACTCTCCGAGTCAACTCAGCTGAGCTTCCGGGTTCGCTGCTCCATCTGCTATGAGTCACTTTCGGTGGTCAGCGTTACGTGTTAAAGAATATCAGAGGTCACAGCACCCCATTTTTTGCTCTCATTTTAGAGAGAGAATAGCCAAGTGGTGAAGATAAACAACACCCAACCCAAAGAAGAGCGGAATTGAGAGAAACAAAACCTCCCCCATTATTATACATGCACATCCAAACAAAAAACTTACTCCTCACTCTTTGTCTCAAGGACCAAAACCCTCGCACGCTCAAATTATTTTCTAATAGTTTAATTTGTAGAACTAATTCCCACCAGCCTTCCTCCTTCTAATACTGTTCTCTTTTAAATTTTCTTCTAGTGTTTCGTGTTTGTTCTTCAACTTGTTCACATTGTTGGGTTTTTGAATTTTTCTGTTGCAGAAGAAATTGTTTTTCTCAATTTCTTGGCTTTTCTTGAAGTATTTGAGGTGGGGATTATGTTTCACCATCTGGGTCATCTTTAAATTCTTGAGAATGGATGTTTCTTGATTCTGTGACGTCTTGTGATGGATATTGAAGCTTGGAACCGTGCCAATCCCCTAAAGGTGAGATATGTGGCAAAGAATGTGAAAAAACCCAAATTCTAAAGTTTTTAGATTTTGCTGATTATTGTGTATTGGTGTTCTTTTGTTTAATTTACAGAAGGAATCATGGAGGACAGTATTGAGTTTGGCTTATCAGAGCTTGGGCGTTGTTTATGGAGATTTAAGCACTTCACCTTTATATGTGTATAAAAGCACTTTTGCTGAGGACATTCAACATTCAGAGTCTAATGAGGAGATTTATGGGGTTTTGTCTTTTATTTTCTGGACATTGACTCTAATTCCACTGCTTAAGTATGTGTTCATAGTGCTTAGAGCTGATGATAATGGTGAAGGTGGGACTTTTGCTTTGTATTCATTGCTCTGCCGGCACGCTCGAGTGAGCACTTTGCCCAATGGACAGCTTGCTGATGAGGAGTTGTATGAGTACACTAGAGATGAAATCCCATCTGTTGATAAGGGTTTTGGGGTGAGATTAAAATTAACGTTAGAGAAACACATAGTGTTGCAAAGGATATTGCTCGTTTTGACTTTAATTGGCACTTGTATGGTTATTGGTGATGGAGTCCTTACTCCAGCAATTTCTGGTATGGGAGATTATGTTATTGAAGTATTATAGTGTTTGTTCTAAAATTGTAAGCTTCAGATGTTGATAACTTGAAATTATTTGATTTTCTTCTGTGTGCAGTGTTTTCTGCGGTTTCAGGCCTAGAACTTTCCATGTCAAAAGAGCATCACCAATGTGAGTCCCCTACCTATCACCTAATTTTTCATCGTCTACTTTAGCAATGAATTTTATGAATTAAAAAACATGTAATTATTTATAGCATAAAGGGTATGGCTATTTATTAGATTTTCTAGTCAAATATTGGTACAAGTGTTTGAGATTGAGCTAAATATCATTACAAGTTTTGATATTATCTATAACTTTTGAATGAAAATCCAAATATAGTATAGTTGGAATATTAGCTGAAAAACTAGGTATATGGTCTGGGGTTAAACAATTGGACGTAGCAAAAGCTCCTACGGCTCTTGCTGCTGCTGTTTGAAGCATTTACAGGTGATTTTGTGGGCAGTTCAGTGTATATGCTTTAAAGTGGGTGCACATAATTTGCCAGTAAAATCTTGACCTTACTGGTAATTATTGAAACGTAGCACTTCATTTGATTTCTAGAACATTTTCTGTGGACATGCAGTTGGTGGACAAAGAGAAAATACCAAAACGTAATATGCATGCATTATTGTAGGTCCCTTCAGATATAATTAAATCAATCTTCCCTGCTTTATCAAAGTCAAATCACCATTAAAAAAATAAAGTTAGGTTTCCTACTTTCACCTTGTGGCAACCAAGTTGATAACATGGATTGAGGCTAAGAAACAAGTTTCAATTAATTAGCAAGAAACTGGATAATGTTGCATATTTGTAAAAGATAAGAGAGAGGCAATTTAGATGGATATATATATTACTCTGGTGTAACTAGTATACTAATCCGCTCAATCCCCAACAGGCAGTATGCATAGTCATCATGACTGGTCAAATTGTGATAGGATATCTTGGAGTCTTCCTCGAGACAAAAATAATAATAATAATAATTGAAAAGATGAGTGAACAATATATGGCATCAGCCAAACTCTTGCACTGCTGTGGTCAAATCATCGTGCTCATGGCACTAACTGGGCTTATATTCACATGTAATACACATATGATTTGTCAAGAAAACTATTTGAGACCTCTAAAATGAAAATAAAAGACGCGTAAATCCATTGCGTCAATTAATATGTAATTATCAGAAACAATGCATTTCTTAATGCCTTTGGTTATGAGATCTTCTGCATATTTTTATAATGAAGTTATCACAGTGCCATATCCTTACGATTGAAGGCTCTTTGTAATTATTCCTTCTATATCATAGTCTGACTGTTACTTCTATAGTAATAATTTTATTAGCGATTGCTATCCTAGGGTGATTTGTATGGTTCTTGTTGAATACATTAGTATGAGCTGCATATTCAGCTGCTTAATGAACTACCTCTGCAGATGTAGAAGTCCCAGTTGCTTGTATCATACTGGTCTTTTTGTTTTTCCTACAACATTATGGGACGCACCGGATAGGGTTCTTGTTTGCACCTATTGTGATAACATGGCTGTTGTGCATAAGCGCTATTGGAGTGTATAACATCTTTCACTGGAATCCCCATGTGTTCCAAGCACTCTCTCCTTATTACATGTACAAATTTTTAAAGAAGACCCAAAGAGGAGGTTGGATGTCCTTGGGAGGGATTCTACTGTGTATAACAGGTAAAATAATATGTAATATAAATAAGTTCACTTGCTATTTCCAAAGTAGGCATCATTGATAGACCTTTTCTTTTCTGCTTTGAAAAAAAATCAGGTTCAGAGGCAATGTTTGCTGATCTTGGACATTTTTCCCAGTTGTCTATCAAGGTAACAATTCACTGAACTATTTCTAAGTGTTTATAAAGTGATCATTGATGAATCAGTTTGAACTTTGAAAATTCATTATAGTCCCTTTTAAGGTCAGGTGTATAATAAGTAGGTTTGCTTGCTTAATGATGCTGTCTTCTAGAGATGTCTTTGCAATAAGTTTTACTAGTTGGTTGGTGATTACTTCATACAAATTTGACCTTAAAACATGTATATTTGGAATAATTTACAATTCACTTTATGTTCCTTTATTCTAAAACTGGTTCTCTGCTAAAAACATGAAAACAACTTGTTTAATAGATAGTCTGTTGACTGCAGATTGCTTTCACCTTTGTGGTTTACCCGTCCTTGATCCTTGCATATATGGGACAAGCTGCTTATCTTTCCAAACATCACGTGATTGAGAATGACTACCGGATTGGATTTTATGTATCAGTGCCTGGTAAGTTCGTCATTTACTTTTATTTGTTTCACAAAGTATTTCTTGTGAATCAGCTTATTTTCTGTAGAGTACAATTAACCCAATATAATATTTATTTTAGTGTTAGCAAAATAATACTCTTCTTATTGTGCCAGAGAAAATTCGATGGCCTGTTCTGGGAATAGCCATTCTTGCTGCAGTGGTTGGAAGCCAAGCCATCATCACAGGGACTTTTTCAATTATCAAACAGTGTTCGGCTTTGGGTTGCTTCCCAAGGGTAAAGATAATCCACACATCATCAAAAATACATGGCCAGATTTACATTCCAGAGATTAATTGGACCTTAATGTTGCTATGCTTGGCTGTTACTGTTGGTTTCAGAGACACAAAACACATAAGTAATGCATCAGGTAAGCTCTAGTGTATGAGTTGAGTGCATAGTCAGATGTTGTCAGACCAAATTTTCTTCTGAAGAAAAGGCTCTTCAATGATGATTTTGTGTGATCAGTCAAATAGTTGTTTTTGTGGCCTTATATCTCAAGAAATTATTAATTTATCTTCTCCTTTTCTGGTGCAGGTTTGGCAGTGATAACGGTCATGCTGGTAACAACTTGCCTAATGTCTCTTGTAATTGTCTTGTGCTGGCACAAAAATGTCTTCCTCGCCATTTGCTTCATAGTCTTCTTTGGTTCCATTGAAGCTCTCTATTTCTCGGCTTCCCTTATAAAATTCCTTGAAGGAGCTTGGGTCCCTGTTGCCCTCTCCTTCATCTTTCTGATAATTATGTATGTTTGGCATTATGGCACACAATTGAAATATGAATTTGATGTTCAAAACAAGGTTTCTATCAACTGGCTACTCAGTTTGGGTCCCAATCTTGGAATTGTGCGTGTGCGGGGCATTGGCCTGGTACACACTGAGCTCGTCTCTGGAATCCCAGCCATTTTTTCCCACTTTGTCACCAATCTCCCAGCTTTCCATCAGGTTCTTGTCTTCCTCTGTGTGAAATCTGTCCCAGTGCCTCATGTAAGACCCGAGGAAAGGTTCCTAGTAGGAAGGATTGGCCCAAAAGAGTACCGGCTATATCGGTGCATAGCACGATATGGTTATCGTGATATCCACCTGAACGACGTAGACTTTGAAAAGGATCTTGTTTGTAGCATTGCTGAATTTATCCGGTCAGAGAGGCAGGAATGTATTACCGGCATAGAAGATTTCGAGAACGACGAAAAGATGACAGTTGTTGGAACATCTTCAACATATTTTGAGGGTATACAAATGTGTGAAGAGGATGCCAACTTGTCTGAAGTAGCTGGTACTTCAGTGTTCACAGAGATCGAGTCACCCAAGATTCCAAGGAAGATAGTGAGGTTTCTCGTACCAGAAAGCCCACAGATTGACAGGAGCGCACGAGAGGAGCTGCAGGATTTGATGGAAGCACGGGAGGCAGGGATTGCCTTTATACTGGGGCACTGTTATGTCAAGGCAAAGAGCGGTTCAAGTTTGTTGAAAAAAGCCGTCATTAATGTAGGATATGATTTCTTAAGGAGGAATTCTCGGGGGCCAACGTATGCACTGAGCTTTCCTCGAGCATCCACTTTAGAGGTGGGGATGATATACCATGTTTGATTTCACTCTCAAGGTACATACATTAAATGTATTCATTATGTAATGCGTGAGCCACTGTAAATGATAGATGGAAGCTTTTGTACAAGGTCAATCAAGGTTTTAGCTAAAGAGCTTATAGGCATATTAGTACGGAAGAATTCTAGGCAAGACTTTTGGGATAATAATTGTCAATACTGGGGTTCCTTTTCTTTTCCTCCTCTTCAGATAGTAGCATATAGTGAGTAAGTTATTGTGCCAAATGCTTTTCTTCCTTGTCTGCTTGATGTTTTTTAAGGCTACTATGTGCGCATTTTAATCCTACTGCTATGTTAGCAGTTAAGTTATGAGCAAACCATAATAAATAACATAGGTTGTGAAAAAATTTCCTTCTGGGATTCATGTATTTTAGCCTGGTCCCATTTCTATTAGTACTAAACAGATGTCGGTGTTTATCTTTGGACTTGGACAATTGGATTACACATTTGGCTGTCAATGTTCTTTATTTTTGGATTATTTCCTAGATGAAAATTTTGTAGTCCATTTTTTTACTCTTTTAAGTTCTTTTCATTTGCAATTATATTTATGATTGAACTATACAATTCTTAGTTGTCACAAAGAGGAATTTTTTATCTGCGGTGAGAGAATTGTCGTAGCAAATAAAGAAAATTGGCAGGCCGGGCCGGGTTTTGGGTGAACCAAGCCGGACTTGTTGACAGACCAAGTCAGGTCGGATCTAAGTCAAAAAAATGTCGCATGTTCATGGCCTCTAGGCCAGGGCAAGTCGGACCTGGTCGGATTTTGATCAGGCCGGACCCAGGTCGGATCAACGTTGTAATATTCCAAACTTTCAATGTTCTTATAATCTAACTTTATGTAAATAAATAAAGATTCAATTAAGATTCATAATGTATTATGTGATAATTTTACATGTAGGATTCTGTATTTTGATTCAAGTAGTAAATTATAATTCTTACAAATTAAATCGAAATGCCAATTTGAAGTCAAAACCTAAACCCTAAGGGTTATAACCCAAGGATTATAACTTAGAAGATTCTTCAACGGTCTTAAGTCATCTTGATATATCGTATTTCATGAAATAACGTTTATATGAAGTATAAATGCTATTTATCTAATAATATTTTTTGCAAAAAACGTGTAAAATCACTATTCACGAGGTGACGTTTTTCATTCGTTTGATTGTTTCCTTCATCTGTAGGACTTCTTACATTTCATAACATAGTGTTAACATGAGGTTTAGATGTTAGGGAACTAATAATTTTTTTTTGGGAAAACGACACGATTTATGAGAAAACGTTTGTCATATTTTTTAACGTTCTTTTCAACATTTTGACTTTGTATATTTCACAAAATAATATTCTTATGAGGTATGGATGTTAATGAGCCAATAAAAATATTGTCTCAAAATACGTGCAAATACTATTCATTCGGACACTGTCTTCCGAATTTTAAAAATTCACAGTTCTGAATAGCGTTTTTACGGACAACAGAGATATTTTCACGAATAAAAATATTTATGAAAAAATGACTGTGGGATTATGAAATTTTAAAATTGAATAAATACAAAAATAAATACAAGAAATATACGGAAGTGTATCTGAGATTAAAACAAGGTATAACTAAGAGGTTTACACAAGACATCATTTTAATAATATATGAAGTATTTTATGAATAAAATATGTATAACTAATTAAAATTGATATTATTGATGCAAAATATTTTAAATTAATCACACTCGATTTATCTGATATACCAAAATTTCAACTAATCGAAAGAAATAATAACAAAACAGCTCAGGAAACTTTTAGAAGACTAGGTGAACGGTTTGGTCTTGAAAATATCTAGATATTATATTATTTTTATTAATTAAATAATGTGTGAAAAGACTAAATTGCCTTTGACTTTTCAACTAAAGACCAAACTATCCCGACCCTTGATTTTCTATAAATAGGGAGCTCTCCCTCCTTTAAATTCATTAGTTCAAATCCAAAACACTCTAAAGTTATATTTTGAGAGATATTGTGAGAGAAAAATTACTTTTGAAGTGACGAAGTTCTACGCGATTTAACATAATGTACGTACTTTAAGCGGTATACCTGTTTTTCTTTTATTTAGTTTTCTTCTATTAGTTAGTATAAATATTCTTTTTATAAGTTGTTATAATGTTCAATTTAGTTTAAATAAATAGTATAAAAGTCCTATTTATAGCCGTTATAATAGCCAATTTTATTTTAGGTATAAAGAAGAAAACATATTTTTATAAGCCATTATTCTGCTCAGATTTTTCAAAGTATTATTGTAAATATCCATTTTGTAGGCAGTTATAATGCCCAAATTATTTCAAATATATATTTGAAAAGTCCTATTTGTAAGCTGTTATGGCCAATTTATTTCAAACATAAAAAATAAAATGTTCAATTTATAAGTAGTTATAACGTTTAATTTTTTTTATGTAATAAATGAAAATATTCATTATATAAGCAGTTATAATACTCAAATATTTTCATATATATTAGAAGAAGTCTTATTTATAAATGGTTATAATGTTCGAAATAAAACTTAAAAGTTGTACTCGATATAATTTAAACCATGTATATAAACGTGTGATTATGTAGGATTATCGGCGAGCGTTTAATCTAATTCTAGATATTTACAAGGCAATTTTTTTATTCTTAACCTTTGTTTACTTGCTTTTGATATGATTTATATATTTTGTACAAGCAACGTGTTATAAATTTTTGATACGAGAGTTATTGCTTGTTGTTTCGGCATAACTTACAAAACGAAATATTTATTCATGATATATTTCGAATTATGCTTTATTATATCAAACCAAGTTGTCTTGGGGCGATCCTGACATGTGAAGTAAACTGAGATGAACGAATATGTCGCATTGTTCATTTTTAGTCTAGTGTCGCGTATGTTATGCATAACATATGATGTCATTAGGTTGATCCCATTTCTATATCCAATATAAATGGTTTTAAGTCGAAAGACAAAGAACAGTTCAAGGTCTAACCACCACTAAGTCTTGCTATGTTAAAATATTTTATAATATCAATTGTTGTGTCATGAATTATTGCAATTCATATCGGTGTGAGTTCACTTGTATACTATGTGTTTAAGACTTGTTGAGCATTTTAGATCACCCTTGTAAATAAACCTAATTTACAGACAAACTCGAGAGCTCCGACTCAAAGAAGAAAGGAAAGAAGAAATGCGTAGACTAGTTTACTGTTTTCCTTAACTGTTAACTATAGTCATAATGACATTTTGTAATAAGAACAAGTTTCACACATGTAACCGAATATTATATAAATATTATCAAGTTTTATCACATTCTCTTGTTACGTCTTTACTTTGATTAAACCTAGAATTGTTAAAACTTAACATAGTATTGATAATGATCTATTTATCTGGATAAGGATCGGTAAATAACTTGTGAGTGTTGTATATCAAAGACAAGACTAATCGATGTTGATTGGTCAAATCCATCGTTAGGTTCCTCGGATCCAGGTATAACTCGTTATTACTATTCTAAATGTCAGATAAGTAAGATTATTGATATGAAGAGATATCACTATAACCAAATGTGTTTCAAGTGAGGATTTTAACTAGTTGGGTAATGTTCTGTACGAAAAGAGAATTTTGTACCGGACAAAAATACAACCATTTGTTACGAATAAAGATACAAACATTTATCGCGAGATTCTCTGTTCTCAATAGCCGTCCCAATGATTTAATTATGTGAATATTAGAGTATGTAAAGTTATAGAATATCTAAATCTTAAGGATAAAATGTTATGATTGAGTATTAAGTCTCTTGCATCGATTACAAAGACTTGATATAAAATAATGAAAGATTTTTTAGAATTTAGATGAGAACTTTGTTTATGAATAAATGAAATAATTTATAAACCTAATGATTTAGCATTTATAATAAGCACTAAGTCAGCTATAGTAAATATAGTGATTTAGGAACATCACAAACACGGGACTGCAGACCATTTGTGCACTACTACTTTTTACCCAATTTCATGGTTGTACGTGCTAATTATTTTTGTAAAATTTAATAATAATATTTGAATCATAAAATGTTATGGACTAAAATTATTATTGATAAAAATATTGTGTTAAACTGTCTTGTGCAAATTTTAATATAAAAAAACAAGTCAACCAAACAAATACTCCTCTCTCTCCGTTCTTTTTTATTTGTATTTTAAATAGAGATTTTTGTTTCTTTTTATTTGTCATTTATAAATTTTGAGAAAATATTAAATACTTAATTTATATCAAATTATATATCAAAACCTTCTTACTTTAGAATTTTGAAAGAGAAAAGAGGTTTGAGAGAGATTACAATCAAGGCATGTGATGAAGAAGGTGGTACTAGTGTTGTGTATTTATAGTATTATTAGTAGCTATTAAGAGTTGGTACAAAATTAGTTTGTTTATTTGACTAGTACCAGGATGAGACGAAGATATAGAATTTTGATGAATTGAATTATGGAGCTCTAGTGTCAAGTCCAAACAAGTAATAGTTGGGAGTTTCGTACGTATACGTATGGCCGTATAAGAGGATAATTCTTACGGGAAAATAAAACTATTAAATTAGAGTAGATAGCTGAAATGAGTCATGATTTCAAATACTTCAAAATGAAACCGTCCATAGCAAGAGTTGTATAGAAAATTTTCTTGTTATGATGGTGATGCATCAGCATGATTTAGAGGCACGAGGGAATATGACTTGAGTCGTGTTTTTGCTATCCACAAATCGAGTACGACGAGTAGGAGTAATAGTCAGTCAGTCCCCTATCAATTTTAATGGCATTTGGATTGATAATTATTTATACATGACATTATATTGATTAATTAATATTTTTACAATACTCTCTTCACATAAATAGTATATAAAACTCACCTTATGTTAGTGAGATTATGTGAAAATATTTATTTTTTTTAATAAAAATATCAATTCTCTAAAATAACTATAGTTTATTCAAATAAATCTATCGACATTATTTGTTGGACCATGTTAAAGTAATCAATTTGTTATCAAAACACAACACCAAAGATTCAGAAAAGAGCTCTTCTACGAGGACATAAATACTTTATAATTTTACTTATTTGTATTTTTCCCCCAACTGAAGGTAAAAATATAAATAGGTGAAATTATAAAGTGGAGAAAAAAATACAAATAGATAAAATTATAAAGCACTAATGTCTAATTTTTATGTCCGAATTTTTCTTTAGAAAATAGGAAGAGAGTGAGAGTTCTTTGATTTGTTAAGTTTTCTGGGCATGATAAAATTAGTCTAGAACACACTTATACATAGATTTTTTTTTAAAAAATAAATAAATTATAAGATTAAAATTTGTTAGCATGCACTAGAAACTTTTTAATTTGAATAAAGAAATAAATAAACACACGTCTTACAAATCAAAATGTATTCTCATAAGTCATATCCGGATGGAGAGAGTATTCATGTTTATAATAAACATTAAGCTGCAAATAAGGCCAATTCCTTAGTCTACTGAATTAAGCATTTTCATTGTCCTGGGTAGAAAGAAGGGCTTTTAATTTAAGTGCAATGGATATCATAATTAATAAGAGAGAGAGAGAGAGAGAGACAACAAAAATGAGTTCACACTCGTATGTATTACTATAAAGAGTTTGCTTAAGCTTGGGACCATATGTTACTCGTTGTTTATAACAAATTAGTACAAAACTTAACAGGGTTATGGTTAACTTAAAATACTATACGTTCCAAATTTTTATTATTATTTTTTAGTCAATTCGCGAAATCATTAAATTTATTTGATTTTGACTACTGCAATACTTAATGTTATGAAATATTATTAAGTACAAAAAATTTATTTCAAAAATTAAAAAAAAAAACATATTATATCACAATTTAAATTTTCATATTTCACGAAATTAATTAAGATCAAAACCAAGCCAAATAGTAATCTCTTTTCTTTTCTTTTTTTGTCATTTTTTTATTTTTTGGGGTGGAGGAATAAAGGGAGTAATGACAGACATTGAAAGCTCTGACGATAAGCAAATTATCTCCACACTGCAATCATGGATCCCACCTAAAGATGTCCACACAAAAGATGGTGCTGGACTTGCATTATCCCACAAAGATGAAAAAAAGGATGGCCAACAAAGAGGGAAAAAAGAAAACCAAAAATCAAGGCTAAGATAGAAGAAAAGGATAAAAAGGTAAAAGAAGTTGGCCCCTGCCCCAAATTATGTACGTACATGTATAAAAACTCAATGAACTTCATACCAGCTAGAAAGATATCTTATTTTTGTCACTGCAATTATTTGAAGACCAAAGATTCAAATGTTTGAATCTGTTTAAGAAAATTAGGGACACTTAAACTAATTGGACTTAATTTTATTCAGACAAGATGCAAACCTGTCGGGTAGGATTTGAATTTTAGCACTACAGTAAATTCAGGTTTGAAAAGAAACTACTAACATATCAATGCATCCAATACTTGCTATTTCTTGATCTGCTATACCCTGCTTTCTGACCCTATTTGTGTTCAATTAGATATAAGCCTTGTGCCTCTCTTTTGGTAGGTCGGGCTTTG
Organism: Hedera helix; assembly: GCA_947179155.2. Classification (NCBI taxonomy): domain Eukaryota; kingdom Viridiplantae; phylum Streptophyta; class Magnoliopsida; order Apiales; family Araliaceae; genus Hedera; species Hedera helix. The sequence goes on from OX359269.1 coordinate 43,251,125, forward strand.
GTGGTTGGTGTAACTGTAACAGTACCCCCCCTGAAACAGCACAAGCTACAAATATATCCCCCAACACATTATTCAAGTGACCTAAGGGCCGAATAACCGAATATGCTAAAGCAGCCAATATAATCATTCAATGGATCTTTCTATAAGATAGAAGACATCTGAATTTTTTTCCATAAAACAAAACATTAAGAAGAAAAAGAAGAAACACCTTTCAATTAAAATGGACGGGTAAAAATATTGATTAGAATGAACAGGTAAATATTGATTAAAACCATGGATTAGAAGCTTGGACCCAAAGATGAGCTACACACAGCTGCCTAGCAGTAGACTATTAAGTATTAACATTGGTCTTGAGTAAGCCATCTAAAAAATTTCCGATACAAGGGGTAAAACCACTGCCATGAAGCTCAAATTCTCAATTAGTTGAGCAATAATCAGTCAAAAAATATTAAATTATACATTCATTTACCTTGTGCTTGCTCCATCCAAGGAATCTCTGTATCAAGAGATGAAGGATAATTCATATGAGATTCTGAAGAACTTGCATACTTGCCTTTCTTAGACCAGAGCCAGATCTTTGAAACAGAATAGCTGTCAGTTTTAGTCCCAATACTAATCTTCTTCCCTTCACCATCCCCATCAGCCAAAGGATTCTCGCTGTGTTTTATGCCTTTCACAAGCTTCACTCCACGACCGTCTCGCATATCGTTTAAGGCCACCTCAAGGCTTGTAACACCAACCACATAGTGATATGTACCCAATGAGTAGCACCTTCTTGCATCCAAATTACTGCTACTAGTCTCCCCTCCTGCCTCCTCCGCCCCATCATTCAATTTTCTGAATTTACCAAGCCTCACAGGGAAAACCCCCTTTCCAACTACACTTTCCTCAATTTCAATAGTTTTCTGATTGGAAGAGAACCCATTCCATCTATTACCATGGAACCCCTCTTCTATTGGATCGTCAAAATCAAACATTGGGTTTTCAATTGGGAATCCAGGACTGAATAGGGTGCTTCTGCAAAGTGGACATGTCGAGTTTGAAAGGAGCCATGTATCGATACAATTGATGTGGAAAGCATGACTACACGTGGGAAGCAATCTCAATTTATCCTTCGCAGTGAATTCAGACAAACAAACAGCACAATCAAATGGTTCTTTCAGACCCACAATCTCCTTGTACATAAACACAGGCAAAGCATCAATAAAAGCTTGATCCAAACCAGAGTCGTGTAAATGGAACAGTTGCTGTAGCTGTCTTTGAAGAGCATCTGAACTAGAAATCTCAGGGTATCTATCAGACTGAGATGATGTCGAAGATGGGTGTTTCGTAAGAAATCTAACTAGCAAGTGGAGAAGCCCAGATATGAAGAATAGAACAGCTAAAATTACTATAATGAAAAGAACCGCAGGACTAATTCTAGTGCCAGATGATGGTGAGGAAGGGGCTGATTCTTTATGAAAAGTATCAGTACCACTATATGGAGATGATGTTGTAGTATAAATTGGAGATGGGTATGTCAAGATGTCATCTTTCTGCTTGATTTCATACTGAATCCAAGACATTTTCAAGTGGGTATGCTCAAAAATCCCTGACATTGAACAAGATTATCCGGGTCCACTCAAAAACTATGTCTTTCTTGCTCATATATCAAAACCCAAAACTTCAATCTTCCATTCTTGAAAGCCCTAAATAATATTTCTGGGTCCTCAGATTTGAGAACAAATAGAGGCATTAAAAGACTGATAAAAAACTGAATCTTTATTCTTTATTGCTTTAAGGTAGAAACCCAATCCACTGATTCTGCAATAATGAGAAAAGATACAATATAAGTGTTAAAGATTGAGTTTTTACCTATCTTGATACTGAAGAAGTCCCCATTAATGTATTCTTGGAAGAAGTTATTGCTTGTGGACATCCTTTCTGCAGCAGCAAAACCCTAACACATGGGGCTTTTTAAAATAGTCAAGCTTCTTTCCCCTATTTCAGATATTTATATTTAATAATAAAACAAATATATATACATATATGTATAATTATACAATCTGTGTTTGTAAATAAGATGGAGAAATGAGAGTGAATGAGAAATAGAAAGTTCACCGACTCACTGCCATAGAAGCTAAAAGGGATGGCACTGAGAACAGTTGTTTTTCAAGTTCCTATAGTAACGAGGAAAAGTGTCAAGTCTGGCAAAAGAGACAACGTTAGAAATTATTCGACGCTTCCTTGTGGCGCGTGCCATGATAGTCAACTTGCGAACGTAAAAGAGGCTCATGCCTCATGGACTGTGGGCCTGGGCTAGATTCGAAAGTTCACACTTGGGAACCCCACTCACTCGAGGTTATAAAGTCTAAAAATTAGGAGAGAGACTCAGGTCCACACCTTCATAAATCATACTCTCCCCTCCCTAAAAATAAATAAATTTTAAAGTATAAATTTCACATAAGAAAAGTAAGGTACTGTTTTATTACATTTTAAAATATCTTAATAATTTAATATTTTATTTATTAAAAGACTTAAAGTTATTTGGCAAAAAAATACCTCTTAATGCTTTTAAATAGGCAAAATAAAAAATAAAATTTTAATTATTAAGAGTTGTCTCTTAATAAAAATTTTAAATTTGTTGACAAATTAAAAATAGTCTCATTAAATATTATACTCCCTTCATTCCAAAATTTAAGATTATTATTAATTTTTAAAAAGTCAATTTAAGATATTTTTAAATTTAAAATTTAGATAATTAAAAATTAAAAAATAATAAATTTTACAATGAGTATTAATTTTTTGATATTTTTTAATAGTCATCGTACAAACTAAAATCAAAGAAATTCATGTCAATTATGAAATTTAAAAATATTTTAAATTGACTTTATGAAGTCAATAATTGTAAGACCCCGAATTTTATGAAATACAAAATTTATTTTTTCTTCATATATATTTTTCCTGAAACAGTAGGTGGTTAAATTGATAAGGTTAAAAGTTAAGGATGTTATGTGCAAATTTTATTATGTCGGACAATATTCGTTTGGTCGGAGAATATTCGTTTTGTCGGGGAATATTCGATTCGTACGACGGCGCCGAAATAACAAAATAATAGTGGACCCCCACAACGACTTATTGTCGGATATAGAAAGCGACATACGTAACCTTTTTAAATAAAAATAGTCAACGGTATTATCATTTTGAACTGTTAAAATACCTGATGGTAAAAGAATAGTAACATACGGTATTACATAGTAGCACACGGTATTACATAGTAGCACACGGTATTGCACTGTAGCACACGGTATTGCACAGTGTTTCATATTATTAAATGATAAAGTGGTTATTGTACTATATTGACTTTATTGAACCAATAATTATCACATGCATAATAATTCATATTATTGAGCTGATAATTGTCACAGTAGCATATGCACAATAATTCACATTACTGAATCAATAATTGTCATTACACAGTAACGTGTTATTTTCTTATTTATTTTCAGCATTATTGTTATCTCTTTTGTGATATTGATTAAACTGTTGTATTCTATTATTGGGTGATTTTCCAATTTTTCTAACTCGAAAAGCCAACTACACTGCATTTACAACAATTAACCATAATAATGAATAATTGTGAATTATTGTTGAATAATTGAATTGATAAAGTTATTTGTTTTTATTATGATAAATTATATAAAGTTGTTTGTTTTTATATATAAAGATAATTGATTTATTTAAAGTTAGTTGTTTTATATATAAAGTAAATTGAATGGTATAGATTAAAAGATGATCTTTAAATGAATGGTTTAGATTAAAGAAATCTTAAAAGATAAAATGAGTGGTATGGATTAAACATTATCTTGAAATATACGGTTTGGATTAAATTAGGAAATCTTGATGATGATAAGAATTTTTGCTATAAATAGAAGCCTTAACTTAAGGATTTTTCATAAAAACTTCATTGCTTATTCTTTCTTTCACTCTCCAAATATTTCTTAGTATAAGTTCTCTTTGAGTGTGCTAAAGTCATCTTGAGTATTTGTAAAGAGCTGTAAGTGTACGAGTTTATATCTAGTCACGTGTTAAGGTAAGGGATACCATCTTTTTCATCTTCCATTATTCAAACTTACTATGGTAAGGGATTATCATTATTTGATTCTCGAAAATAATATCGTTTATTTCTTACTCATAAGACGTGCCATTTATTTCCATATATTAAATTGTGGGAATAACCTTACGGCGCGGATTATCGCCTGTTGGTGAATAACTTTTCGTATTTATTTCCATATATTAAATTGTGGGAATAACCTTACGGCGCGGATTATCGCCTGTTGGTGAATAACCTTTCGTATTTATTTCCATATATTAAATTGTGGGAATAACCTTACGGCGCGGATTACCGCCTGTTGGTGAATAACCTTTCGTATTCATTCCTTATTAATTTGTGGGAATAACCTGATTACGCGGACTACCGCATGTTTGGTGAATTACTCTTCGTATTCATTTCTTACTTGTCTCTTCTTGGTAAAGTTTCCTGAAATGAATACATATTCTTTAATAGTTTGCGCTTCATCTAATATCATTTCAACTGAACCTTCCTATTTTTCTAAATCTTTCTATTGAACCTTAACTGTTATTCTGAACTATGGATCTGAAATATCATTCTTGAATTTTAGTCCACATCATGTTGACAATTTGGACATTATTTGAATCTGCACAAAGTAAAGTCATAAACTTTTGATATTTATTGATCATACTGTTTCTTCTGATTCATCATCTATATCACGGTTGTTATTCTAATCATCAAGAACCATGTTGTTGTGAATATCTGTGGCCTGGGGCACAGTTGATAGGATAAAGGCGATATAATTATTGTATCTTTTAGGGCACGTGGTGAATATTCTCTTTGGCCTGGGGCAAAGATGAACTGTTGTTGGTATGATTATGACCAAAGGCTGAAAACTGGTATAATCATTACCGTTGGTGTTATATTTGAATATCTTTGGCTCGTAATGCAAAGATGAACTATTGACTGACATGATTATAATCAGGAACTGGAAATTTATATTATCATGACCAGCGGTGTTTAAGATGATAAAAGTTGAGGATGTTTTTCCTAAAAAGAGAACCGAGTGGACATTATAGTCTGCATTATTCTTCTAATAGATTGCTCATTCCGCTGCTATTATTGATACAAAGCTTATTGTCTATTATATTCAATTAAGAACTCATCTGTTGAAGGCTAATGATAATTTATTTGTCGTTATCTTAGTCATGATATTTCTTACTGGGCTATTTGAGCTCACCCTTTCTTTTGTTCCATTGTTTTTCAGAAAAAGAGAGAGTAACCGGGTCTAGCAGGGGAATGGAGTGACGGTCCGAGTGATAACTATTGTAGTCTTCACATGTTGTATATAGTGTGAAAATAATAGTGAAGACTTAGTTGTGTATTATTGAGTTTTACATTTCTGTTCTATGAACTATTTGTATTAAAGATTATGTATTTTATGGCGTCTCAAATTGGGCTATGTAGGCCTAGATTTGGGGGCGTCACAATAATGATCTTATATTTTGAAATGGATCAAATATAATTCTTCTCTTAAACTATTACATTATATTGTTGTTCTATTAAACTTGACACATTTTTTATTTAATGTAATAGTCATCATATTATACATTATTGCTTTTTTTTAGGTGATTTTTTTAATAATTATTTACTAGATTATATAATTTTTTATATAAATACATTCAACAATATTATTCACTAATTTTTATTAAATTAAATATTTAAAATTATCAAATAAAATTTTTAGACAACACAGGATAAAAATGGTAAAATAGTTTAAACATTTTGAAAAAATTAATTATCCAACAACATTTATTTATTCAGTCATAATTCTCGACAGATGTTTCACATTATTCAAATGTCTAAACTCTTCAGATCTTAACATTTAATTTTATCAAACGCAACCTAATATTGTGTTCACGAGTTTGAGGAGTAAAGAAAAAAAAAATAACGAGAAAAAAGAGTGGATTTTTTATTTTTTTTAAAAAAAAAATTCCTTTTGTTTATGAGTTTTGAAATAAAATTTTTATTTAAAATAGCATATTATTATTTTATCCTTGTGAGATTATATTTTAGAAATTATTACAAGGGTACTTTTGATATTTTAGCATGTAGTCTAAGTATTTAGTAAAAAAAATTCAAATCTTTCTAAATTTAGAATAAATTTGTGGGATTTTTGTTTAAAAAACTTCCTTCATTCTCTTTTCTTTTCTCTCCTCTAAAATCTCAAAAATAATTTTTTTTATATTTTCCTTCCTAAATTTTATTCACTCCTCCTTTCTTTTCCCTCCATTTTGAACTCACAAACAACAATGTAAAGGAGATGAAATTATAAAATAAATATCAATTTTGTTCATAATAGACTTCATATAAATACATTATTAAATCTTTGTCTCTTTTAAATTTAATAGACCATATTTTAGTTTTTTTTTTTAGGGTAAATTAGCTTTAGACTAACTTTAAAAAATTCTTTTTTAACAAAAATTTTTTATACTTGAAGACATCTTTTTGAGAACGGAGGGAGTAATTTGGAACCTTTAAATTTTTATTTATTTATTTATTTGTATTTAATTATTAATTGTGTAGGGTGACCCACAAATAAAAACAACAAAATGTTTTAAATTAAGGAAAAACATATAAATTGTTGAATTATTCTAATCGTAAACATTAAGATAATGGGATTCTAATATAGTAAAATTTATAGCCATCACTCCAATATTAATAAATAATTAATTACCAAATCTTATCAGATATGAAAAGCCGATAATATAGAACAATTCCTATTCAATTATATATTGCTTTAAATCATAAAATCAGCCATATAAAATTGTCATACTATGCACTTTTACATGTTGATAATAAATAGACAAATATTCTATTCTATAAGTTATAAAAGAAACAAAGAACACGAGGACACAAATATTAATATCATAAGAAAACAATGGGTAAATAAGTCCTTTCAAAAAAGTAGTTCGGGTAACGTCAACATTAACATCATATTAAATGCATTTAGTTGATTTTTCTTCTTTATTCAAAAATAAGCCCCAATATAAACCTCAGGACTCGCCGAGTAATCCCAACATGGAGTGGAATATTCAACGCAGTGACGTCGTTAAGATTATGATATATTATTAATAATATATTTATATTAATAAATTTATTTAAAAATAAATAAATATAATATTATTCACGTATTCATCTCCCTCTTAATTTTTGAAATTACGAGTAAAGTGTTACGTCACACTGAGTCGATGCTTACACAAAGAAATTACTTGCCTTAGTTGCCTAAAGAAAGACGAGAGGTTACGTCGTGTGTATTAATGAGTTTGAAAATTGGATGTTAGCTTTAATTAAAGGTTAAATAATGGAGGAGGAGGAGGAAGAAGAAGAGCATGTGATTTGTTTCTTTAAACTGTGAATTAATGCCGCAATAAAGTAAGAGTATTTCGGATAAGAACTTGACAATCACATCTTACCGACCAAACCAGGATAATCTTTCAGTGGCAATAATATTATGATCTTTATTAAATTTATAATCTTTTCAAAATTTATAATTATTATTAGATTTATAATTTTTACAAAATTTATAAAAAATGTAGTCAATATTTTATTTTTCTAGTTAAGAGTTAAATGTTAATTAATAATATTCAATTCTCTATTCATTAGATAAGGATGATTGTCGCTAGAGTCTCTAAAAACAAGAAATATTTGGCCAATTAATTGTCTGCCGCTACAGCCTCTAGCGACAAGAGTATAAGAGTTATAATTGACATTTTTGAAAAATGTGATTGTTGCTAGGACCTCTAGCGGTAGGGAAAATAATCCAATGAATCGAAACTTTTGGATATTATGATGGACGGTATAATATGTGATTGCTAGAATAATAATTCCATTAATCATTTACTATGGATGAATTCTCATATATATTTATATATATATCTCAAAAAAAGAGTTTTATCTATTATTTTTTATTGCACAAGAAAATTGTTTTTTTATTAGTAAAGGTATAAAATAACGAGTGAAAATGTGATACACTGACACTATATATACGAACGGTGTTAAGATCATAATACGTCATTAAAATAAAATTAATGATGTCAAATATAAATATTTCATTAATTAGGTGTTATGATCCTAATACTGCTTGTGTATACACTGAGTGACGGTGCATGAAACTTTAATTATGAAATAACATAATATATTTAAATTTATAATTATAATTTTATTATCATCATCTCGTCACACTATAACAACTTACTATTACTTTATTGATTAAAAAAATATATTTTAATATTTATAAAACATAATTTTTATTGTAGGACAAAAGGAGTATTACACCTGGTGACATAGAGAAGATAATTTTCGATCAAGCAAAGATTTAATTATTAGTTTGGATTAGAGTCCAATACTTTATTAATCTGTCAATTCTCACCTACTATTGGATCAGTAGGTACAGATTAAGAAGCACCAAAGAAGGTCTAAATTACACATTCTATGGTCCATTTTTCATAATTGTGTCTGAAGGACTTGGCATTGTAATGGCCGTCGCCTTTGCACCACCATAAATTCATAATTATACAAGTTTTTTTTAAAGCGTGTATATTCTATTTAGGCTGATATGATCAAAAGTCCAATTTAATTTGTGTACTAATGGTTGCCAGTAATTTTCCAATCAAGTTTAGGCCCATCGTTACTCTTCAACATACAGGTCTGGGAGCAACAAGTACAAGAATAAACTCATTATATAATCTAAGCAGTATCAAAATTTTGACTTGTCTCAGCTCTACTATTAAACCATGCACCAGGTATGATTTTGCTCTTTTGTTAGTTCTATTTTCCTTGACAGAAAGTCAGGCTGTACTAAAGAAAAGAAAACAACAAGGACAGACAACTAGACAAGTCTCGTCCTTTCTGATCTTTACTTTTTAAATTGAAACAAATACAAAAGAGATAAAAGAAAAATTCCTCACCCCAATTCTCTACAAATGCATGCTGATAATCAAAATCCACTTATTCAATTCCTCATACTTTCAAAATAAAAAGAAATTCTCCTGAATGTGGATGTGCGCTTGTTTGACAAACGCGTAAGCTGGTCCGAGAATTCCCTTACAGTTCAAACCAAAAAAAGAAAGAAAAAAGAATAGAAACTTGTCTCAAAAGTTTAAAGCTTCAGAAACATCCATGGATCTCTCATCCTCCTCTTTGATGGTATTGATCATAACAACAACTTCGTTAATGTTAGGCCTGGCCTCAGGAGAACCATTAACACATTTTATTGCAATTTGCAGCAAATTCACCATCCTTTCTTCACTGGCCCCTTCTCTAATTAGGCTTCTGTCAAAAACTTCCACATTCCATTCTTCTCTAACAACTGAAACTACCCATTTAGCCAAGTCCATTCCATTGTTCTGAACTGCTGCTACCTTTCCCGTTAGCATCTCAAGCAGAATTACCCCAAATGCGTAAATGTTTGATTTGAATGGGGCTTGATCATGGCGTTCTTGAGTGGCTAGGAAGCTATTTAAACCGGAAATCGTTGAAAGTTCTTGATCTTCCACCATTAGGCCATACTCACTAATGCATGGCTCCATGTTTTGGTTCAGTAAAATGTTTGAGGATTTCAGGTTTCCATGGCTAATCGGGTCTTCATGGAGTTCTTGATGCATGAAAGATAAGGCCTTGGCAATTGTTGCTGCTAGGCCAAGTCTGCTGCTCCAGTCAAAAGCTTGGTTCATTTGGTTCCCTGTCATTTACAATTCGTAGTATCTCAAAAATTAACTTATACCATCCACTAAAAAAATAAAACAGTGATTTTTTTAATAAAAACTAAGAACAAACAAAGATGAAATAAAGTAACCATGGAGGAGCTTGAAGAGACTTCCATTGGGTTGATATTCATAGACTATAAGCTTTTCTTGTTTGGAGCAGTAAAAGGCAATGGGGGGCAACACATTTGGATGCCTCACTTGGTCTAATCTCTTCATTCTCTGCTTAAAAACGTCGCTCGACATTGTCCAATCCTTAATCCTTTTCACAGCCAAATTCACCCCTTGATCTTCACATATCACCTTATAAACACTACCGTGTTTTCCTCTCCCAAGCAACTCCGCGGGCGCCATCAGCAAATCCTCAAATTTTAATCCATTCACCACTGGACTAGTTAGAATTGCCAAGGATGATGAAACCATACCTCCAGTTTCAACTGAAGTAACTGAAACTCCTGATTTCCTCACGACACTTTTATACTCCTTCAACACAATATTAGGAGGCTTCATGTTACTTTCATCAACAGCTGCTACCTTTTTACTTGCATCAATTACTGTCTCCTGTTTTTTCTTTCCCTTTCTGCAAAACTTGAACATAACTAGAAGCACCACAATTAAACCTATAGCAAAATAGCCCGAGAACATGAGAATCTGATCCCGGGAAAACCCACTCTTTGATTTCTTTTTTTCTTGTGGTTCTTGAGGACTAAAGGGTACTACTGGTGCTGATGGGCATTTGTTTGGCAATGGATCCCCACATAATTTTGGGTTATTGAGGAAGCTGCTGTCAGGGAAACGAGAACCTCCATCACGGATAGGACCAGTGAAATTGTTTGTGGAGACATTAAATCTCCTAAAGTTGGAAAAATCAAAATTTGGTATAGCCCCAGAAAGCTGATTGTTTTGAGCTAAAAACTCTGCCAATCCTGACATCCTAGCCAAATCAGGCAACACTCCAGTAAACTGGTTGTTTGAGATTTCAAGTATTTTGAGATTGTTTAATCTGGACAAAGAATCAGGAAGGCTACCAGAGAATCTGTTTCCACGTAAATGCAGCCTAATAAGATATTTGCAGCTTGAAATCTCATCAAGATCCTCTACGCGGAGCCCATTGTCATTAAGACTAATGACATTGAGAGATTCAGCAAGAGCTGGGACACTGCAAATAATACTTGGATCAAAAGTTCCGGGAAAATTTAGGCCATCAAGAAAGAGTCTTTGCACTTTAAATGTCCTGTCATCACAAATAACACCCTTCCAGCGATTCCTGCAAGGATCAGAACTTGAATTCCATCCCCAACTGGGATCAGGTATTTCACTGATGGTGCTAAGTTTGACTATAAAATTGAGCAATGCGGCTTTAACATCTATTTCATCGGATCTTGTCGGGTGTAAGAGGAAAAATAATGAAATGAGGAATACCCAGATGGGAATTCTATTCATTTTACAAATTCAAACACACTGAAAAAACTTTTAAGTTTCAAGATATGACTATGGCTCAGGAGGAAATACCAATTTTCAACTATATAGTAGATTGTTTTAATGTTCAGTTCAATTTACTGCCGTTGGATGGTTCTACAAAAGGGATTTAATTGCGGCTAATGGTTAGAGTGTACATTTGGATTAAACTAAAATGTAATAGGAGGTGCCTGTGCCTGCTAGCTACCTACAATTGGTTGAAACCAGGGTTGTTATGTCGTTTTCAGGTATAGTATTATTCAAGAATCTTGGACTACGTCAGCACTCCCAAGCTGATGAATAAATCCTCTTCATTATTCTATTCGGATTACGTAAAAGTGGTGAATCATATAAACATTAAAATAGGAGTATGAAATTCTGGTTAGGAGATTACCAAACATCATTTAACTTATTTATTAGTTATATGCATATGAATAGAAATGCTGACTTTTACACCTAGAGGCCATAGTTTTATGCATTATTCATTTTCTTGTTTCGATCTCTTTGTCTGGGTATATATTCAGCTACAACTGATCAAGAAACAAAGAACTCTTACGTTATAATGTTTCTTATTGTGCCGAATTATGCGTAATAAGTGCTGAATGCAACCTTCGTTGAAACTTTCACAGTTTCACATATAATAAATTAGTGAGTAATTTGGCTTCTGCTAAAAAATAACTTCTATACTTGATACAGTAATCTCGTCAAACATTCATCTGTGTCCGTTTAATGCAATATTTGTGTCGTTAATGTATGTTGGAGGAAATTGGATTATAGGTGTAATGGAGAGGATCAGTGGCTTAGGTCGTTTTGCTGGTAGACCATATTCAATGTGTCGGCACAAATTCTATGTTCGGCATACACATGCATGGCATTATCTACCAATCTTAAACTCTAGTTTTCAATTATAAAGTTCGTTAAAACCTTGGATTCAAAATTAATTTGCAATTAGTCACTCGTTTCTATTATATATAACGTTTAAGACATAATCACATATATTAAAAAATTTCATTAATACTAATGTTAGATAATTAATGTTGGTTTGAAATTTCATTGCTACCCAATACCCATGTACTAATTAATTACTTATCCTCCCCTTTCTCTCAATTACTTCATCTTGATGAAATTTTTAAGAGCAAAGGAGGAAATTGTTAGATTTTTTCTTCTAAATATATGTAAAATGTCTTATATTATGGAGAAAAAATATATATTTTAAAACGACATATATAATGGAAAGGAGGGGTAGTAGAGTTTCCCAGAAATTTATGCATTGAATCGCCCGCATAGGAATTTTTTATTAAAAAATAAATAAATAAAAAGAACAAAGATACAGAATACAGGCCCATTTTTATTGATTCCTAAAACCAATACAAAGAACAAAACAAAAGCAGCTAACATGAAAGAATCAGTTCATATATAAAGTCAGACGGCCGTTTTAAGGATCTGCTGTCCGGCAACATTGTCTTCACTAAAGGCTTGTTCCATTACTTCTGCTGATGGGCATTTATTTGGCAATGGAGCGCCACGTAATTCTGGGCTACCAAGGTAGCTACTAGTGAGGAAACGATATCCTTCACCAGGAATAGGACCACTGAAATTGTTGCTCGAGACATTAAAACTCTGAAAGTAGGCAAAATCAAAATTTGGTATAGACCCCCAAAGCTGATTGTTCTGAGCTAAAAACTCTGTCAAGCCCGATATCCTAGGCCAAATCAGGCACACTACAGAAAAACTGTTGTTTGATATAATATCAAGTCTTTTGAGGTCGTTTAATCTGGAGAGAGGATACCCGAAAATCGGTTTCCACGTAAATACAACAGGGAGAGGTGTTTGCAACTTGCAATCTCAACGAGTGATTCTTCGTGGAGACTGTTGTTATTGAGGCTAATGACATTGAGAGATTCAGCAAGGGGATGGACACTGCAAAGAATGATTGGATCAAAACTTCCCGAAAAATTTAGGCCTTCCAAGAATAATTCTCCTCACTTCAATAGTCCTGCTATCACAAGTGACACCTTTCCATTGGCAAGGATTAGATACTGCATTGCCAGCGGTAAGCATTGCAAGAAAATTGAGCAATGTGCGTTTTACCTCTTCTTCCCCTTCGGACCTTGTTGAGTTTAAAAGGCGAGGAGGAAGATGATAATTCGTTTCATTGTAGTTTGTACACAATCCAAACACTGAAAGAATTTCCGGAAAATTCAAGATATGTAATGGTTTGGGAGGAAACTCCAATGTCAAGTTCAAGAAGTAGGATGTATTTTAATGTTATTTAAATTTGTTGCCTCGGCTGGTAATACAATGAGACTAATTTGTATTCTTATCGATTTGATTGTTATGGATCCGGTTAGCATGAAGTTAACTTTATGGTAAATTGAACAATAGACTAATACAGTGCTGACACGCAGAGAGAGAAAACACCCCCGACTTGCGTGTCAACACTATATTAATCTATTATCTAACTTACCATGAAGTTAACTTTATAATAACCGAATTCGATTGCTTTAGAGCTGACACTAGTACTGAACTAATTTTCAAATCCCAAAGGGGAAGTTAAAATTAGTGAAAAAGGTAAACAACACCTCCCAAAATGGAGTACCATCTTGAAAATCATGCTTCTCGACAAATTTTAGACCGTAATTAGGGTTCACTCCTTTTGAAATGTTTCGTCCTTACTATCTATTGGTTTAGGTGCTTAATTTATTGTTTGACTGAACATCTTCATAAAGAACATGCATAATATACAAATATCACGAATCAGTCTTCTAGAGCAGTAATTTTGCTATGCCTCAAAGTATCAGAATGAAAGTCTGCTCCATTGGAGCTGGGCACTAGTTCAAAAATGTCGATGTGTACACATGATTAAGTTACAGATTAGGTAAAGTTCTTGTTCCCCCATCCTCCATCCTTCAATCTGTTCTATTTTACTTTATTATTAAATAATGCAATTACCTTTGGCCACAATAAAAATAAACCACATCTTCATTTGTTGGAAAGTATTTAATGTGCCAGCACACATTATAGACTCATTACACATACATGGCATCATGTATCAAACTCCAACTGTCCTTCGCTAATTTTACAGGTAACTAAAAATCAAAGCCATGCATATAACAAAACATACAACAAAGAATCTGTTTATATAAAAATTTACCCTTTATGGGTCGGCATACCCTGCAACATCATCTTCACTAGAGGCACTTCTTCCATCACTGGTATCATCATCACTGACTTCTTCGTCACTGTCTTCTGCTGGGGTGCTGGTGATATTCTCCTTTGCGAAACGCTCACAGTACTCTGCGTTATTAATGAAGATTGTGAAGCATTTGTCATAACAAACAACTTGCTGATTACTCTTCAAGAGAGAAGGCTAAAAATGAACACATACACGAGGCACCATATATTCATATATTGTCAAATTGTACAAGGATTGTTATCTATGATACAGAGAGAATGTAAGATTGGTAACAACCAGTAAACACCAGTGATGTAAACATCACCTCTCTTCCAGTTGAGTTTTCATTTGGTTCCCCTTTCTCAAGATAAGCCTTTTGAACTAAATATATTGACAGATACAAGGAACTTCCATCCAATGTTTGAAGAAAGGTTGCACATGGATATTATGAGAGACGGCCATTGGCTATACATTTAGCAAAGCAATGCCAGAATTTGAATTCAGAGCCATTTTACAAGCCAAAACAAAAAGTGGCATTAGAAAGTTGTTACTCTTGAAAATTTTCTTTAGTTCAACAGTAAATTTGTCATAATGATGAATGAGGCTAGATAATATTACACACGAAACGATAAAAAGGAAAAACAGGCAGTTCACCTTTTACTTTTTGTTCATATTGCTTTCGATCCTTCATCATCAATGAAGCTGCGTCATCATTTAATGGGTCTGAAGGATTTGGATAAAGCAAAAGTTGAGGAAGGAAAACTTCAAACACGTTTAAAAGATCTGCCACATAAAACACCCCTGGTAAGAGACTAAGAGAGTCTAGGATTCCTAACAAGGTCATGCATAAAAAATACATACATAATAACATTAGAAAGTACGGAATGGATAACTGCTGAAAGTACCAAGTATCTAACCAAATTTAAATCCACTTCATGTAGATGTTTTTGCAAATAAAAAACACAACCAATGAAGGCTACGCCAACACAGATATTATGTTAAGAATCATTAAAAATATATATATATAGTATTCATTTTTCTTTCTATTTTCAAAAAGAAATCAAAGATAAATTTCTACTTTCACTGTTTCACAGAATAAAATGCAGTCTTAAATCTCAAACACTGGCTCCTCATGTTGACTTCACATGTACTTATTTTATTAAAGTGCTCATATATGTTGCTTGCAAACCCAAACTTCAGTTGTAAAACACCAATGCAAGTCAACACCATACAAATGTAGTCATTAAGAAGTAGTACTGTTTCTAAATTTCAATAAATAAATAAAAGGCATGATGGTGTGTAAACCTAAGGACACACTGCCAACAAAAAAAAGTAACTACATGATCAAAAAGACTCGTGTCTGATTACCAACTTATAAAAAGAAAAGAGGAAAAAAAAACTTGTCCAGCTGGTCCATTATATATATGTTTATTATTTCTTCAATTCCTTTTAGAGGAGGGGGGTATTAATATTACAGGTAACACCATGCACCTTGCAGGAAAAAAAAAGAAGGAAGGAAAAACGTAAATTTTTCAAAGAGTAGTTTGGAATATTACCGAACATTGGACTCCATGATTGGTTAATGACATCCAAGCAAACAGAACCTGACCTGCAGTTCACCAAATATATCCAGTAAGCTAACAAAAAATAATAATAGCAAAGGCATTCATCAGATTAAGGCAGATAATACTGAGCTCATGAAATTTTTCACAGTATGTTTATTAGCAGTAAGACAAGATAAAGGACAATCTTTCTTTTCTCATGGTTGAAGTGCCAATAAGTTGATCAAACACATCTTAGTGGTTACAAAACTAACAAGATGAACGTGCCAACTGTGTTAAGACTTAAAAATATAAGTAGCTTACAGCTCATCAACATTAGGGTGAAATATCTTATTAAGAAATCCTATAGAAGGGGACTTGTAAGGATAAGCATCTGGCAACTCCACGTGTACTTTCCACACACCACCTTCATAAAGGCCTGCAGCCAATAAGACGAAATGAATAAGAAACTTTAGGGATCATATGAATAATTAAGTAAAAATGGAAACCTTTTGTCACAGATGTTGCTATTACAGAGATAAAAGAAGATTCAAACAAGTGACTGAATACATTATCAAATATATCGTTATAAGATACGACAACTTGCTGATGAAAGTGACAATAGAATATACATAAATTCCTCTCTTTCCTATTTAAAAAGAAAGAATGAAGAAAAAGGATCAATGTTATCCGTGATCAACAACAAGAGAGGGCAGCCACCAATCAAATTTATTGCAAAACAATGACCCACTTTATATTTTCCATGTTCCGTTCAGGGTTGTTTGGGACGGGAGGGGACAGAGACATTCACCCTACTGTGTTATCGTGATTACTAAACCGTTACCAATATCAATGTATAAATAGCACAAAATTAATCCCAACCATACAAACTTGTACAAGCCAGATTTTCTGAAATAATAGCAACGGATAAAATAATTGAACTAGAAGTGAATATTTATACTTTCAATCAAAAAATAGCAAGAACAATCAATACTGAAATGCATTTGCATAGCCAGGAGGCCCAGGGCAGTGGCAGATCTAAAAATTATAATAAGAATTATTACAAAAGTGTGTGTGTTCACTAATAAAAAACAGAAGACATTCTACGGGGGAAGGGTAGATCCAAGAAATTTTATGCTGAAAATCATACAGATTGTCCACATAAAATAATCAACTTTAACAGAGTCTTCAGGAAATCATTCACAGTAAGCATTTTAAGACATTTTTCATAATCAACCGAAGCAAAAACACATATATACACCAATCTTTTTCTGGAAAGTATTACAAAATAAAAGAAACTCGAGAACAAATGAAAAATAACTAACTGTGTGACCTGGGAAAAATTGTTGTCAAAAAACCCTTTTAATAGTGAAACAAATCTTAAAGAAAAGCTAGTTCAGTTTTGTTTTCAACAACATATTTTGTTTTGGCAGCCAAGAGGTTTTTCTCCAACCAGAAAACATTGCTGACCCAATAAATATGCAGAGAAAGAAAAGTAAGAATATATTTTCAATTTAATAAAGAAAGTGGTACCTTTGCCATCAACGTTAAGCGACACGAGCTTAAAATATTTAGCTTATAGCATGTTGTAAATATACAAAATTACCTTCATTAAATTCAAAGAAGAACATCTTTTAAATCAGGCAGCAAAAAAATTTCTAACAACATACATATTAATCAACTCCTCCAACTGTATAACCAATCTCCATTTAGCGAAGGTGGGGGATGTTGGTACAATTGACAACATGGTACATATAATAGAGACATGGAATAGATAGAGGAAAACAGCATTACTTTCTTTTGGACCATGGAATTGCACATTGAATTCATTAATCCCGTCATTTATTGTCTCCACAGCATAGTCACTCATCATCCTACATGATAAATACAACATACGTAAGTTGGGATATCAAGAAAGTATAGAGGAAGATCTTAAATGTTTTGTTTTATTTTTTTTATTGGTAAATTAGACCCCAACCATGGGGATTGGAGCAAGCCACCTAGAGGTTACTCCTCAAGGGCTCTGCCATTTCTTTCACCCCCTTCGGATTGAGGAACACCTATAACATTTAAAAACGAAAAAGTACAAAAATTTATTCTCATGGAACCAAAATGACTAGTCTTTCAGTAAGTATAAAATATGCAATGTACACGGAAGCGATAAAATAGTACTAGATATCGTTCTTGTAGACGAACCTAGAATCCACTAGGCAAACAAGCCTAGAAACCACTAGGGGACCTTGAATTCACAAGAAAAATAACAAGAATCCACCAGAAAGAAAGGGAAAAACCCAAAGATATTTTTTTATTAATCAAAAGCTCCCTTACAATATAATAGTGTTGACCCTTTTATAAAAAAGGTTGATTACAACTTAAAAGGAAAGTCCAATAAAAATTAAAAAATAATTCAAGATCTCTAAGATCATGCATGAAATCTACCTAATTAATATTAAAATAAAATCTCTTATTAGAGCCTAAAATCAAGCCTAATTAAAGATTAAAATCCTAACAGCTAAAAATCAATAAAACATCATATCATCATATCTTCCTCCATAATTGAGTAAAATCCAAAATCCAAAATTATAAGTATTTTGTACCGTATCATTATCCCATTCTTAGAGAAAATTCGTCCTCGAATTTTGAAACTATTAAGTATCAAAAAACAAGACATGTGCATCAATCTTCGTGGGACCATAATTGCATGATTGTTTCGCAAAAAATAAATTTGGCAAGAGAAGAGAAAATACCAACAACTTCGTGTTAACCTACACTTCAAATATATTTTCTGAAATGAAATGATGAAATCAAAGTTTTCCTTCTTGTTAAACACATGAACATGATCAATCTTATATGTTGTGATATTCTTAGCTATAGGCTTTGGTGAACCATTAATGCCTTTGCCAATTCATGACCCTCTTGAACATCTAACCATGATTTGTTTTCAACATGCGGTGTATCAATGAGTTTCTCAAGCTCACAATCTATAACGTTACACGCAACTTGTTCACGACCTTCAATCATATACTCTTTTAGTTCAATTTTTAGTTTCAAAGAACTCTCAATAACTTGCCCATTTGCTTTGTGAGGAAGCAATCATATCATCTTCTTTCCACAAGAAAAACTATAAACATGGGCGGCATCAAAATATTCACCATTAAGGGCTGACCCAACAAAATATCGGTAACATCCATGGGCAAAACATCGCAACTCACAAAAAAATTATATTTCCCAAACATGAGTGGAATTATACATGAATGTGCCACCATAAGTGATGTATTATTCACCCATGGGATCTCATAAGGATAAGGAAATGCTTCAAGTTGGAGGTTTAAATTCTTCACGAGAGTACTATAAACAATATCAAACTCACTTTCTTTATTAATAACAAGGTTACACATCTTTGACTTGCAATGAACATATGCATAAAAAGTAGATGTGGGTCTTGAATCATTATGTCAAAGAAGTTGAAGAAGAAAAATGTCTAATACCATGATAAGGGTTGTACTTTTAACGAGTAATTTTTTCCAAGTACCAAATTGTAAGTATTAAAGTTCAAGAATTGCTTTGACAGAGAATATATTCTATGGACTGAATAATAAAAGTTCTAAGAATTGGGGTTGTTTTCACAAAATATAGGTATGCAACATACCAAATTACAAATAACTAAAACTTAAAGGAACCCAATCAGAAAGTACTTTATTGTACTATGTCAAATTAATTTAAAAACCCATAACTAAACTCATCGAAGAAGATGAAGAGGTTGTGCAACTCATGGCAGCGGTCGCAATAAAAGGATAGCAGCGCAACTTGTAATGGTGCTAGAAATTCTGTGTTGTAATACCAGACTATTACAACATACCAACTGACGTAGAACAAAAGCGATAAAATAATACTAGATATCGTTCTACTAGACGAACCTAGAATTCACTAGACAAACAACTCTAAAATCCACTAAGGGCCCTTGAATTCAGAAGGAAAATTACTTAAATCCACTAGAAAAAAAGGAAAAAACCCAAAGATATTTTTCTAGTAATCAAAACCTCCCGTACAATGTAATAGTGTTGACTCTTTTATAAAAAGGTTTGATTACAACTTAAAAAGAAAGTCAAATAAAAATTAAAAAACATAATTCAAAATCCCTAAGATCATGCATGAAATCTACCTAATTGATACTAAAATTAAATTCCTTATTAGAGCCTAAAATCAAGCCTAATTAAAGATAAAAATCCTAACATTTAAAAATCTGAAAACTAAGTTCAGTTACTATAAAACATAATATCTTCATCCATAATTGAGTAAAATGAAAATACAAAAGTATAAATATTTAGTCCTGTATCAACAAATTTATATAATGCAGAAAAAATTATTAAATCTATAGTGAAGAAGAAACTCATTAATAAGATGCTTACAGTTTCATCACATCCATATCTCTCCTCTTGCTTGGAGAAGACATTTCTTGATTAGTAAGCCTTATCAACTAACCTGTCAATTATATCCAAAAATATGACAAGTAAAACAAAGAAAGACATTTAAAGTGGGCAAAGAGCTAATAAATCACAAAATGCAAAGACACATTGTGAGACTAAATCAGCAGATGACATGCAGTATCTCATAGGAATAAATAACATTAACATAACAAAAACTTAGAAGTCATAAATCCTCAGAAATTAGGGTAGGCGCTGACATGCATGAAAGGCATCATTCAAAAAAGGAACTTAACACGAGTTTAAGAAGCAGGGCATTCATTTTCTACTACAGTAAACAATGGTTGTGCTTCATCAGATCGTTGAAACATAAGCTTCAACAAGCGAATCGACCAAGCTCTAGAACTGGATAAAGCTACTGCCTATACAAATTGAGCTAATACTTCGCAACTACTATCCTGTAAAATCTAGCAAAATGAGATCCTATTCCAAGCTATAGGAAGAATGTGTGAACAACTTGGCCCTTGCATGTGAAGCAATAGCACTGAAAGAATCTCATAATATAGTTAATATGATTATGTTTTTCAAATGACTTCTCAAAGTTAGCTCAAATACCCCTATTCATCAGCCATCAAATTACTATTTCCAAGTTCGCAGGATGTGAGAACTTATATAGATATTACAGCTTCTCACACTTTGATATTGATACAGATGGAGAGAACACACATTTTGTCGACAAAAGGAGCTGCTAACTATTTAGGCTGTTCATACATTTTAAGTACCACAATATCCACTCAGGAGACTCACAGAGAGAGAAGGAGAATAAAATTAGAAGTAGAGGAAGAAATGACTTTCATGTAAGTTGGGACGGAGAAATTGCCACCAATCCGGGATTCATCCCATTGCGGAGGTTGTGCTTTAAGTTTTTAGCATATTTGCTTAATAAACTCTTTAACCATCTCACCTATATAAGTCTGGATATTTTAACTCTATTAATCCCTTTACTTCATTTTCATAAAAGGTGTAGTTGAGTTGAGTATTAATCCCTTTCCTGATGTATAAGCATTAAGAACTTAAGCAGCATTTCCAAAGAATTTTCACCACATTTTTCCAAGTATATCACACTTAATCAGACGATCTCATAAAGCTCGGGGGTGTTTCTACCAAAAACATCTCCTTTCTAATAAACTTTCGGAATCTGTGATGTAACCATATCTCTGGAGTAAGTGTTAACGATAACTATCTATTCTGACAAACTATTGAATTACTTGGAATTGCACAAACAAAACTGATGGAGTTTATGTACAAGAGTTAACATAAAAGTTTGTCTCACATAATTTTACATTTCAATATCAAAATATTAAATGACTCAATAAAGATATTCAGGTGGCGAATAGTTAAAATTGTCAACATGAAAGTTTGTCTCACATAATTTTACATTTCAATATCAAAATATTAAATGACTCGATAAAGATATTCAGTTCGTGAATAGTTAAAATTGGTATGGAATCTTGCCTAACTCGTGAATAAATATAAAAAAAGTTATGTACTTTTATTGTAATGAAATACTTAAGCGTGACAAGAAGTTGCAAGTTTAAAGGGACAAGTTTTGCTACCCTATGAATTATCACTTAGTTTTTTTATAGTAATTGATTTCGAGCTTCTACTAATATTCTACTTTACCTCAAAATATGAATTTTAACAACATTATGCATAAAATAAAACAAAGAAAAGGTCAACTTTTTTCTTTCTCTATTTTTTACCATCCCAACAAAATTGCTCGATGCTAAAAGTAAGCAGATTTCAGTCAAAAGTTTGTAAAAGATTACATCAAGTCTGGCAATAACCAATCCAAATGTATACTTTCCTCCTAATGTAAAATGATTGTAGGCCAAAAAAATAGTGAAATTTTCTAATTTAGTGTTAAAAAATTTAGTACCTCATCAAAGAACAAGCTGAGAAAAGAATAAAATGAGTATATTATTCCATTAACTTGGGAAAAATGATAACTGTGGAAGTTATATATTAACATTATAAATAAAACCAGTAGTCCAATGTATGTGCACACATTAAACAAAAATTAATCAAGGTAAAGAGATATAGATAGCCAAGCAGAGAACCCAAAATTTCAGAGAGTTGCATCAGTCTGAATTAGATAATTCCAGATTCCAGGGTTGCATAAAATAATTAAGATACACTTAGGCTACGTACTTAGAATTAGAATTTAACACCATTTCAAATTATTTTAAATATTAGACTATTAGTTCCATAATAGCTTATCTCATGATCTTAATATTAGACTATCAGTCCCACAAATTTTTCATGCGATTATATAATCATATAAATAATCTTATTAATAATATAAAAAATAGTCATAGCATTATTTAAACGATTATTAACTTATTTTATGTGATAAAATAATTCAATTTTTTTTTAAATTAATATAAATATTCAAATCTCAAATATAATTTTTACGAACAAGCGTAGCCTTACAGAACAGAACAAGTAAGACTCAAATTGTGATCAGATAAAATAATGAACGGAAACCGAATAGAAACTGACCGGAGATGATGAGTAATCTGATGATCAAGTAGATCGGCGAAGTTTTATATGAAGATGTAGGAATTTCAATGTTCGCCAATAATTAATTGATTAATATTTAAGCGCGATCCAAATAATCGATGGCAAAAGCATGAAGTCGGTGAGAGAAATAGGTGGGGCTTAGCGTTACCTGTACTTGTTAAAACTTAGTGTTGCAATTGGAAGAGTAGGGATACAAATGTGACAGCAGTGAGGCTGTTTTGCCTCTTTTCCGCGTAAAACTTTGGCACGGGACCGAATGTAATACTTTTTTTGTTTTTTTGTTAATTAATGTAATACCTATTCATTTTTTAAAAAAATATGAAAATAATGTGTTTTTACACGAGAATAAATTACACAAGGATGATCTGTAAAATTAATTACATTATTATTCGATACAACATATAATATGTAAATAATTTAGGAGAAAAACGTATATTTTAAATTCGATACAATTAATTAAATATCTTTATTATGGTAAATAATAGTTACATAATTTATTTATTTTTATAATTCGAATTCCTTAATTTTCTCTTAACTTTACTTATAAAACACTAATTTTACAGCCTATTTTTATATGATTATTTCTCCATATAGACCGAGGCTAAAAAAATTGATATTCACACCATCTTTTATTAAATAAGCTTTTCCGCGTTAGTTTTTGTTTATTTCTATTTTTATGTTTTATTGTTAATTTGAGTAAAAAATAAATAATACGGAGTATTTCGATTTCAATCTCATGTCATCACCTCAACAATACGAGGCCTTATTACCACCAAAATTGATGTGTTCATTGCTGCCTTCTCTAGCTCAGAAATATCATGCGGGCCTAATAACGCCCTGCCGCCTGATCTGGTTAAAAAAAACGTAAGAAAATTGATATTTTTATAAAATAGTGAATAAAACTCGCTTTCATATAAATATAACTTTCTGAAAATTTATAGACGAACATTCTAATATAATACTTCACCTTCACCTACAAATAGGAAGCACCCTTCCAGGCTCCAAGGAAAATGACCTCGGGTGCATTACCAATGGCCAGTTTACACATAGATGGGCATATCAGCATCCCAAAATATGTAAACCAACTGTCCATATTAATTATATCAATGCTCAGGCATGCATGATAATTTTAGTTTACTTTAACTAGTAATAGATCCACAAAACCTGCACTGAAAATTTGTTGGATATAATAAACTGAAATGAGCTGGTCTTCATTCAATTAAATTTGCCTACAAGATTGACGTCAAAGTTGAAAACTTGCAGCACCAATAAAATATTCTGCAGACAAATTTATATCCTTTCTCTCTAAACAAACCCCCCCCCCCCCCCCCCCCCCCCCCCCCCCACCTCTCATCTCCAACTCCCCCCCATCTGCAAAGGAAAGGCCATATGTCAATCAGCTTTCGAACTCCATCACAAACCGTTAGAATTTCTCCCCATAGTAAAGTGCCCATCATTAGCGCAACAGTAGCACCCTGTACAACCACACAAGCTCTCATCAACTTCTGGCCTAATTGAGAATTCCTGTCTGAAACTAATTAACCCAGCAGTGAGCACTCCTGCTGTGACAAGAGCACCTGAAATACCAAAACCCATTAAATTCATTGCACACAGCAAATTAAACAAAAACATCGTTGTGAATAACTATTTCAGTCTACATGTTATTGATAATGTCTTGATGGTGATCTAATATATGTCTGCCCATTATTGAGAAGAAAAATGACCATAAGCTTGTTTTGGAATCTGAAATCAACCAAGATAGGAGCATGGTGAAGTGTTATAATAGCCATGTCCCATACAGAGTAAGACCACCAAGAAATTACTGAAAGATTAAAGAGAACGGAAAGCTGATAATAACACTAATCTTGTGCATTAACAACTCCACTATACACTTTTAAAGTGACCCTCTGAAGAGTTGTTTGCCAGAGACAAAGAGGATCTTTTTGTCACTCGCCTTCTTTAGAGGTCTTCTCAGTAGATTTCTTTCAGCTCAACAGGAAGAACTTGACTTATGTCCAGAATAACATCACCACCACTGCCGCAAGTGTTGGTGCGCTAACTCCTTCATCAAACCACAATACAACACCTTGCTTACAACCACCATACTGTCGCATAATGCCTACCCTACAAACCAAAATTACCATCTCAACTACTCCAACACAACAAGAAGCCACTAAAAAACAACGACAGAACAAAGAATACAGGAATGCGGTTACAAAATCCCATCTCCTGACAACATAAACATATTCTATTGAACAACAATTGTAATCTTGTCATGGCACCTCCATTATTTCATTGAGGTATTGCATTCTTCCTAAGTGGTTTGACTGGTTTGCATCAGGCCAAATGAGTACTCTTGCTTTCTTCAGCATCATCATAATTCAGACCAGATTATCCCACCACAACCAAAAAAACATCTCAACCACCTCTAACATCATTACCAACACCATACATGCAACCAAAATTCTAAGTAGACTAAGGTTATTGAACAAAAGAGGATGCATGCCAGTGTCTAGCCTTCTACTCCCCCGAAATTCTAACATGAGGAGATAGAAATGTATTAAAAGATTTACCTGTGTTTTTGTACTGCCATAAAACAAATTAACCATTGTCGGTTTCTTTTTTAATTTATATTTATTTGATACTTAATTTAATGGGACTTCTGGCTCCTAAGGTGCAACCATATACACAAAAGTAGACATCCCTTAAGCTTCATAAGGGATAGCAAATGTAAGTTGGAGTTCAATACCGATTGAGCTGATTATTTATGCTGTTTTGCCTAGGATCCTTATAAAACCGAAACAACCCCCAGTAGTTGAACAAAATTAACGTATAAAAACTAAAGAATGCAAGGCCGTTAATGCATTTGACCACAAATAACCAGCTATCTAGTTGGTTTAAGTATTTCAAGTGAATGTTGTTTCATCGAATGCAACAATGAAAGAGAACAAAACACTTCCAATCTTATCATTACAACAAATTCTTTTTTGTTGAAAACAGATAAATAAACTTCAAACAAAGTAAAATAACTACGGAATAGCAAACTAACACAAACCCTATCCGGGGTTAAACAGATTAAACGGTAAACATGGCATGTAAAAATAGGTAGCATGACTGACAATTCATAGGATAGAGAAGTATATTTATATGTATACAGTTTTAGGGATTAAAAAGAGAAATAACAATGGGGACGAAAGGATTCTTGACGCGCTTTTTCTCTGGAAACAAATCTTCAAGTTCAGAACCGGGGGTTGCCATCTTCACCTCCGACTCAAGCAGATGCGCCCAATTCACCACCTACGGATCCAATTTCCAAACTACCAAAAACAAATTATTGCAATCGTATCTAATGACATGTCTATGAAATTTCTCGTTTTAAATAATAAATAATTTTAATATGAATAAGGTTGTTTCATTTCAAACGAATATGTTCGGCTGCAATTTATAAATCGGTAAAATCAACTTATATAAATTATTTTTTATTGTTGAAGTTTTTGGGCCAATTTATTTTTTGATTTATAAGTTATTTTTAAAAAATAATAAATTTTAATTTCTTAAACAACATTCACAAGTCGTTTTAAAATAAATAAGTTTGACTAAATATATGGATTGTTTTGCCTTTATGTTAGTAGTTTTTACATCTTATTAGTTAAAACTTATAAGTTAATTTAGCCAAATATTTTTATATTTTATTTTTAACTTAATTTTTAATTTATAAATAAAAATAATACCAAACACTTTTATTTCTAAGCCGACACTTAAAATAATTTATAAATTATGTTAAATTTAAACTTATAAATTTTTTTAAAATAAGTCTTCCTCAGCCTAAATATATTATAGTAAATATAATCATTTTAAAAAAATAATGTCAAGGGTCTTAAATTCTTAATATTAAATGACATGACATCGATTACTTTAATTAAAATAATAATTTATTCCATACTTAATAAGATGAGATCTATTTATTTTATATAATGATAATATATTATTTGAAATATTTTTTTAGATAAAAAATTTAAAATTCCTAATATTACTTTTTCTTTTTTAAATATAGTCATTGGTTATATGTACCTCACGAAATGTTTACATAAAATATGAACTTATGAAGCTAAGTCAGTTCAATTAAAGAATTAAAGCAAAAGGTTACTTCGATAGTTCGATAGACATCAATCCATTTTTTTAAACTTTTCCACTTATCTATATAATGAATCGGGTAAATCCACCAAAAGTTATAAAGGATAGGGTCTACGTAGAATTATTTTCAAGCTGAGGGGTTTACGTACAAACTACAAAGTATAACGGGATGAACAGAAGAAAAGTAGCACCCATACGGCGTCGTTCTTTAAACTTTTGACTAACCGACTTCCTCCCAAGTCCTATTAATGACTTCGATTAAAGAACTTGGCGGCAACAATAAAATGACCGAAGGTCTTGCAGTGTTCACAATATCTGGGGACTATTAGCCCCAGTTGGCCGTCGCGTCTCCGTTGAAATACTAGCCGGAAAAAATCTTCGCAATCGATTCTCTCCCAGCCAAACCCTAACCCTAATAAAATAATTATGATTTCCTAACTAACTACTCTATATAAAATCTATAACTAAATTACTTTTTTGATTGTTTTGTAGATGCGAGCATATGGATGATACAATTCATGAAGGCGATACGAGACGAAAAAGGAGAAATGGTGAGGAACGCTCACTTATTGGGATTTTTCCGCCGAATATGTAAGCTACTATTTCTCCGTACAAAACCTGTGCTTGTTTTCGATGGCGCCACTCCCGCTCAATAAATTATTTGGATTAGTTTGTGTTCATTGTGTAGTGGTATTTTTTTTAAAAGAAAAATAATATAAATCCATACATGGTTATGTACATACTACTTCAAGAAAATAATGAATTTTATTATTATTATTTGTGATTAGAGGAAAAAAGGTGGAGATATCTTCCCACTAAATTTATCACTGCAGCATTAAGTCATATGTTTTACTCTTTAAGTCGGTTTTAGAAGTATTATCAGTAACCAACTGAGTGTGGTAGTTCACTTAGTTGTTGCTTAATATTTGAATATTCACTGATTTATAAAATTTTTATCTTAAACTTTCCGTGGAGTGTTTTGTCTTATTTATTTATTTTATTAATAGCTTAAAGCAATGAGGTTGAAAGAACTGGCCAAGGATCTTGAGAACCAGAGACAGAAGAATGATGCCAAGGGTAAAAGGAAAATCACGGATAAAACAGATATAGCAACAGATCTTTTTGTTCTTTGCAAGTGAGTTTCATGAGATAATTTCGCTTGTAATATCTATTTTGGGGCCTGGTGTTCAAGGGATTGCCTATCAGCTTACCTAATTAATTTTTTGGACTGCAGTTTTTATAACTACTTCTGGTTCTATGTTATATCCAAGTTTTGCTCTATTTAGGGCTAATATCTGTTGTTACGGAGTTATTCTACATTCATATGTATTCTAGAATATTAGTGGTGAAATGAAATCATATTATAAATGCAGATGCAGTTTAATATGTTTTCACCAACTGTATTTTTTTAGATTTCAACTTGTTGAGTAGCTCTAATGAAATCATAAGAGCTACTTAGGAAACAATATGCTTATAATCTTTCACAATAATAATTTAAGTTTGATCATAGAAATAATAGCGTAATATCTTTATTCGTTTTTTCTATATAGTAAAACCATTTATTTGTGCTGGTGGTATTTCTTCTATGAACAAATGCTTCTTAGCTATTTAAATTGTAATATAATCTACAAAAAATGTTGGATTTAGGGTTGAAAGGGGTTGTACTTTGTGATTCCAAACCAGGTTGAGGTTACATGTGTTGATATAAATGTTCAACCTGTACTCAACTTAACCTGATCAACTGACGCCACTGTTGCTAGCTCTAACTCTCTTGACTAGTAATCAGTTGTAGAGCTGAACCTGCAAATGAGGGATTAGCACATTTACCGTTCCAAATGCTGGTGAATGGTGTTGGATTCTTTTATTTGAGCTTTTTGAGGCACTGATTATTTCGTGATATTTGCATACCATTAAAAAAAAGTCTGAAATGTCAGAATTCTAACCAATTTTATGTCTGAATAGACTATGCTGGGAAAATTTTGGATGGGGTACTCAGAAGGCCAATGAGTTGCTATTACCTGTTTTGATGGAGTATAATAAACATGAGGTGAATCTCCATCTCTCCCTTTTCGCCATACAAGTATGCAAACACTCGAAAACAAACACACTACCACCGACCCACTGGCATCTCAAATGCCACGTCTTTCCAAATATAGAACATTTGGTGCATATTGTCTGAGCAAATTGTTTCTGTTGGTTTTCATACCTCATTCGTGATTACATTTTTTTTCAATTTTCATATTGTCCAAGTGAGTTCTTGTTTGCCTAGGTTTTGTAGAAGGGAATAGATAGAAAGGAGCAATGAAAAAAAAACTCACATATGTTAAATTTTTTACACTTTTTAATGGGTTTTAAATTTATTTGAAGCATATATTTTCGAAATGTACAATACAAATATATTTTTCATGTACCAGAATTTAGACATTACTTTGTTACATTGAACTTTTCCTGGTCTTTCCAATTTTGTTGGTGAAAGAGGAGCTGACACTTTCAGATTCTGTCTTCTTTGATTTGGCTTATGAAGACTCAACTCCGATTGGAAGCCTTTTACACTTTCACCGAAAGATTTGTGAAAATTCGTAGTAAGAGGATTTAAAAGGCTGTCAAAGGAACAATGGGGAACAAATCCTCGAACTTTATGGATGACACTGTGCAAGATAAGATGTCTCTAAAAGTAGAAAGAAAAGAAAAATAAGCTCAAGTGAGGCTGGGTCAGGAGACCATGATAGTAGATCATATCATGATGTTGCGAGAGATGAGCCCAACTCTACAGAAGAACCAGCTGCAAAGCAATCCAGAAAGAGGAGGATCCATGGAGAGCCTTACCCATCTGAAGGGGGAAATTCAGAACCATCGATACAGGAAATAGGTAGGAAGAATACTAAAAGAGGATCAAGTGTAAGAGGAAGAGGCAGAGGTTGTTCAGCCAGAAGAGGGAGAAGGAAAGAGAGCTCTGGTTTGGAATATGCTGAAATTAGCACTGACGATGGAAACGATGGTGAAACTCAGCAAGAAGTGCCAGTTGAGAATTACGAAGGATCGCATGTAGTACGTCGGGTAAGCTTTCCAGTAAAATCACTTTATTTGTGTCTTAATGAGCTTCTCTGTTTACCTTTGTTTATAGAATTTTATAGCATCAATCAGACCTCCTAAGCTTGATTGGTAGTGCAAGTTGAATTTGAGAGGATGGGACTCCTTTTTGACTGGTTTCTCTTCATTTTGCTTGAGGCATAGGCCTTTGGTATATAGAGTTTTAAGATAATAGACTATCTTGGTTTGTTTATGGTAAGAGCTTGACTGAATTGATGCAACTAAATCATCCATGCGAGGCTAGGGAGGATTTTTTTTCCTCTCAAGTTATCCTTTATTGATGAAAATTGTTGTATACGAAAGATGAGGAGATATAAATCGTTTGGTTATTGGGCTTCTTTTCCACCATTTTATCCGGGATTTTCACTCTAGGTGAAAGAAATCCAAATGCATGGACATTAAGGCCTGACATTGAGATGATTGCTACCTTGTATACTGTGATAAAACTACAAACTTCACTTTTTAGTTTAGTTCATCTCCTATTTTCGTGCTTGAACTGGAGTGTCAAAAATGTTCCATTTATAAAACATGTAGATGACCTATGTAGTTCTCCGTGCAATTTCTTCATTTACTAAGATGATTTTGTTTGTTAAATGTAAACCTATATATTTGGGGACTTTTCGGAAAAGGGGCCTATCTTTGTAGCCATGTTCAGGCCCTTGACGATTGTCGTGGCAGGCAGTAGTCGCGGGCATTATGTTCCTCGGGGAATCCCTTTATATTGGCAGGTAATTATATCGCTCAATTAATTCAATATATATGGAAAATGAATGAGATTCAATTTCTGTGCTGAACTTGTGAATGGCAGTCAAATTTTCTTTTATTAATGTTTCTGAAGTGTGGTCGGAGGAGGAATAACGGTGGCACTGGGGTTTTATTCAGTGATGTGTGGGTGCAGTAAGTCGATAGAACATAGCTTGATTTTTGATACCGGAGTTGATGCTTCCGAATCCTGCGGAGGAGGCCTCTTCTGCAGAGGAGTCCCGAGGAGGAAATATAAAGCAGCTAGCTTATTATATACGATATTCAGACAGAGTTGGCCATTGAGACAAAACATAGACATACTTTATATATAACATTAACAAACAAGGTAGCATCCTTAAGTAACAAGAATTGAGATGTACTTGCTGATGAAGCATCCTCCTTGTATCCACTCAAATACCAAAGTTGCCCTTCTGTTTGTATCTTTTTCTGCAAATCTGCTCTTCATACTTTTCTTTTGGCAACACTCCCCCTCTATAAGTTGAGCAAAAGGTACTCGAGCTACCCTTTCTTTAAAAGAAATAACGAAATTGGCCTTTTTAAATGAAAATATGTAATATGTACCTTGATACTATTTTCGTTAAGATATAGCTAATGGAGTATTTTTAATAAGAAAGGTAATGGAAAGATACATTAGTATGAGCTAGCATACCATACGCCAAGAACGTAATATTACTCCCGTTTCAGTCTCATTTCTTAAATTTATAAATGCTTAAAACGTATTTTGTTCTAAATTTATTCTTAAAATAATTAGTTAGTTACTAGTTTAATAATAATAATATGATACAAAAATTTAATAACAAAATTAAGAACATTGTGTCATTTTGTATTTTATTAATAAAAAATCCTTCGTAGATCGATAAAATAGAGGGAGTAAAATTGTTTTTAAGCAGATATAGAAGGAGGAAGGTATCAATGCTGTGGCTGCCTCGACAGGGCTCGCTCGGTGGCAATACTCCAAATAATTAAGAGCAGTTCAGTTGCGTGAGAATGTAAGCAACGTAACACAACTAAAACAAAAGCATCACTATCTATTGATGGAAAATGCACTAGCAATAACATTGGGTAATGTAAAAATATAATCAACAACCAAATAATAATACTTTGAACAAACCTGATAATTACTTGTTCGACTGAGGTTTGCATGTGATTGGTCCACGTCTCCATCAGCGGTGATGTATGCTCAATGAATATAGTAATAAGAAAATAGGAGACTTTTAGTCTTGTATTGAGCATGATTTTCAGGTAATTGATTTGTTACTCTATAGTCTTTCATACATATTTTAATTTCAATTGTACACATTGAGATTGTAAATTATACTTATAATATACGTAAACGCGTGTACAATTGAGATAAAAAAAAATAAGTCTAGAAAAGAGCAGCTTTCTGATTTTCATACTATAATATAAAATTCATATATGATAATTAAAGTCTTTTGATCTCTAATATGATTACATGAGAGATCAGCTACACTACTATTTTATTTTCAGTTAAATATTTTAACACGATATTAATACAAGAGATTGAGAGCTCATTCTTGGGTTTGTCCAATAATTCTTTTCGATATCTCCAATTAGTGGACTACAATATTGATTGGACTAGGGAAAGCATATAGAACACATAATAATAATAATAATAATAATCTATTGAAGTAATTAAAAAATAAAATAAAATAAAATAAAATGGCAGACTAATATGGATGAAATTTATTGGGTTGTACGTCATATCAGGCTCACTCCACACTCCAGAGCACTATTTTAGTCCCACTAGAAAGAGAGGTGCCCTGCTGCTAGTGGATGAATTGATTTCTTAATTTGATTGGACGGTTTAATTAGTGCGTGCTTGGTTTATAGTGTCCATTTCACTTTACCATTATGGCGATACCACCTCTCTCGCTGCGGAGCTACCTATATTTTGCTTCTTTGCCCCAATAATGCAACATCAAATTTTCAACAGAAGCACCTAATCCTACAACTAAGCTATCCAATTTCTTGACTTAGTGGACCATCTATTCATCATTGTAAATCAGGTTAATTATATTTTTGGTCACTTGACTAAATATATAAATTCAATGAATTTAAAATATAAAATCTTCTTAATTTAATCCCTTTTCGCGTTTGGGCACTTTACGATATTTTCTTTGCCTATCTCATCCTTAAACTTTATAATTTTTGCAATATGAGTCCAGAACTTGGCAATTAAAGAAAATAAAAATGAAAAAAAATATACAGTTTGAGAACGAAGTAAGCGAAAAAGATGAATAACGGATTAGTTTGAGAACTAACGAAAAAGTTATTCATAATAAAAAAAAATGACTAAAATATCCTTTTTGTCCTTGTGATGTCACGTAATTCCATCCTAAAAACCACCCATAACCACCTTATAGTCCTAATCGAAGTGCAAGTGTGCGACAGTTTGCTTTTTCACTAAAATCTCCAATATGTTGCATTAAATACAAACCATAATTGCATATACCAAAGATCATAAAGACACTCGATACACTACAAAATCCCCATTATTTGACTGAAGCGAAGAGAGAGAGAGAGATGGCAGCAGTATGCAGGGAGAAATACTGTTACAAGGACGTGCTACCATTTGCAGCCATGGTGACCATGGAATGCCTAAACGTAGGCTTAAACACCTTGTTTAAAGCAGCCACTTTGCAAGGAATGAGCAACCATGTCTTTGTCGTTTATTCTTATGGTATTGCTGCTTTTCTTCTCCTTCCTTCACCATTCTTCACTCACAGGTAAATAAATTAGTCTAGAATTAACAATCAAAACAAATGTTTTCTCGATTTGGGTTCATTTTTTTGATCATTTTCGAACATGATCTTGTTCGGTTTTAACTTTTTGCAGAGCCAGAGTACTTCCTCCAGTAAATTTCTCAATTGTGTCCAAAATTTGCCTCCTTGGGGTAATCGGGTAAAGATATATGTTCGCAGCTAGAATTGATCCATCAATTTTTCTGATTAACTAAGATATTATGAAACAAGATTTAGAATTTCTTTAATTATGATGAGATGAAACTTGGTTTTGGTAGATGTACATCGCAGATCATGGGATATACAGGCATCACTTACAGTTCTCCAACTCTTGCGTCAGCCATCAGCAACCTTGTCCCTGCCTTTACTTTCATACTTGCCGTCATTTTCAGGTTTTCTTTTTTATCCCTTTTCCTTTATGTGTCTTGTAGTATAATATTTCCTTGTTCTAGTATCTTTTTAAGCTACAGCTGGTTTAGTTTAGACTAAAAATTATTTACTAGTAACCTATCATTCATAATTGAAAAATGTTTTACGTCCTACTTGATTGTCATAAACTTCAACTCAATCGACACAATGACATATTTTGAGTACTAAAAGGTAGGATGGTAAATATTGCATTCTCAAGGCAAATAATTAAACAATTCTTCTACGTTTTCGTTTTGGTATTTAGTTTTCCTATATTTGTTTAAAAAAATACTCAGGAGTCTTCCGTTCGTTTTATGGATAGGATGGAAAAGGTTGCATTGAGAAGCTCAAGCAGTCAGGCCAAAGTCTTGGGCGCCATAGTATCAATATCAGGTGCATTTGTAGTCACACTTTATAAAGGTCCCAAACTCACACCCATTCCATCCCCATCTCTCTCTCTTCATCAACCTCTGCGCTCAAATTCAAACTGGATAATCGGCAGCCTTTTCCTTACAACCGAGTATATTTTGGTTCCAATGTGGTACATTGTTCAGGTACAATATTTTTCCTACTCCAGTTTCAAGATTTATCTACAATGTATATGCCTAGGTTGCTTTCAAAAGCGCATGTAAATTATAATTTTCCATTTGATAGGCACAAATTATGAAGGAATACCCGGCAGAATTGACAGTTGTCTTCTTCTACAACTTAATTGTGAGCATCCTAGCAGCAATTGTAGGTTTGATTACAGAACCAAACTTGAGTGCATGGAAGATTAAACCTGATGTAGCAATGGCCTCTATTATGTGCTCGGTAAGTAGCTAGTGCTGGTAAAGTTTAACTGGTTTTTACAGACTATTTTAGTTGTGGAGACTAATACAGAGTTCTTGCACATTTTAGGGAATCTTTGGTTCCTTCCTGAACAATGCTGTTCACACATGGGTTTTGCGCTTGAAGGGGGCCGTCTTTGTTGTAATGTTTAAGCCACTGTCAATTGCTATTGCAGTTGCTATGGGAGTCATTTTCCTTGGTGACACTCTCTATCTCGGGAGGTACATTCCTCTCCGTGTTAGAGAACCTAGTAGAAATACCACTTTTCCTTGTGAAATTATCACTTTCCTTGCGAAAATATCAATTCCCTATATACATTGATACATACACACACACTTTAACACAGAGAGGTCAACAACTTACCTAATAAATAGTATCATGCTGAGCTTTCCAGTATGCAGGTTGAGATACTGAAAAGAAATGGAAAAAAGTTGATTTTCTTGAATCAGATAAAGATGCCGGATATAATGTTTCCTTCTAGGTTTCTCATCAGCATTGATTTACCAATTATTTTCCCATTTTGCA
This sequence comes from Hedera helix, assembly GCA_947179155.2. Lineage (NCBI taxonomy): Eukaryota > Viridiplantae > Streptophyta > Magnoliopsida > Apiales > Araliaceae > Hedera > Hedera helix. The sequence continues at coordinate 43,286,637 of OX359269.1, forward strand.
GTGTTATTGGCGCAACAATAATATCTATTGGGTTTTACACTGTGATGTGGGGAAAAGCAAAAGAAGAGATGGGCCAAGACAATGATATTACAAGTTTGGAATCCCCACCAACCCAGAAGACTCCCTTGTTGCAAAGTAGGAAGAATCAAGATATGGAAAGCAAATGAACGAAACACTTGGCTAATTGATACGCTGTCCAGCTTCCAAGGGGCTCTAGATTGAGACAGACAAGTTACTAATAGTTCAAGATCAGAGCCTAACATTATGAAGGAATTAGGATACAAAAGGAACTATGTGGATAAGCATATGATCACAAATGTAAAAAGTTTGCTTGGAAATATAAGTCTTATAACTTGTGGGAAGTAATCTAAAGAATTTAATGGGATTCCATCTTGGGTGCACTGATTTTGAAGTACGACTTGGTACCCCTAGATACTTCAATATCGTTATTTTAAAATAACATAAAAAGGCATATAACGGAGACTTTGAAAATTATTCCATGGCAGAATCTTAATCGCCAAGTTTCCAAGCAGACAACGAAGCATTGTACTAATGCAATCCTTTCAAAGATCAGTAGTAAAATACTTTCACGTTACATGTCAAATTAAGCTGTTACATATCAGAATAGAATCATGATATTTCCCATACATATCAAGGTCATGCTGTTAGATGAATATAATGTGAAAGATGTTTCTACTAGCAACAATGAAAACAAATTGTACTGGAAAAACACGCCAAAAAAAATTTGTTCCTAAGACTTTTTAAAATCATCTATAAGAACCTCAATAAGATTGTTGAAGAGAGAAAATTTTAAAAAATAATGACATCACGCACCAATTGAGATTGATTCCGTGCTTCAGTCACCATTGCCAAAGATGCATCCATACATCAATAGGCAAAAAAAACCGATATTATCAATCGGATGCCAGTGCCCACAGTAGAGGCAAATGGAACTACATTTTATGAGGGAGGTAAAACCTTAAGACAGTTGAGGAAGGAGAATCCCATGCACCTTCCTATACAAACTCTTTTCAAGCCTTGAGATCATCAGACGTGGCTGAAGGTATGCAATGTGTGGTGAGAATATCCAAAGTTGCAGCCTTTGCATTTTTTGGTCTGCAAGACCACAATCTACATAAAAGTATGAAGATGCTCAATGATATTTTCACTGGCAAACAGAGACACATACATTTTGCAAAGAGAATTCATTTTTACTATAAGATCACACTCTGAAGTCTAAACATGGCTCAATGACGTTTGCGAACGACACACACCAGAGAGAGAGAGAGAGAGGGGTAGAACCTGTTCATATTCAAGATGAAACTTCAAGAATTCTTCATCACAAGACTCCACCATGTAAGCTAAGCTCTTCGAATTCTTAACAGGTTTACCATTGAAAGCAAGACCTAAGAAAACAATTTTTTTTGAGAAAAAAAGAAGACAAAATGAGCCAGCCACAAAAAGGTACTACTATGTTACTCCTACCTGGAAAAGAGAGTCCAACTTTTTTTGTTGGTTTTGTATTTTTTCCTCCTGAATATTAAAGCTTGTGCAAGAGATGCTTAGATTATTTTCTTTTTGATTGATTTTTAATATGAAACTATTAAGACTAAAATTAGGAGGTGATATTTCCACATGGTTCCTCTCAAATTAATAGTGAGTGGGACTCACAACCATGTGAGAGAGACACATGTGAATTGTAAAAATATCATATTTTCGTATGGAAATATCAATTCCCAAAAATTATTACTAAGGAAAAAAAATTATGTCCAAGTATGTTTGTGCAAAAAAAAAAAAAAAAACTACGACTCACATTCCAGACAGAGTAGTAATAGTATTTTACCACAACCTAAAATAATGTGCCATAGTTTCTTTACAACCTGAGTGTTGACTATGTCTTCATACCCAATATTGATATCAGCCACAAGTACCTGTATATTTAATGAGATTATGAGAAAGAACGAGCTCCTAATCAATGCACTTGACATTAGCTTGTGACTATAAGTTGCATTTGGGCAAGGTGAGGAGAGAAAGAAAAGCGCATTGGTGGAGAGAATTAATAAAGGAAACCAACCTGAGAAACAACAACTACTTGTTCATCAACCGATTGTGCCATTGCATGTAGATGCTTATCCAATAGCTTGACTGGGGCATCAAAGTCGTAATCTTTTCCATACTGAACTCCAGGAAAAACAAGAGTTATGAGTAAATGATCTTAAAACCTTCTATTAAGTCAATCATGAAACATCTAAAATCTGAGATTGTTTCAGAGTGAGAGATTTATATAATAATTACATTCAAACACCATTTAAATACTGTAAAGTGAATGACTCAAGCAGGTAGCAGCTCTACTCATTAAACATACATCAGGGTTAACTTTTCTTTAAACCAAGTATTGAGCCTTTCATTATGAAAAATAAATCAACAAATGTCATATAGCAAGGAGATGGAAAAATCGATGATACTCGGCCGGTTCTAGGCTCAACTAGTAGAATCAAAATTCCAATAGAAATATATCACGTTGATGCAATATTTGGCTTTCACTAAACTAGCCAGAACATGAGAGCAATATTTGATTTGGAAAGATTAAGGCATTTAGCTCTCTCATACGCAGACGAACAAAATATTTTACGAAATACTCCTTTTGTTTCACAAAAGGAGTTCCGTTTGCCTTGATAGTAATAAAAAATGACACAATGTCCTGAAGTTTGCCACCATAATTTCAATGTTAAGCCACCGCTACTAAGCTAACAACTTATCATTTTTAGGGCTAAACATGAAACAAAAATACATCCTTACTTTTAGCCCCAAAAAAAAAATACATCCATACCACGGCGGGAGTATTTCATTATTCACATGCTTCAAAACTTAAAAAATTACACAATTAAGTTTGTTGTTTGATTTGAACCCCCTCTCCCTCTCTTCCACACTTTTTTTTTTTAAAAAATGTTTATCATCAAGGTGGGTGAGGGGGCATAGAACCTAACCTTGACCTATACAAACTTGATCCCTTGTGTGGTTATCAAAGAAGGCCCTTAGGTTATCATTAAGTCCCTAACAGGATCTGAACCCTGATGTTATTACTAGATGAGGTAATGAATTTAAGCCTTTAAAGCAAGTAGTGAGAAAGTTGACATTTAGTAATCTTGATTATTATATTTTTCTTGAGAGATAAAAGAAAAGGGGGAACATAGAGGGAGAATATTCAATATCTTGTTGCTTTCTAAAGGAACTCATTACCTCACTCCCACCCCGCTCTCCTAGAAATATCAATAGATTTTTTTCATAAATTATGTAAACCAATAGAGTTGTATATAGGCTGAACTTCTCTTGGTGTTAATGTGCTAATTAAGCACCATGCAGTTCATTCATTGATTGTCATGAACAAACTTCATTTGTTTGTGTATGTTTATTTCCTCCTCCCTTAACATTAATAATTTTTCTATATCAGGAAAGAAACAATGCTTCGAGGAGCACATAGCAAGATTTCTAGAAGCATACTCCGGACACCTGGGAATAAGGATAATAATATGATAATGAACATATTTCATTTCCTCACTTCAGCTATGAAATTATATAGACATGATGGACTCTGTATATATTTTCTGGTGATCATAGGAAATTCTTAAAGCAAATGCCGCAGTCATAGACCAAGTGAAATAAAAACCCGAAAAATGTTTGGTAGCGACTAAATAGTGTTCAAATTTGTTTGTGCATGTGCCATGTCTCACCAAAAGTAGTAGATTCAATCCTATGAGCTTGAAAAATCAGTATAAAGGAAATAAACGAAGAAAAGAAAGTAGGAGAGACACAAAAAGATATACAAACACAAGGTATAGAGTAAAAGAAAACATTTCCAAGGTCAACTCATTTTTTAAATTTCAACCTTTCTATTACTATTATATTCCAATGAAACAAATTATTTTACAGTTTATTTAAGTATTATTTTACTTTCACCCTCTCAAACTTGTAGACGCTATCTCTCTCTAAAACTATTATACAAATTTTCTCTCTCTAAAATTCTTATACACTTTTCTCTCTCTAAAATTTTAATAAACTCTGATATTTTTTATCTCTAAACTTTTTTTAAGTAGAAAAAATTCCATATATGTAAATACAATTTCACTTTAATATGTATTCATCAAACAATATAACATATACATATATACATAGAGAGAGAACTATGTTAAAGATGCCATAGGAACACAGGTTCCTGTTAATTGAAGGGAATTAAGAAGCATCCAAGAAGAGGAGATGGAAAATAAAGAAATTCGCCACATAGAGATACTTCATCTGTTTATCAGGACTCAAAAATCAAACGGGCCATAATAAGGGCTGAAATTGTGTGGATGGCAATTAGTTATATATATCTACCTATATATATACATATATATCTGTTAATAATAATTGTACGTACTGCCTAAAGAACTGAATGTTATGCTGCCTTTCTTTTAGGCAAAGGTGAGAGAGGGAGAAGAGTGTGAGCCGTGCACAATCTGGGTTGAAAATGGTTATCTGGATTGGGCCTAGATTTTTATTCTAAAATGTGGATCCAAACTTTAACTAAATTATATTACACAAAATAGATAACCAACTCACTTAATATAAGTGATTTTGGGTTGACCCATGGTTCTTGACTTATTTTGCCGGGTCTAATCATAAAGTATGATAGAATAATACTAACAATAGTAATGACAATGCAAATAATAATAAAAATAATAGTAAGCTCTGATTATAGTCTGAATATTAAGAGATAGAATGTCTGAGAAAGAGGACAACTGATACATTAAAACATCATAATTTGGGTAAAATTAAGGCTCACCTGTTCCATCATTAGCAATATTTATCCCATCAAAGCTAGGGATGACATCAGATGGATTTAAAACATGAAATTCTGGAGCTGTAGGCTCAATTCTTTTAATGCGGACATCCTTCTGTTCAGGCCCCATCCCCATTGACACACAAAGATCAAGATTTTCAATCTTTTGCCACCCAACTCCAACAATCGGGAAACCTGAAGACACACAGATGCCCAAAGATTGATTACTAGAAAACAAAAGGAAGCTAAGAACCTCAAGCATCCTAACTTAGTGTAGATTATTAACAGCTGGGATAATGAAATATTCAAAATGATATTAAACTCACAAGTTACAACAGTTATCAAACATCAAAGAAGATTACAATGTATTGACAGCAGAAATAGTGAAAACAGATATACTTGAGTAATCATACCTGTATGTGTTCCATTCTTTTCATAATCCCGAATAAAATGCATAATAACTGGTGTTGGTATGACATAACCAATATTCTCAGCATCTTCATGTTTAAGGGATTGAAATGCAACACCCACACATTTGCCCCTATCATTAAAGGCAGGTCCACCGGAATTTCCGGAGTTTATTGCAGCATCTATCTGCAAAAGCATCACATAAGAGACAGGATCAATACTTTGTTAATCAGGGAAAAAAATATCACGAATAAATACAAACAAGAAGATAATATTTCAAAAATATAACCTGCAGTCCAAGAAGCTCCGTAGACCCATGAACATAAGATAGTATCTCAATATGGGACACAACACCACTTGTCACCGAGATCGTGTCTCCACCAATGGGGTAGCCCACAACTGTCACTGCATCTTGCAATACACGCAACTCCCCAAATTCCACAGGAGACACTCCTTCCCAAAATTCATCATCACTCACCGTCAATAGTGCTGTAGACCCACAAGAAAGAAAATGAATTAGAACAACCTTCAGTCAAAAACACAATCTACCCAAACCCACTCCCTCCCCTCAAAAAAATATCCCAATAGCATTTTAATAAACAAAAAGGGGAAAGGGAAAGAAAATCACAAATAATAGATGCAAGTTTTGATAGCTTACTAACATATTTTAACCAAGTAAACCTCATTATTCTAAATTACAGAACTAATCAACAAATACAAACAAAAAATTTAGCCTGTAAGGCTGTAACACAAATAGCCCCGATACCATGCCAAAAGCTTGAAACGAGCCCCTAAACTAAACTCCCCAGGAAATTAATAAAAGATAATACAAACCCCGGGAAAACCTCATTCTGCTAAAAAAATAACAATCTCAGAAATAGAAAATCTAATATGAAGCGCCAGCATTTCCTCATTCTTGAAGTACCTCCTATTTCTCTCCCACCAAACAGTTCATGATAAGCAATGAGGAATCACTTCCACTTTTTCCCTTTACAAACTTGCAGGAACTTAAAAACCGAACTCGGCACACCCACCGGATACCCATATTGATTGGCACAACAAAAATAAAAAATAAAAAGTCCCCAAACTGCCTCCAGACAAATTCAAAATGCAACAGAAGATGATCCAGCGACTCCTAATCCTTCTTGAACATGTAGCATCTATTAACCACAAACCTTACTCTTTTCCACAGGTTATCTTTGAGTCTGTATGACCCCCAATGCTACAGTCCAAGGGGAAAAAAAAGTCATATTTCTCAGAACCCCTACTCTCAAAATGATCTACAAGGGAAAACTCAAAGCATCACTGCCTCAAAAACTTTAACAAAAGGACCTCACAGTAAATCTCCCACTACAGTAAATACATCACCTCACTAAGTCTCCACACCCACTGAAGGATCTACCCCACGTAACTCTGACACCAACAACCTCCACCAACTCCCAACACTTAAAATTTCCTTAAATAGGCTGCTTCCAGTCTCCCCTATGAAATCACCACATAATCCAACTCATGGCCTTTTTGTTCATTGCAATCTAGAAATATGACCCAACCACGTATCCCTGCAAAAGCGAATTTGCCTTCTATTCACAATCAGAAATGCTACATAATCCTCTCAATAAGGACCACTAACCTCTGCTAAAATCTCTCCATAACAATATTAAAGTTGTCTGTTCTTGGTCCAATTTGAGAACCAATGAAAAAATGTGATCTTCAAAAGAACATATTTAATTTTAAGGTGATCCACATATCAAATTCAATAATTAAGCATACTTAACAGTCATCTAAAAGCAAATTCTCTCTGAAAACATCTAACACGTATCTTACTGCAAGAATCCCAATAAAGACGAAGATTAAAAAATAAAAAAGAAGAGACGAAGTGGATTACCTATATGGCTATACCACATTCAGTTCCAATAGCTAGAACAGTAGCCAAATATTTTGTATCAGAGCCACGCTTTTTAAGCTTAACCTGAGTATGATGCTCCACAGAATGTGCATTCGTTAAAACCCTCCTCCCTCCAATTATAAACCCACTACTACTAGAACTGTACTGCCTCTTCCTTTGCCACGGCAGCGAGAAATTAGGCTCCGTGTGAACGCAAAACACCTTCACCACCGCGTCCATTGACGGCATCACCTTCGCCCCGCTCTCCCACCTCTGCAGCGGGGGCGCGTACACCATCGTGCAGTCACTCCCATTGTGATCGGAAAACCGTGAAACCCTTCTTTCAGGAGATGCGGCAATCTCGGAGTCGGATTCTAAATTGTGATTTTCAGTCTTCCTCAGGTGGCCGCGTCCCCGCCGGTAAACTTGAGTAGGTCCGGTGATGGCGACGTCGTCAGCGGCGCTGGAATTGGTATCTGACACTGGGTTTTTAGGTTTTCGGCCCCTTTTCCTCTTGTTATTGGCTTTTTCCATTTTTTGCTATATAATGGGATAGTGTACAAGGAGTTACGATAAAATGGAGATTAAACCGTGCCTCTGGCACTACGAATACCAACAATTGAATGAAACGAAAGAATTTAGTAACAATTGAATGAAATGAAAGAATACCAAAAGGCAGGGATAGCAAAGATTGCCATAAGCAACTTAAGATACTACCTACCTTCTGAAGCATAGAATTCCTTGAAAACAATTTTCCCCAATAATATTTTTACTTTAAAGGAAAACAATACAAAGCAGTCAACCAAAAAATTAAAGTTCATTCCTAATGAAACTCTCTCACCGAAACACACGCTTTAGCAAACAAACATATAAATAAACCAATAAATATATATATATTAAGGTTCTCCGTTTACCTGATCATCAGTAGCAAATTACACCATCAGATGCAATGGAACCTGATTCAAAGTTCAAACACAATAAATTGGTAAGCCTCTTTTATCAAAAACATGAATTGATAAACCTAAGAATAGCTTATATGGGGTACAAACAATACTCCCTGCACCATATTATCCCTGTGACACATTTGTCTCTGAGCTGTGCTTTAGATTCAATCCCCATGTTCTTATTTTTTTTCTTTCTAGTTCTATAAGACATACCCATTATCACCCAATTTTAAATCTCAAATACTTGTCAAACCTAAATTTATTTGGTGCTGCACACACCAAAAGCACAACTGCAAACCCAAAATATAAAACTCAAACACTAAACAGTAGGAAAAATAAATAGAACCCTACATATAAACATTCTCACAATTCAAAATCCTGCTTCATCAGCCAAAAATAACTTCCAAAATGCATTAAATCGAAATCCAAATATTTAAAAAAGAAATAGGGTGCGATAAAAATTACAGAATTCGACAACAACAAAATTAAATTTCTTCAAAAATTAAAGTTAAATTTCACACAAAAATAAAAAGGGTAACATTAAAAATTTCAGAATTCAACAAATAATAATAAAAAAGTAGTTATAATAAACCTGAGTCCAAGATTAAGGGCGCTGATGAACTTTCAGCATATGAACACCGATTCCACGATTGTTGTCGCCTCCCGGATTCGACAACTATTTCATTTCTTGGAGATTTTGATATCAAAGTTTTTAGACAATTAAACTCATTTCAGAATGAGTATATATATAGTTGAAGGAGTTGGTTTGTCTCTCAACACAAATTTTGCCAGAAATTAATCACAATATCTGTATTTCCAAGCTTTTCCAAGGGCTTGTGTAGAAGGCTAGAAGCACCCAAATTGTCAAATTTGAAGGAATGTGTCTGTAACTCTATGATACTCTGTTTGTTTTATAATTTTAACATTCATATTAATTCAATAACCCAAACTGAAATTCGATTCATAAGAAACCAATTATATAAAAACAAACAGAATTAAAATCTCATAGAAACCCACATCAAAATCACACCTTATCTAAAATCACAAAACACTTTACCTGGTCTTTATGAGGATCATCAGAGTCGCCGGATATGGAGCCGGCGACGGATGCACCGGCGGAGCGGACATTGCTGTTTTGGTTTTTCCTCATAATCGAAAGAGAACTGCTTCGAAGGTTTTTAACCGGCTATTGGTAAAGTTAACGGGAACTATCACTTCTCCGACACCACTTGCCGCCGAGGGTCGAGGGAAACTGAGAATCCAACACCAAATTTTGGAGGAGAGATAATGGGTTTGGAGGAGAGGAAGAGAAAGATGTCGCTCATAGAGAATGGGTTCTTCAAGGCTGTTAAAGAGAAACAATGAAGGATTGGATTAACCCGAGAAGAACAAAAAGAAAAGTAGAAGCAGTCAAGCAGAGACTAAGCAAGAAGCCGACATACCTGAAAGCCAAGTCGCCGAAATCGCCGCCGCCTGTCGAAGTCACCGACGCCTCCTGCAGACGACTTCGCAGCCTTCTCCCACCGACGAAGGGACCGCCTCCTGTTCTTACCATCGCCATCGTTGGAAAAGAAAGAAGAGAGAATGGGTTTGGAGGAGAGGAAGAGGAAGATGCCGCTCGACGAATGAAAGGGACCGGTTTTTCAAGGCTGTTAAAAGATGAAACAGCGAGGTGAGATTTAACCTATTTTTTAGACGGTCCGGATCAAATGTTAGGAGCTGAGCAAGAATTTTAATTTTTTTAAAACCACTTGTGTTTTGTTAGAGTAGAAGAATAAATATACTCAGAAAAGATTATAGGGAACTTCAAATATAATTTTAACATTCATATTAATTCAATAACCCAAACTGAAATTCGATTCATAAGAAACCGATTATAAAAAACAAATAGAATTAAAATTTCATAGAAACTCACATCAAAATCACACCTTATCTAAAATCACAAAACACTTTACCTGGTCTTTATGAGGATCATTAGAGTCGCCGGATATGAAGCCAGCGACGGATACACCGGCGGAGCGGACATTGCTGTTTTGGTTTTTCCTCATAATCGAAAGAGAACTGCTTCAAAGGTTTTTTACCGACTATTGATAAAGTTATCGAGAACTATCACTTCTCCGACACCACTTGCCGCCGAGGGTCGAGGGAAACTAAGAATCCAACACCAAATTTTGGAGGAGAGATAATGGGTTTGGAGGAGAGGAAGATGAAGATATCGCTTAGAGAAACAATGAAGGATTGGATTAACCCGAGAAGAACGAAAAGAAAAGTAGAAGCAGTCAAGCAGAGACTAAACAAGAAGCCAACATACCTGAAGTCCAAGTCGCCGAAATCGCCGCCGCCTGTCGAAGTCACCGACGCCTCCTGCAGACGACTTCGCAACCTTCTCCCACCGACGAAGGGATTGCCTCCTGTTCTTACCATCGCCATCGTTGGAAAAGAAAGAAGAGAGAATGGGTTTGGAGGAGAGGAAGAGGAAGATGCCGCTTAACGAATGAAAGGGACTAGTTTTTCAAGGCTGTTAAAAAATGAAACAGCGGTGAGATTTATCCTATTTTTTGGACAGTTCAGATCAAATGTTAGGAGGTGAGCGAGAATTTTTTTTATTTAAAAATCACTTGTGTTTTGTTACAGTAGATAGTAGATAGTAGATAGTAGATAGTAGATAGTGTACAAGGAGTTACGATAAAATGGAGATTTTATCACAGGAATCAAATATGAAAGTAGAGTAAAAAAACCATGAGAGAGAAATTGACGACGACGAAAGAAGATGGTAAGTAGGTGGCCAGTTTAGTGATGAAATGGAAATTTAAATGGGCCGAAAAATGGTTGGACCAGCCCAAATGAAGTTTACGAATATGGCCTATAAAGTAAACTCAATCCGATCTTGCCTAACCCAGAAAAAAGTAACTACTTCGAACCATGTATTAGTACTTCTGTACAACATCCATTCTCATTTCATTTTTAAAAATAAATCTCAAAAAGAATACCATAAATTAATAAATTTTATAAGTGAGACGATTATCTTTGTAAAACAAATGAACTAATGAGTTCAATGACATTTGTGCTCTCATTGAGTATCATTTTATAATACGAACTCTTAATCCTGCTTTATTAATAAAATAATTAATTATACTCTCTGTAGTTGTAAAAATAATCTTATTTACAAAACAAGTGTACATGTCATAATGTTTTTTCTTCTTATGTTTATTTTCAAATGTATCAAGTTCGTAGTTTAAAAGGATGTCATCTTATTAATCTTAAAAAATATATATGAAAAATAATTGGCAAGATTCTTTTTTGTAGTGAAAATAAAGTGCCCTCCTTTTGGGTGCTACCTAACCATGTTTCTAATTATATATATATATATATATTATTTTATTTTGATAATTTTAGCAAAATTTTAAAATTCTTACTTTAGAATAAATTCAAAATCTCATACGCTTAAAGTTTTACGAGTATGAGCAATTATTTTACTTTTAAAGTATGAGTTGCTTGATTTCTCTTTATATTCTTTTCCTTGTTGAAGAAATTTCTTGGTAACCTCTTTACATTTAACAGTCTGATGGAAGCCTTGCAGATTTAAAACTTAGGAGGTGTTTGTTTAAAATTTAATACATTTTAATAATTGAATTGTTCAGTCATTTAGTGTGTTTATTTAAGATTGAATGGTTGAATCAATCAGATTTTTAGGCTAAATAATTAAATTTAATTTTTTTTGGCTGAATAGTTAAGTCCAGACTGAATGAAGTAAAAAAATATATATATATTATATTAAGTAATATTAAATAAATTTATAATAATTTTGAATTTTTTTAAAAGGATAAAATAATAAAAATATGTTATTCAGATATTTCAAATATATTACTTATAAATTAATTTTTTTTATTCAATATTCAAAAAATTATTTCATTCAATTCATTCGAATTACTTAAACATTCAAAATTATCTTATTTAATTTTAATTAAACACCCCCTAACAAAACGCCCCCGTCGGCTCCTCTATTTCTCTTTTTTTTATTGCTTTGCCAAGTTCTTTATTCCGTATATTGCTTTTTGCTACTCTACCTACTACTAGTGTATTTTTGATTTATTATCCCCGTATTTCACACATCCGCTTTATTAAATAAAGGTATAGTCTTTTCCTGCTGTAACTATATTTGGGTACTCTTTTCTTTTCTCCTTCTATATCTCTTCAGTTTGCTCAATTGGGTATGTACCAATTTCAGATTTAGGGTTTTCATCTTTGTGGAAAAAAATCTGATTTTTATCTGAATCTGTGTTGCTTTGATTTTGAAGTATTTTGGGTTGTTTTGAACCCTTTGATTTCAAATTGCTGTTGTTTTCTTCAGATCTCAATTTGGGTTGTGGCTGGCTTTTGTGAGAATCGCTGAATGTTATTTGATTATATCTATTTGTGGTTTGCATCGTTTTCAGTCTGTTATTTGTCATTTTCTTAGTGGGTTTATAGCCAGATCTCTAATTTTCTTTTTTGGGACTTGGATTTCTCGCTCTCTAATTAATTGTTTATCTTCATCTTTGGTTTTGTATTCCAATTTTAGAACAATGTCACAAGGCTATGCAATTGAGCTTTACTTTGATCCGGCCCTCGAAAACCAAGTCTTGAAAGCTTGGAATGTTTTGGCTCGACGCCAGATCAGTACCCAGCTTATTGAAATTGAATCTAGGCCTCACATTACCCTATATACTAGCCCTTTTGTTGACCCATCGAAACTTGAAAACGTTATAAGAAATTTTGCTTCAAAGCAAGAACCTTTGCCCTTATCTTTCCGTTCGATTGGAGCCCTTCCGAGTGACAATAATGTCCTCTTTCTTGCTCCAAATCCATCTTTGTCTCTCCTTCACTTCCATATGCAGTTGTGTGATGCAATGAAGAAAGAGGGCATTGAAATTGGGGAGGAGTACCTCCCTGATTCATGGATTCCTTACTGTCCGGTGGCTGAAGAGGTTCCAAAGACTCGGATGGCTGAGGCATTCACGGTTTTGCGGGACTTGAAGTTGCTGGTTTCTGGGTATGCAATGGATATTGGATTGGTTGAATATTCGCCTGTTCGTGAACTCTTCTCTTATGTACTCGGTAATGCAGTAGAACCATGAGGTTTACAAGAAATTTTCTGTCGTCAATGTTAAATTAGTGCTCATCTTTTGGATATCTTACAGCGTTGCTGTTGTAGAAACTGTAGATTGCCATTGATGATCCTATAGTAATCAAATCAGCCTTATTGCTTTCAATTATCAATTTCAAGTGAGTTTCTGTTGTTATGTGCATTAAATTTAAGATATTTAACTTGAATTGTATTGTATTTTTTTACTCTTAGTGAAAATTATACTTCCTCCATCCCAAATTATAAAATCAATGTTGAATTTTGAAAAGTCAATTTAAAACATTTTCAAACTCAAAATTGATTTTGAATTCAATTAGTTTTTGTCAATTGAATATTATGAACTACCTAAAAAATACTACAAGTTGTAAGATTTATTATTTTGAAAACTTAAATGAATTGTGTCAATTTTGAGTTTGAAAATATTTCAAATTGACTTTTTAAAAGTCAATAGTGATAATTATAATGGAGGGAGTACTATAGTAGAGAATTTGTATGCTACATGGACTTAATATTATCTGTTGTTTGTGTCCGATAATAGGATTCCAAGTAAATAAAATCACTATTTTATTATTTGACCATTTTCTTCTTCTTGTGCCAAGATGTTGTCATTGGGATTCTCTATGTTGTCTTAGACAGTAAATGGTTTTAGGTCTTAAGAACTTGAACGTGGTATCATCTGGGCTTGGGTCTTGGAAACTCTGTATCTAACATGATGTTTCTATCGGGCAAATGGCTATGCATTTTCTTTTGGAACCAACTCTTTTTCGCACAAGGTGATTAGAAGCAAGTACGGAGTCCAACAAAATGAGTAACAAAATTGAGTCTTTTGAATCTTTTCTTTTCGGTCTTCTTTCACTTGGTGGGTTATAGTTCAATGCATCATTTTTTACTAGCTTTTTATATTTGGAAAGCAAAAGTTCACTCAAAATTAAGGTTTTTCTACAGATTTTGACCCTTGGTCAGCTTAACACAAGTGACATGTCAAATGTGTAGAGGTTACAAATTTTATCTCTTGATGTGTGTGTTATGTCAAGTGTGTAGGCATTACAAATCTTTCTCTTGATTTTTGTTTCATTTTCATCTGTTCATTGCAGTTTTGGTGTTTTTTGTTTGGTGTGTTGGGTGCATGTTGAATTTGTCCATCTTCAGTAGAAGATTTTCTCTCAGATTCAAGATTTTGGGCAGTGGGAAGGATAAAATAATTCTTTAGAGTTGTACTTGTTTCGCCATTTTGTGGAGAGAGTGGATTGAGAGGAATGCTAATTTTTTTGTGATCGGGCAATGAATATGGATTTGCTTTGGGATAGATGTTAATCTAACTATTGTGTAGGTAGACGTAGAATGGCCTTTATGTCATATTTTAATTACTTGAACCAGATAGATGTAATAAGGTTCGGTTAACTGATTCTTGAAGAGTATGATCAAATATATAGCACAGAGTTTTAAAGGTAAAGCTTATAAAACGTCCGCCAGAGCTCTTTTCCCTTGTTTGTTGATAAATGATCATTGTTTATGTGTCATGTGGGTTTCCTTTCTGGATAGATTGCTTCCTAAATTGATTAAGAGCTCAACTGTTATTGGAGCTCGCATGCTATTCATTTAGGCATGGTCACCCTATGACCCAATGTTGAAAAACTAGCGTGTTTTTCTCACCATTGTTAGGAAAGTAATTGTTTTGACATTGTAAGTGAAGTAGTTTGCCACTAGCTCAAATTGTTGAGGTATCATCATACGCATGCTCAAGGTGTTATGATTTTACACCCGACAGATTACATAAAAAGGTTCAAGTAAAATTTAGTGTATAGTGAATGCAACTACCAATTGCTATGTTATTTATCATGGATGGACAGTGCTGCTTTGTCACTCCATTTTAGTTTCAGGGGTTTACATAAACAATATACATATTTTACTTCACGTGATAGATTCATCATGGCTTGTTATGGACAGAAACTGGGAAATTGCATCGGGAATGTTTCTGGCCAGGTAAACACCAATGAAGATGGCCATCTATACCCTTCGTCCATTGGTTACCCCAGTGTGATCCAGGATGTCCACCAGGCCTCATTAGCATCACCGTTTCACATCTAAAATCCCAAACTTCTTTTAAGTCCTACTCTTTGCTACTACCCTCTTTAGCCATTTCAATTTCTTCTATTTGAACATATTCCTCGATCCCCATTCAGAATAACCCAGTCAACCTCCCCTTTGCTGCCTATGGACTGGTCATTTTTCTTGCAAAAGGTGTCTTGGAAGATCGATACTTCCTGCACCTGGAGAACTGAACAAATGCTTTCTCCAGATAAGAAAGAAAAACAGGAAAACTCCTCTCAATTAACAATGTCCAGAAAGAAAAAATGGAAACTATGAGAATCCTTATGCTCCAAGGAGACTACTGGTGCTCAATGTTACCATTACAAAATCCATTTTACCAAGTCCATAATATTAACGAATGAAGCCATTGAATGCTCGTTGCATGAACTGTTTACCAGTCTTCTTCTTTAGCCCAACAAAAAATCATTCCATGCATCAACAGGACCTGGCAAGCACCAGTGAACACAATAATTGTATCCCTTCATCCATTTGTTGTTCCAATGGCGATGAGAATTTGGGTGCCCATTAGGCCTCATAAGCGTTGCCTCGAACCTCTTCCCTCTTTTCTTCACCTCATTTCTTCTAGCTCTTTCAACTTATTCAAGCTGAATGCTCCTAATTTCCAAATAAGAACCTGAAAATTTGGCCTCCGATTCATGCACAGGGCTAGGGCTAGTTCTTTTACAGCTTCCTCCAGTGTCCCATGCCCCATTCTCAAAATGTGCTGGTGAGATTGTATGTACCAAAGTAGTTGTCCCCTTCAAATCTTTGCAATGATTTATGTAGCTCAGGGGAGCTCGAAAGGACATTCTAATGGCGAATTCAATATCCCGGTTTGTGACGTTTGGTTCATTGCAATGCACACGTCCAGTTAAGGCACCACCTTTATACACGTAAAGCTTTCGGAAGAACCAATGGCTACTGGAGATAATATCATAGTCTATGCCAGGGAGTTTTTGAATCCAATCTTTATTAACCTTGTCAAGGTGTAGGTCAAAAATGCCCGATTTTGATCCGTTGAAAATTCTTTCCTCCTCGGTGACCAGGAACCTTGGACCATAAAATCATTAGGGAAAAATAATGGTGAGGGAAATGCCATGTTTTGAATCGGTCTTCTTCATCCTCATAGGTGTTTACCGGAGTTTCTTCCTGCATCATTAGATGTAATGTCAAACAAAGTTATTGACAACTACTCCATCTCTTAGAAAAATTAGAAGCACATTTTTAAAATGACTATTTTTTTTATAAATAAAAAAAAAATTACTTTTTCAAATATATCTTTAACATTCGCTAAAATTGTAGTACGGTTGATGTAATATTACTCGATGTATATGTTCAAAAATTCATGCGATTTTATAGTTTAAAAAATAAAAATATATTTCTAATTTTATAATGGATTTGGAACAGAGGGAGTGTACGTACATAATTTGGAAATCTATTATCTATTATCTATTATATATATTAAAATGCAGTACATTGACACCATATTATGCCAAGTGTCAATCTTTTATGCAGTTAACTTTTTCCATAACTCTCTCACATAAAAATCTCATCAAATAATTTAATATTATCCCATAACTCTCCCACATAAAAATTCCATCCAATAATTTAATATTATCACACTCACATAAATTCATGGATGATTTGATCTAAAACATGTTTTATTATGATATTATCCAATAATTTCGGTTTTGAATATTATCCCGTAAAAATATGAAACTATCCATTAATAAGAATTATTTATTTTTGAACTATCACACAATACTTTATTGAACTTTTTTACAACTACATAAATATTTATTATTATCCCATAATTGTTGCAGATAATTATATAATATTTCATATTGACAAATAATTTGGAATATAAATTTTTTTTACAACTAATTCTCATAGGATAACTCTCTCACATAAAAAAACTGATATTTCCTATAAATATGTCACAAAATTGCATCAAATTCATATTGCTTTTATATCCCAAAATTTAAGCAATCACAAATTGATATTATCCTAAATTCATGGATGATTGATCTAAAACATGTTTTATTATGATGTTATCCAATAATTTTGATATTGAGTATTATCCCATTAAAATCTGAAACTGTCTATTAATAAAAATTATTTATTTTTGAACTATCACACAATACTTAGTTGAATTTTTTTACAACCACATAAAAATTTATTATTATCCTATATTTGTTGCAGATAATTATTTAATATTTCATATTGACAAATAATTTGGAATTTAAATTTTTTTACAACTAATTCTCACACGATAACTCTCTCACATAAAAATCTGATATTACCCATAAATATATCACGAATACAAAATTGCATCAAATCCGTATTGCTTTTATATCGCAAAATTTAAGCAATCACAAATTGGTATTATCCCAAATTCGTGGATGATTGATCTAAAACATGTTTTATTGTGATATTACCCAATAAAATTTTTAAGATTTTTTAATTCCATACTCGCACAAAAAAATAATAATATTATAAAGTTAAAAATTGCAGCGAACAAATCTAAACTAATATTTATATCCCAAAATTGTAACAAATTTAAATTTATTTTATATTGCATAATTTAAGCAATTTCAAATTGATATTATCCCAAATTCATGGGTGATTGATGTAACACGTTTTTTATTTGCCCTATAAATAGAGACTCTAACACTTAACAAATAATTCTGACACATTTTTATAGATAATTTGATTTTTGAATTATTTTATTATCCCATAAATACAAATGTAAACTGATATTATATCCCAAAATTGCAACAATTCCAAAATAATATTATATCCCATAATTATATCCCGAATTGATAAGTGACTTATCTAAACACGTGTTTTATTCACCCAATAAATAAAGACTAGCTCTTTTTGAATTGTTTTATTATCCTATAAATACAAATGTAAACTGATAATATATCCCAGAATTGCAACAATTTCAAAATGATATTATATCCCAAATTGATAGCTGACTGATCTAAACACGTGTTTTATTCACCCTATAAATAAAGACTAACTCTTTTATTCCTAATTATACCAGAAATAATTTTTAATTATATATATTTTTTAACCTTAATCTTTTGTCATTTAAAAATAAAATACTATATTACTCTTAAAATAATACTCTCTTTAATTAGTTACTCCCTTTAATAACTAAATTTATATATATATATATCCAACCACACACCAAAACAAACGGAATATTGATCGTATTAGTTTACTTCATTTAAGATATTTTTTATATTATTATCCTTATTGAATACTTTCTTCATTTTATAATTTTTTTAGCACATTAGTTTTTATCGTATATCAATCAGTTTTAAAAAATTAAAAATACCACTTAGAGAAAAAATATGACATACTATGTGTAATTTGGTAAAACAAAATATACTTCAAATCATTCACTTTTAAATTGTACTTTACTGTTAAGGTGTTTGGGAGCAATTTATTTTTAATGTTGCCTACGATAATTAAGCTCTTCCTATCTATCCCTGCGATCTCATCTCCATCAACTTCTAGGTTTTCCTACACCAACACTTATATATCCTCTTTATCGCCCTCATCTTCTATAGTCCTCAATTACCTCCACTTCTAGAGTTTTTTCTACAACAAGAAAATTCAATTTCTCTCATGTATAAGGTAATTTATTTATAGTTAATGCCAATTTGCTCTGGTTCCCAATTTTTTAATTATCCTTTAATTAGATGCACACATCTGTGCGTATCAAACTATCATTATTTACATTTTTACTATTA
The DNA here is from genome assembly GCA_947179155.2 of Hedera helix. Taxonomy (NCBI): domain Eukaryota; kingdom Viridiplantae; phylum Streptophyta; class Magnoliopsida; order Apiales; family Araliaceae; genus Hedera; species Hedera helix. The sequence continues at coordinate 43,305,673 of OX359269.1, forward strand.
TATCTCAATATTGCAGCAATCCCAAATTGATAAAATCCAATAATATGATTTTTGAATTGTTTTATTATCCTATTTTTGTAGATGACTCTGACATATAAATATACGATATTATCTAATAATTTGAATTTTTAATTTATAAATAATTTTAAGCCACAAAAATATGTAATTTTATAAATAATTTTCACACATAAATTTTTATTTTTTTAATTCCTTACTCACACAAAAAAATGTAATATTGTCCCATAAATATGTTACACATACAAATCTAAACTGATATTATATCCCAAAATTATAGCAATTCCAAATTGATATTATCTAATAATTTGGTTTTGAGATTATTATTATAATTACATCTATATTTTTTTAATTCCATACTTACACAAAACAATGTAACATTATCACATAAATATGTCACGCATATAAATATAAACTTATATTATATCACAATATTGCAACAATTCCAAATTGATATTATCCAATAATTTGAATTTGTTTTATTATAACATTTTTGCAAATAACTTTGACACATAAATATATGATATTATCTAATAATTTGAATTCATAATTTTTTACAAATAATTCTCAAGCAAAAAAATATATAATATTATCCCGTAATTGGGCTTTTGTACTTTATTTACAAAAAAAAATTCATGCATAATATTTTTTTTAAATTCTTTAATCACACAAGAAAAGTAACATTAATACAAATCTAAACTAATATTATATCCCAAAATTACAGCAATTCTATATTTATATTATATCCCACAATTATATCCTATAATTTCAATTTGGTATTATCCTAAATTGACGGGTGATTGATTTAAACATGTGTTGTATTCACCCTATAAATAATGACTAACTCTTTTATTCTAAATCACACAAAAAATAATTTTTAATTATATATATTTTTAACAAAATAAATAATTCCGCCGCAAAGCGCGGGGTTATATCTAGTATATATTAAAATGCAGTACATTGACACCATATTATGCCAAGTGTCAATCTTTTATGTAGTAAACTTTTTCCATAACTCTCTCACATAAAAATCCCATCAAATAATTTAATATTATCCCATAACTCTCTCACATAAAAATTTCATCCAATAATTTAATATTATCACATAACTCTCTCACATAAATTCATGGATGATTTGATCTAAAACATGTTTTATTATGATATTATCCAATAATTTCGGTTTTGAATATTATCCCATAAAAATATGAAACTATCCATTAATAAAAATTATTTATTTTTGAACTATCACACAATACTTCATTGAACTTTTTTACAACTACATAAATATTTATTATTATCTCATAATTGTTGCAGATAATTATATAATACTTCATATTGACAAATAATTTGGAATATAAATTTTTTTTACAACTAATTCTCATACGATAACTCTCTCACATAAAAACACTGATATTACCTATAAATATGTCACAAAATTGCATCAAATCCATATTGCTTTTATATCCCAAAATTTAAGCAATCACAAATTAATATTATCTCAAATTCATGGATGATTGATCTAAAACATGTTTTATTATGATGTTATCCAATAATTTCGATATTGAGTATTATCCCATTGAAATCTGAAACTGTCTATTAATAAAAATTATTTATTTTTGAACTATCACACAATACTTAGTTGAATTTTTTTACAACCACATAAAAATTTATTATTATCCCATATTTGTTGCAGATAATTATTTAATATTTCATATTGACAAATAATTTGGAATTTAAATTTTTTTACAACTAATTCTCACACGATAACTCTCTCACATAAAAAAAAATCTGATATTACCCATAAATATGTCACGAATACAAAATTGCATCAAATCCGTATTGCTTTTATATCGCAAAATTTAAGCAATCACAAATTGGTATTATCCCAAATTCATGGATGATTGATCTAAAACATGTTTTATTGTGATATTATCCAATAAAATTTTTAAGATTTTTTAATTTCATACTCACACAAAAAAATAATGATATTATAAAGTTAAAAATTGCAGCGAACAAATCTAAACTAATATTTATATCCCAAAATTGTAACAAATTTAAATTTATTTTATATTGCATAATTTAAGCAATTTCAAATTGATATTATCCCAAATTCATGGGTGATTGATGTAACACGTTTTTTATTTACCCTATAAATAGAGACTCTAACACTTAACAAATAATTCTGACACATTTTTACAGATAATTTGATTTTTAAATTATTTTATTATCTCATAAATACAAATGTAAACTGATATTATATCCCAAAATTGCAACAATTCCAAAATAATATTATATCTCATAATTATATCCCGAATTGATAAGTGACTTATCTAAACACGTGTTTTATTCACCCAATAAATAAAGACTAGCTCTTTTTGAATTGTTTTATTATCCTATAAATACAAATATAAACTGATATTATATCCCAAAATTACAACAATTTCAAAATGATATTATATCCCAAATTGATAGCTGACTGATCTAAACACGTGTTTTATTCACCCTATAAATAAAAACTAACTCTTTTATTCCTAATTATACCAGAAATAATTTTTAATTATATATATTTTTTAACCTTAATCTTTTGTCGTTTAAAAATAAAATATTATATTACTCTTAAAATAATACTTTAATTAGTTACTCCCTTTAATAACTGAATTTATTTATATATATATATATATATATATATATATATATATATATATATATATATATATATATATATATATCCAACCACACACCAAAACAAACGGAATATTGATCGTATTTGTGACGCCCCCAAATCTGGGCCCACACAGCCCAAACTTGAGTCGTCAAAATACTACAACAAAATTATTACAACAAAACACAACGTACAACAATACAGTGTATAATAATACACAACTAAGTCTTCACTATTATTGCCACACTATTTTACAAAACGTGAAGACTATGATAACTATTCCTCGGACCCTCACTCCATTCCCCGGCTAGACCCTGTTATGTTTTCATCTCCTGTTGAAAAACAATGGAACAAAAGAAAGGGTGAGCTCAAATAGCCCAGTAAAGAATATCATGACTAAGATAATGACGAATAAATTATCATTAGTCTTCAACAGTTGAGTTCTTGATAGAATACAATAGACTACAAGGTTTATATCAAAAACTGCAGTTAAATTCTTAAACAACGTTCAGATCAATAATAGCAGCGGAATGAGAAATCTATTAGAAGAATAATGCAGACTATAATGTCCACTCGGTTCTCTTTTTAGGAAAAACATCATCAACTTTTATCATCTGAAATATCATTAGTCAAGATAATACAAATTCACAGTTCCTGATCATAATCATGCACATCAACAGTTCATCTTTGTACTACGGGCCAAAGATATTCAATATAGCACCAACGGTCATGATTATACCAGATTCAGCCTTTGGTCATAATCATACCAAACAACAGTTCATCTTTGCACTACGGGCCAAAGATATTCAATATAGCACCAACGGTCATGATTATACCAGATTCAGCCTTTGGTCATAATCATACCAAACAACAGTTCATCTTTGCACTACGGGCCAAAGAGAACATTCATCACGTGCCATAAAAGACACCGAACAGATGTATCGCATTTAACCTATTATATCGCCTTTAACCTATCATCTGTTCAACAAATATATCACATCTGTGCCCCCGGCCACAGATATTCACAACAGCTTGATTTTTTTGGATGATTAGAATGATGTAAATGATGAACAGAAGAAATAGGATAACAATAAGTATCGGAAGTTTACTTTGTACAGATTCAAATAATGTCCAAATTGTCAACATGATGTGGAGTGAAATTCAAGATCCACAGTTCAGAATAACGGTTACAATTCAATAGAAAGGTTCACGTAAATAGGAAGGTTCAGTTGAAATAATGAAGTTCAACTATTATGGAACATATAATATTTTCAGGAATTATAGAAGCAATAGTTCCATAATAAATTTCGATTTAGGAGTATGAAAGAAAATAATATCCCTTACCGTAGCAGGTTTGATTAACAAAAGGTGAAGGAAATTAATACAAAGGGTTATTCACCAACAGGCGGCAATCCGCTCCGTAAGGTTATTCCCACAATTTAATAGAATTTGAGTACAAAGAGTTATTCACCAAACAGGCGGCAATCCGCTCCGTAAGGTTATTCTCAGAGATTAATAATGAATGAATACGAAAGGTTATTCACCAACAGGCGGCAATCCGCTCCGTAAGGTTATTCCCACAATTTAATAGAATTTGAGTACAAAGAGTTATTCACCAAACAGGCGGCAATCCGCTCCGTAAGGTTATTCTCAGAGATTAATAATGAATGAATACGAAAGGTTATTCACCAACAGGCGGCAACCCGCTCCGTAAGGTTATTCCCACAATTTAATACATGGAAATAAAATGCACGTCTTATGAGTAAGGAAGAAACAATATTATTATCGAGAATCAAATAATGATAATCCCTTACCATAGTATGTTTGAATAATGGAAGATGAAAAAGATGGTATCCCTTACCGTAACACGTGACTGGATATTGATTTAAATGAGGTTGATTAACTTGAACAGTACACGTATACTTATAGATCTTCACAAATACTCAAGATGACTTAAGCACACTTAGAGATAACTTTCACAAGAAGTATTTAGAGAGAGAAAGAAAGAACAAGTAAGGAAGTTTATGAAAAATCCTTAAGTTAAGGCTTCTATTTATAGCCAAAAATCTTATCATTCATTTAATCTAAACCATTCATTTAAAGATCATCTTTTAATCTACACCATCCATTTCAAATATTATATTATCTTTAATCTACACCATTCATTTCATATCACCTAATAATCACCTAACTTTATATTATAAACAAATCAATTTAATTATTCAACAATAATTCTCACTTTAATCTACACCATTCATTTCATATCACCTAATAATCACCTAACTTTATATTATAAACAAATCAATTCAATTATTCAACAATAATTCACACTTTAATCTACACCATTCATTTCATATCACCTAATAATCACCTAACTTTATATTATAAACAAATAACTTTATCAATTCAATTATTATGACTAATTGTTATAAATACAGTATAGTTAGCTCTTAGATATCAAGTCAATAAATTAATGAAATACAACTGTTTAAATAACATCATAATAGAGATAACAATAATGTAAAATAAAGCATACGTTACTGTGTAATGACAATTATTGATTCAATAATGTGAATTACTGTGCATATGCTACTGTGACAATTATTAGGTTCAATAATTTTAAAAACAGTGCAACAACAATTATTGACTCAATGATATAAAATACAGTGTAATGACAATTATTAAATCAATAATGCAAAATACTGTGTAACAACAATTATTGAATTGATAATATAAAATATTATGCAGTGACAATTATCGATGAAATGATGCGTAACAGTTACGGTGTCAATTATCAGACCAAAAATATGAGACACTATGCAATACCGTGTGTTACTGTAGAGTACCGAGTGCTACAGAAAATACCAATAACTATCGTATGCTACTATTCTTTTATCACTGGTATTTTAGCAGTTCCGTTGACTATTTTTATTTAAAAAGGTTATTTTTGTCGTTTTCTATATCCGACAAATATTCCGTTGTGGGGTCCACCAATAATTTGTTATTTCGGCGCCGTCGGACCAAACGAATATTCCCCGACCAAACGAATATTGTCCGACAAAATAAAATTTGCACATAACATCCTTAACTTTTAACTTTATCGATTTAACCACTTACTGTTTCAAAAAATATATATATGAAGAAAAATTAAATTTTGTATTTCATAAAATTCGGGGTCTTACAACCTCCCCTCCTTATGAAATTTCGTCCCCGAAATTGACGTACCTGACATATCAAAGAGGTAAGGATACTTAGATTTCATCTCAGATTCTAGCTCCCAGGTCATTTCCTCAGTATCTTGGTTCCTCCATAAAACCTTAACTTGAGGTATAACCTTTGAGCGTAGGATCTGCTCCTTCTTATCCAGGATCTTAACAGGTACCTCATCGTATGTTAAATCCTCTGCTATAACGTCTGGTTCTAACTCAATGACGTGGTTTGGGTCCTTCACATATTTACGTAACATAGATATGTGAAAAACGTTATGGATGCGAGACATACTTGGTGGTAGGGCTAGTCTGTAGGCTACGGTTCCTATTCGATCGAGGATTTCAAATGGGCCAATAAATCGAGGGTTGAGCTTTCCTCTCTTTCCGAATCTCGTAACCCCTTTCCATGGAGAAACACGTAAGAATACATGATCTCCGACGTTGAAACTTTCGTCTCTCCGATGAAGATCAGCATAACTCTTTTGTCGTTCTTGTGCGGTCTGTATTCATTGTCGGATCATTTGGATCTTTTCGGTCGTCAAGCGTACCAACTCGGGTCCCAACAATTTTGCTTCTCCTACCTCATTCCAACATATTGGAGAGCGACACTTCCTTCCATACAATGCCTCGAATGGAGCCATGCCTATGCTTGCTTGGTAACTGTTGTTGTAAGAAAATTCCACCAACGGCAAGTACTTATCCCAACTTCCTTTGAAGTCTAATACACAAAGTCTCAAAAGATCTTCGAGGGTCTGGATCGTCCTTTCCGATTGTCCGTCCGTTTGAGGATGATATGCAGAACTAAAACGTAGTTCAGTGCCCATAGCTTTTTGTAGACTGGTCCAAAAGCGTGAAGTGAATCTAGGATCTCGATCAGAAACTATGGAAACTGGCATGCCATGCAATCTCACGATCTCATTTATGTACATACCGGCAAGACGTTCAAGTGAAAAGTTTTCTCGTATAGGCAAGAAATGAGCAGATTTGGTCAATCTATCTACGATCACCCAAATTGCATCTAAGCCTTGAGAAACTTTTGGAAGACCCGTCACGAAGTCCATATTGATGTGTTCCCACTTCCATTCGGGAACTTCAAGTGATTGTAATGGACCTTTAGGAACTTGATGCTCTGCCTTGACACGTTGACAAGTTAGGCACCTTGAGATAAACTCCGCAATCTCTCTTTTCATATTGTTCCACCAAAATGTATGTCGAAGATCTCGATACATCTTGGTACCTCCTGGGTGGATTGCAAACGGCGTGTTGTGTGCCTCCATCATGATTTTATGCTTTAATTCAGTATCGTTAGGAACACAGAGTCGAGAGTTGACTCGAAGTATTCCTTTCTCGTCGATTCTTGCTTCGGGAATGGCACCTTCTTGTACTTTCTTTATCATGTTTATCAGTTTCGGATCGGTAGCTTGAGCAGCTTTAATTTTATCGATTAAAGTTGGTTCTACTCGCACGTGAGCAATCTTCGAGTGGGTCCCTGGTGTCTTTAGCTCTATCTCCATCTTTTGCAAGTCGTACAAAATACACTTTTGTGTTGTCAGCAGTACACTTGTACTTGCATAAGATTTTCTGCTCAAAGCGTCAGCTACAACGTTCGCCTTTCCCGGGTGATACTGGATTGTGTGGTCATAATCCTTTAACAGCTCAAGCCAACGTCGTTGTCGCATGTTGAGTTCCTTCTGGGTGAAGAAATACTTGAGACTTTTATGATCCGTATAGATATCCACTTTTTCTCCGTACAAGTAGTGTCTCCAGATCTTCAACGCGAAAACGACTGCTGCCAACTCTAGATCATGAGTAGGATAATTTTTCTCATAATCTTTGAGTTGTCGAGAGGCGTAGGCTATAACCTTTCCATGTTGCATAAGGACACAGCCTAGACCTTTGCCAGAAGCATCGCTGTAGATAACAAATTCTCCTGATCCTGATGGTATGGTCAGAACAGGAGCTGAAACAAGTCTCCTCTTGAGTTCTTGAAAACTCTTCTCGCATTCCTCGCTCGATATAAGTTTTGTACTAGAATGAATGATACCGATATCTAGTAATTAAACTTTCAACTCTTGGTGTTCTATGGGAGCCATTTGGTATGGGACTTTAAAAATGGGCTTAGTGCCGGGTTCAAGATCGATACAGAATTCAATTTCACGGTTTGGGGTAAGCCAGAAAGTTCCTCAGAAAAAACGTCAGGAAACTCATTAACAATGAGAATATCATTTAAGTTTGACGTGTTTTTGTTCAAATCAGTGACATGAGCTAAAAAGGCTTGACATCCGTTTTTCAATAAACGGATGGCTTTATGGCTAGAAATAACAGTTATAGATTTCAATGGTTTAGTTGCTTGAATTTGCATGACAGGTTGATTAGGATTATGAAAACTAATAATCTTATGAAAACAATCAATTTTAGCATGATGGGTAGTCAACCAATCAATTCCTAAAATCACATCAAATTCACGCATCTCCAAAGAAATAAGGTCAACAGGTAATGTGAGGTTGTTGATTTGAACTTAGGCAAGATTTATAGATAGTAAATGTAATAGGTATTTCTCCCAATGAGGTTTCAACTGATAAAACAAGATTTAAGTTTTCAATAGTCAAATTTAAACGTTGAGTACATATAGGTGAGATAAAAGAGTGGATAGAGTCAGTATCTAATATGACATAGACTTCACGAGAATTTATGAATAGCTTACCGGTTATCACCTCATTCGGTTTCTTGACTGTTATCGTCAAATCGAATCCCGAATACTTCATTCGGATCTTCACGTATTTCAACCATGGGAATACCACTGAATAATTTTCTAGCAAACTGTTTCTCGGGTTCATCAACTTCATCAGTAGTAAGGTACCAATGATTTCCATTAAAATAGTATTTTCGATAGACTGCAGTTTCCACGATAGTGACTAACTTAACCTGAATTCCTCTAAATTGTAACGCCCAAAAGTATAGAAACATCATTTTTAAATAATCTTGAAAATCATAGCTGGAACACCATAAATCCCAAAGACTAATATGAAAAGTCCATATATTCTGATCCTTTGTTATAGAGCATAACCATGTGATGTCACTCTCCCAATTAGTGAGTAAATTAAAGGCAATAATTTCCGCAAGTTCGTTACTTTCTTTAATTGCTTCTAAGAATGGATCTGGAACGACTGTAGCAGAGCTTTCACCTTCATCCTTACTGGATAGAACACGCATAATTTTTGCCTTAGGCAAATGATTCAACTCTGAGTTTGTAAGAAGATTATTCGTCGCCTCTTGTTTTGCAGCTACATTTGTTTCGGTAATTTCATAATTAACCTCCTGATTTCCAGATGCCATAATTAACTGTGGTCACAAAATAAATGTTAGTTCAAATAAACTGACTCATCACTTCATGTTCCTACATTCAAATCGACTCATTAGATAATAAAATCTATTTTAGGTAGGACACACTAGTGACTGATTCTATTCGTCTCTCCCCTCCTAGTTCTACCCCAGATCTCCATTAAAGACCATATCCCTAAGCTCTGATGCCAACTGTGACGCCCCCAAATCTGGGCCCACACAGCCCAAACTTGAGTCGTCAAAATACTACAACAAAATTATTACAACAAAGCACAACGTACAACAATACAGTGTATAATAATACACAACTAAGTCTTCACTATTATTGCCACACTATTTTACAAAACGTGAAGACTATGATAACTATTCCTCGGACCCTCACTCCATTCCCCGGCTAGACCCTGTTATGTTTTCATCTCCTGTTGAAAAACAATGGAACAAAAGAAAGGGTGAGCTCAAATAGCCCAGTAAAGAATATCATGACTAAGATAATGACGAATAAATTATCATTAGTCTTCAACAGTTGAGTTCTTGATAGAATACAATAGACTACAAGGTTTATATCAAAAACTGCAGTTAAATTCTTAAACAACGTTCAGATCAATAATAGCAGCGGAATGAGAAATCTATTAGAAGAATAATGCAGACTATAATGTCCACTCGGTTCTCTTTTTAGGAAAAACATCATCAACTTTTATCATCTGAAATATCATTAGTCAAGATAATACAAATTCACAGTTCCTGATCATAATCATGCACATCAACAGTTCATCTTTGTACTACGGGCCAAAGATATTCAATATAGCACCAACGGTCATGATTATACCAGATTCAGCCTTTGGTCATAATCATACCAAACAACAGTTCATCTTTGCACTACGGGCCAAAGATATTCAATATAGCACCAACGGTCATGATTATACCAGATTCAGCCTTTGGTCATAATCATACCAAACAACAGTTCATCTTTGCACTACGGGCCAAAGAGAACATTCATCACGTGCCATAAAAGACACCGAACAGATGTATCGCATTTAACCTATTATATCGCCTTTAACCTATCATCTGTTCAACAAATATATCACATCTGTGCCCCCGGCCACAGATATTCACAACAGCTTGATTTTTTTGGATGATTAGAATGATGTAAATGATGAACAGAAGAAATAGGATAACAATAAGTATCGGAAGTTTACTTTGTACAGATTCAAATAATGTCCAAATTGTCAACATGATGTGGAGTGAAATTCAAGATCCACAGTTCAGAATAACGGTTACAATTCAATAGAAAGGTTCACGTAAATAGGAAGGTTCAGTTGAAATAATGAAGTTCAACTATTATGGAACATATAATATTTTCAGGAATTATAGAAGCAATAGTTCCATAATAAATTTCGATTTAGGAGTATGAAAGAAAATAATATCCCTTACCGTAGCAGGTTTGATTAACAAAAGGTGAAGGAAATTAATAGAAAGGGTTATTCACCAACAGGCGGCAATCCGCTCCGTAAGGTTATTCCCACAATTTAATAGAATTTGAGTACAAAGAGTTATTCACCAAACAGGCGGCAATCCGCTCCGTAAGGTTATTCTCAGAGATTAATAATGAATGAATACGAAAGGTTATTCACCAACAGGCGGCAATCCGCTCCGTAAGGTTATTCCCACAATTTAATAGAATTTGAGTACAAAGAGTTATTCACCAAACAGGCGGCAATCCGCTCCGTAAGGTTATTCTCAGAGATTAATAATGAATGAATACGAAAGGTTATTCACCAACAGGCGGCAACCCGCTCCGTAAGGTTATTCCCACAATTTAATACATGGAAATAAAATGCACGTCTTATGAGTAAGGAAGAAACAATATTATTATCGAGAATCAAATAATGATAATCCCTTACCATAGTATGTTTGAATAATGGAAGATGAAAAAGATGGTATCCCTTACCGTAACACGTGACTGGATATTGATTTAAATGAGGTTGATTAACTTGAACAGTACACGTATACTTATAGATCTTCACAAATACTCAAGATGACTTAAGCACACTTAGAGATAACTTTCACAAGAAGTATTTAGAGAGAGAAAGAAAGAACAAGTAAGGAAGTTTATGAAAAATCCTTAAGTTAAGGCTTCTATTTATAGCCAAAAATCTTATCATTCATTTAATCTAAACCATTCATTTAAAGATCATCTTTTAATCTACACCATCCATTTCAAATATTATATTATCTTTAATCTACACCATTCATTTCATATCACCTAATAATCACCTAACTTTATATTATAAACAAATCAATTTAATTATTCAACAATAATTCACACTTTAATCTACACCATTCATTTCATATCACCTAATAATCACCTAACTTTATATTATAAACAAATCAATTCAATTATTCAACAATAATTCACACTTTAATCTACACCATTCATTTCATATCACCTAATAATCACCTAACTTTATATTATAAACAAATAACTTTATCAATTCAATTATTATGACTAATTGTTATAAATACAGTATAGTTAGCTCTTAGATATCAAGTCAATAAATTAATGAAATACAACTGTTTAAATAACATCATAATAGAGATAACAATAATGTAAAATAAAGCATACGTTACTGTGTAATGACAATTATTGATTCAATAATGTGAATTACTGTGCATATGTTACTGTGACAATTATTAGGTTCAATAATTTTAAAAACAGTGCAACAACAATTATTGACTCAATGATATAAAATACAGTGTAATGACAATTATTAAATCAATAATGCAAAATACTGTGTAACAACAATTATTGAATTGATAATATAAAATATTATGCAGTGACAATTATCGATGAAATGATGCGTAACAGTTACGGTGTCAATTATCAGACCAAAAATATGAGACACTATGCAATACCGTGTGTTACTGTAGAGTACCGAGTGCTACAGAAAATACCAATAACTATCGTATGCTACTATTCTTTTATCACTGGTATTTTAGCAGTTCCGTTGACTATTTTTATTTAAAAAGGTTATTTCTGTCGTTTTCTATATCCGACAAATATTCCGTTGTGGGGTCCACCAATAATTTGTTATTTCGGCGCCGTCGGACCAAACGAATATTCCCCGACCAAACGAATATTGTCCGACAAAATAAAATTTGCACATAACATCCTTAACTTTTAACTTTATCGATTTAACCACTTACTGTTTCAAAAAATATATATATGAAGAAAAATTAAATTTTGTATTTCATAAAATTCGGGGTCTTACAGTATTAGTTTAATTCATTTAGGATATTTTTTATATTATTATCCTTATTGAATACTTTCTTTATTTTATAGTTTTTTTAGCACATTAGTTTTTATCATATAACAATCAGTTTTAAAAAATTAAAAATACCACTTGGAGAAAAAATATGACATACTATGTGTAATTTAGTAAAACAAAATATATTTCAAATCAATCACTTTTAAATTGTACTTTACTGTTAAGGTGTTTGGGAGCAACTTATTTTTAATGTTGCCCGCGATAATTAAGCTATTCCTATCTATCTCTGCGATCTCATCTCCATCCACTTCTAGGTTTTTCTACACCAACACTTATCTATCCTCTTTATCTCCCTCATCTTCTATAGTCCTTAATTACCTCCACTTCTAGAGTTTTTTCTACAACAAGAAAATTCAATTTCTCTCATGTATAAGGTAATTTATTTATAGTTAATGTCAATTTGCTCTGGTTCCCAATTTTTTAATTATCTTTTAATTAGATGCACACATCTGTGCGTGTCAAACTATCATTATTTACATTTTTACTATTATATCTCAATATTGTAGTGATAAAATCCAATAATATGATTTTTGAATTGTTTTATTATCCTATTTTTGTAGATAACTCTGACATATAAATATATGATATTATCTAATAATTTGAATTTTTAATTTATAAATAATTTTAAGCCACAAAAATATGTAATTTTATAAATAATTTTCACACATAAATTTTTAATTTTTTTTTAATTCCTTACTCACACAAAAAAATGTAATATTGTCCCATAAATATGTTACACATACAAATCTAAACTGATATTATATCCCAAAATTGTAGCAATTCCAAATTGATATTATCTAATAATTTGGTTTTGAGAATTATTATAATTACATCTATATTTTTTTAATTTCATACTTACACAAAACAATGTAACATTATCACATAAATATGTCACGCATATAAATATAAACTTATATTATATCACAATATTGCAACAATTCCAAATTGATATTATCCAATAATTTGAATTTGCTTTATTATAATATTTTTGCAAATAACTTTGACACATAAATATATGATATTATCCAATAATTTGAATTCATAAATTTTTTACAAATAATTCTCAAGCAAAAAAATATATAATATTATCCCGTAATTTGACTTTTGTACTTTATTTACAAAAATATTCATGCATAATTTTTTTTAAATTCTTTAATCACACAAGAAAAGTAACCTTAATACAAATCTAAACTAATATTATATCCCAAAATTACAGCAATTCTATATTTATATTATATCCCACAATTATATCCTATAATTCCAATTTGGTATTATCCTAAATTGATAGGTGATTGATTTAAACATGTGTTGTATTCACCCTATAAATAAAGACTAACTCTTTTATTCTAAATCACACAAAAAATAATTTTTAATTATATATATTTTTAACAAAATAAATAATTACGCCGCAAAGTGCGGGGTTATATCTAGTTGGTTCTTATTGTCGTCATCATGCTATAGAAAAAAGAAGAAAAATAGCCCCATAATATAATTTTTTTCCTCTATAGGATCAGAACTAACTCATTCCACACGGCTACTCACAGTAACAAAGAAGCCAATGCTTTGCTATTCCGAATAATTTCTTTATCGCCTGCATTTGCTCCCACGCAAGTAATGGAATCATTTTCTAAACAGAGCAGCAAGCAACGCATAAATTTTGTACAATACGAATAAATTTGATTTTTGCCTTATTCATCGCCATACGTAGATAAATAATATGAGACCAATCGTCGTATCCACCATCGTTATATACGCGTTGTCACACGTAGAAGAATGTGCAAGTGCAACTATCAACTTAGAATGTATATATATCAGCGTGCATCCATAACAAAACAAAATCATAAGATTAAAACCAACCTTAGACGAGACAGAGAAGTGATTCCATATGATTCGGAGCAACTGAGTCGCCAATAAATGCCATCTTTTACCTCTAACAATCTTTAGAAACACATTGGGATCAAACCTTAAAAGTTGACTTAACGAACTATGTATCCACCCTCCCATTATTGAAACAATTCTTCGAATCGGGAATTGTTACACAGCTCATATTTGTATAGAGACGCCTAAACAAGTCTGGAATCCAGTGACCACTAAACAAGTCCCAATCTTCATCATCATCTACAGAATTGCCAAACAAAAAAATCTTCACTTAATTCTTCCATATGTAAACGTATATTATAAATTTGTTGCAGCAAAAGATGCATTTGCATGGTTCCATAGAGGAACGCTAAACGACCAGAGGCGGAGCCAGGAGTAGGCTACACAAGCTTTAGCCTGGCCCCAAATTATACTTCTTATATTTTCGTTAGTCACATGCTTTATCTTTATACTTTCATTAATCACATGGTTTGTCTTTATACTGCCTATAGCCTGGCTTATACTGCCTATAGCCTGGCTGTAGGTTGTAGTCTGACTCTACCCCTGTAAACGACAAAATCGCGAATGCAACTTTTGTTATAACGAATGCAATTTTTGTTATAGTGAATGCAGATACAATAAGTTGGTGCCTACTCCATGAATCTAAAACCAAAATCAAAAACATGTGAAGAAAATGTAAATACATGCATATTGAAAGAAATTATGGATGATGAGTGGTGGAATTGTGATGCACTAAATTAATCAAGTTACTTGCCCTTTAGAGAATTAACCACATCCCATACGTTGGTTTTGTCAAGGCCGTGTTTGGGTGTTGTCTTGAACGGATTCGGAGTGTTAAGGGTAGATGAGGAAGAAGGTAAGAGATATGGTAACACACAAACACATGGTAGACTGAAGAAGTTTAGAGTTGTCCTTTTGAAATAAATACAACTAGCTAGGCGGAGCTACCATCTCCTTTTGAAATAAATACAACTAGCTTGGTACACTTTTTATATTAACGTGTTTATCTATTTTTAGATTCATTTAATTTTAGTCAAGATTTTTTTTTATAAATATTACAAGTTATCTAAAAAGGTTAAACATTTTGTTCTCTACCAAATTTAAATTAATCACACCACTTTTAAATTTGAATATCTAAAGTTCCATTAAAAATAGGGCTGAGCAAGGAACATATTTGCCCCCAAAACCGCACTAAAAATCACACAAACCGCACTAATTAAAATCGCACAAATGATTTCGACGTATGTAGCGATTTTAGGTGGGTTGAAAAACCAAATTTGCAGTTTAGGTTTGGATTTTGGGTAAAACTGCATTTAAAAAATTGTACTGCACCATGGGTTTTTCTGGACACGTGAGGATGTCTTCAAATTAAATTTTACTTTACCTTTGGATCATCAGTTATTGAAATGCTCAATACAATATATGATGTTGAGTACTGTTAAAAGCATAACAATCTTTCTTATAGTTTTAAATTACTTGAGGTTCCACGAATGATTTTAATTGATTAATATGTTTGATGTTACTTAGATTATCTCACAATAACTTGATTCGCTAAATAGAGATACATTTATAAAATGACAATATTTAAAAAAAATAAGATTAACTAATGGTGATAATGATAATACTCAATAGTAATAACATATTAGAAATTTTATGGCACTTTCAAAAAATTAGATATATATATTTAATTTTAGAACTAGTAAAAAAAGAAAAATATATCGCAAATTTGAAATGGATGGAGTTTAAATTTACCTCTATCTTCATTAACATACAATAAATAATGCTTGTTTAAGTTGTTTGATATGGGAGCTAAGGTAGATGCTAAGTCAATTATAAAAAAATTAATTGGGCAGAATATTTGAATTCTTAACTTTCAGTTCATATCATTGAAGAATCTTTCAATCCCATGATTTGGTAAAATCAATTTGCTTTATTACAATAATTAGGAGATACTTAAAAGTGAAAATGTAAGTGATCAGATTTATATTTTTATATTTCTCTTATCCTTCAACAATGATCTGCTAAAATGTTTAATTAGTTTTAAAATTAAAACTACACCCAAATAAAATCGCACCGTACTTTTTAAAATCGCACCTTACGATTTTATATACGATTTTAAAATTTGTTAAATCACACTTAAACGATTTTATGTACGATTTTAGAATTTGTCAAATCACACCTAAATGATTTTAGATGCAATTTGATTTTCAAACTGCAACAAAATCACCCCTAATTAAAAATACGAGCGAGTGTTATTATACGTGCATATCTTTTACTGGTATTCACTGTTGAGCACATTGAATATTGCATTGTTTAACTACTAGTGTCACTGTTTAACTACTAGTGTCTTTTTGACTGATCTAAGTAATAAACTCAAATTAACATAAATATTCATGGCAAATCATAATCACTTGAAACCACTTACATTACTCGTACTAATATCATCATAATTTAAGACATATCTTGCATATTAAATCATGATTTTGTGACAATATTTACTAATAAAAAAACCCATCACAGATATACATATGGTATAAAAAGGTCCGTCTGACGTTTACAATGCATGGGTTAGGGTCGTTAGGCCCTTGTTCTTGCATATGGGTTTTCTCACTAAAGGGACGACGAGTCCGCTACAGCTACTGGGGGCTAAAAACAACCATTGTTGCCACGGCAAGAACTGGTACTTGGTCCTTTTCAACATCAAAAAGCATGATCTGCGTCCAGGTAGTAGGCTCACAATGACATGATACAATCTTCTGGTTCTGATCCCTGTAAAAAATTATTTTATTGTTTGATTTTTCCAGGACTTTATAACAGCATCCCAATCAAATATCAGCATACTAATTCAGAGATGTCTCACTAGATAATAGATATAAATCGGTTGGACTGCTTTTGCCGAAACTCCTTCCTACTGCCGCGAGGGATGCTTGTAATTAATTATATCTCCTTCTCATCCACTATCAAGCTCCTTTCTCTTCAATACCTTACCCGCCATCTGATACATCTTTAACTGCTCATCTTTCATGCCTTGTGAACCAGCAACAAAGCTGGCCTAATGCTGAAGGCAACCTATCATCTCTCCTATCCACGTCTTGACCTCCAGGACCTGCATTGAGATCTAGACCCTGGTGACTTCCCCATTTTTTACTTCCATAACTAGCATTACTTATAGCAGTAGTACGACTCGTAACATATTGTCGAGGATATGGGGATGATATCACACCAGAAGGTCCAACCAGTTGGGAGGGAGTGGCAGGGAAGCAAAGTGGCCCAGCAGATGAAGAATCTACAAAAGCAGTTGAAGCCCCAGAATTCGATGATGTATTATAGTTGCTCTCAAAGGGAGTCCTGGGAAATTGAAATGGAGCAGTAGGGGGTAAGGCAATTGCAGGAGAGGATGAAAGGACTGGCCCCATGTAGATTTCAGAACCAAAAGGAGAACTGCAAGTAGGGGTGCCTAAAATCCTCTGGGATCTAATTCCAGGAATAATGGGATAACTCTGCCCCCCTCCACCGGGGAGGATTGGTGGTACTGCAACAGCTGAAAAGGTATTGCTCGTTGCAAACCAAGATGAAAAGTTTCCTGCTTGCATATTATTTATTCCGACACCAGGAACATAAGACAGAAATGGCATGCTACTTTTGGCATGTAATGTTGCCTCACTGGCTCCTTCGTCCAAGCTAGGCCCAATGTTCAAATCAAAGTTCCTTGATGCAGTCGGTTCATCCTTAGAAGATATACCAGAAAACAGTGACCTTCCAGGAAATTTTGAAAAATCCAATTTACAACTGTTGCTGGCCGAAATCTGTCCTATTTCAGGACTTTCATCACACCTGTTCAGATCAAGATTAAGTTTGCCGCCACGCCACTCACAAGATGCAGAAGCGGGACTTGCCACAGGTACAGGCTTTTGAGAAGCCACATCTTCAGAAACTCTTTGTCCTGTAACGTCCGTCATGTTCAGATCAAAGTCCAAAAGATGGCAGGGTTGCTTGGTCGTAGGTTTACCGACAGGAGGGGCATGAGTATCAAGTGGCATCTTCAGAACCTTTCTAGGCTTTGCTGGCCGAAATGCACTGGTTGCAGCAGATCCCTTCCACCCAAGTTCCGCATTACTTCTCGTTGGGTTTTGAGGAGTGGGAAATGGCCCTTTCACAGCAGCAGCCACAGTAACTGAAGCATGGAGGCTAGCGGGCATGGAAGAATTTGTAATGGGCAATCGGCACAACAGATGGGCAGATGATGTGTTTTCGGGAACAGACAACACCGTATCAAGCTCCCCAAAGTTCCCATCGTCAACTAACAAACCTTCATTTAAATCAAAGTCAAGCTTCACAATCACAGCTGACCCTGCAGCAGAAAAGGAAGAAAGGTCAACTGTGGAAGCAGATACCTCTCCAATATCTCCTCCAACTCTGTATGATTTGCACTCACTAGATTTCAGGCATCCCTCATTTTTTTGCTTAGAAATGGCTTGAGAAACCTTTTGAGATCCATCAGGATTATTACCAAAGACCACCTCCTTATTTGAAATTTCCCGAGTACTTCCACACTTGTGGTCCACAATGGAAGAAAGGAAATTCAGTTTTGGTTTCTCACTCTTCTCATTTTGACTCTTTGAATTCAAATCAACCTTTTCAGTCACTGATTCCATATCCAAAGCATTACAGGTTCCAGTTTGTGGTGAATTACCCTCAGTTTTTCCACATACAACATTCGGCAGCTTCTGCTTTGCTAAAATGCTACTACCTGATGTTGTTTTCTTGTGATCCCCTTGTACTTCTGAAGACGAGCAACAAGGTGATTCTTCATTGGCTTTAACCTCAAGTTTTGCACTAACAGCACCACCTCGTGGTACAACCACTACAATGTTCCCATTAGATTTTTCATCGAGACAATCAGCATCCATATATTCATCAGAAGTGGGAGTATTCACATTGACTTTGGAATTTGAGTCAGTGTACCTTCTTGCAACAGAAACACCGAGTTTTCTTGTTTCATCAAACTGGGCAGCTCCTTCATCTTTGTTGGTACCCTTTACTGTAGCATAAGATTTATTTGCAGAAACATCTTGGACCACATCAAGGGGATTTCTATCAAACATCAAGAGTGGACCATTGCCATTGTACGCAAAACTTGTACTAGAAGAATTCAACTGCATAACACACTTGACCATCTTCTCTTCACAATTGAGCAAAGCGACTGTGCTATCTCCACTTGAACTGATTGATGCAGGGACAACATTGCCTTCAAATCCTCTCCTAACACGCAAAGAATCAACAGAACTACCTAGCGCTCTCATGGCACCATCGTTAATCCCATCATTAACTTGATAACCGCTTCGAGTTTTATTGTCATCCATTGTCCTCAACTTGACATCATTGCCAGAACAAGAATCATCAGGGACAGCAGATTCTCTACGAGGAGAACTCGGTGGCAAGACATCAGATCTCGACATTTCTCCAGCAGCAACACTAGAAAGCAGATTTATCCCAATATCATCCCCAAAAGATGCAGATGCACTAGCTTCAGCAAATTTAACACAGCTTTCGGCCAATGCATTTAAGGAGGTGAAAGAAGACTCGAATGATTTCCTTGTTTTAAGTGTAACTTTAGATGACGAACAAATAGCATTAGATGTTTCGATCAATTTCTCACCGACTAAACTGTCCCCAGTCTGCTCATCACAATGAACATCATTAATTTCATGAGGAACAACTAATTTATCTTTTCCCTGAGAATAATTTATGTTTATGTTTGATGCACTAGTGGTAGGCAATGCATCACCTTTTTCTTTTACTTTCTGATCAAGATGATCAAGCTTTTCACAATGAAAACCCTTGCAAAATGAAGCAGGGGAATCTTCAGGAAACCCCCCACTAGAACTTCGTGTGGGAGTTAGACAAGTATTTGGCAACTTGACAACAAGTCGATGGCAATTTCCATTACTAACAAGGGGCAGATGATGTACCCTATCAGATGTTACACTGGTTAGCAATACCTTTTCAGAAGCGGAATTTTTATTTAATGGCCTAGCTTTTTTGCTACTAGATTCATTTTCGACCAGTGAGACAACTGATCGTTGTACAACACTGCTTGACTTGTTATTGCGTGACACACTAGAAAGCTTATTAACTACAGTGGAGCTTCGGGCATCTTCCCTACTAGAAGCCCCCGTTTTTCCAAGATCACTTGAAAATGATAGGCTATTATTCTGAGACTGATTAGAATTACTAGTCTTCTCCTCACCCGTAGTGAGAGGATCTGAGGATCCACCACCAGTAATTATTATAGAATTCGTATCCTTTGTGATGGGAAAGCCTGATGTGCTAATTGATGTTGTCGATTTTGTTGAGCATGGGGACCCCAAAGAAATTTTGGCCACGGCATCACCAGAAACAAGCTTAGCCGACAGAGTTTTAGAGGCAGAAGATTGTACGATGGAACTCTTGACCCCATCCTCACATGATCCGCCACTCCTCCGGCTCCCCACATGTGACATTTCTGAAATCACAGACTTGGTAGACCAAGAAGCACCACGACTTGAACCAGACTTTGCATCAAGCA
Organism: Hedera helix; assembly: GCA_947179155.2. NCBI lineage: Eukaryota > Viridiplantae > Streptophyta > Magnoliopsida > Apiales > Araliaceae > Hedera > Hedera helix. The sequence continues at coordinate 43,326,673 of OX359269.1, forward strand.
TATTTATCTCAGTTTCAACACGTTTCTTCCATGCGTCAACTAAACTCTTAGCCTTCTTATGAATTTCAGAATTTTTGTGAGTACGTAAATGATTTACAGACTTCCCGATATTACAGGTCTGTAGTGCATGAAGATTTACAGGCAGCTTATCTAATGCACGAAGCAAAACCAACAGAAATTGCTCCATAGAGCTATCACTTTCATTGGGTCTAATAGCATCACCAATCTTTGCTCTGTGAACCTCTTGGATCCATTTATCAAACACGGACAAACCCCTGAGCTGAACAAACCGCCCAAGGCATTCAAGCTTTTCAGTGACGCCTATTACATCAACAAGCATAATTCTGCAAGGTAAATCTATTTTCTTCTCAGCACAATCAGGGTGCATGAGTTGCACTAATTTCTCAATCCCGTCGAAATCTACAAGTCCACCTTTATCCGTTATTTCAGCAATCTCAGACTTTAACACGAGTTCTGGTCTAAGTTTACCAGACCCCACATCATCAGTTCTTAATATACACTCACGTTTGACAAGTTCAGAGCATTGAACACCATGCTCCCTCTTCTTCCCCTTAACCAGAGGACGGGAGGAGGAACTATTATGTGCACTACCTGCGATAGGCTTTACCTGCGCTGTTGCTGTTGCTGTTGCTGTTGGACCATTTAAATTTTTGGGGGAATGACCTCCTAACTGCACTGCTCCCTGCATCTCCAGTGTTGTCTTGCCTAAAAGCTGGTCAACTTCTTCCTAACGATCCTGTGTCAAACAAGACTGTAAATCCAATTAAAGAGAAAATATGGTCAATGAAGGACGCTACAAGGGATAGGTCATATTACAATACTCACAGCAATGTAATTTTGATCAGTTAGCCACCATAAACGCTTGTTCTCGATATCATACACTCTTCGACACACAAAAGAGGATATCCCTAACGGGAGATCAGCACCTTCTTGAAGGAACGCGACTTTACATGGATGGAGTAAGGATGCGGCAGCTATCTCATCCTTGCGAAACGAAAAGAAGACCTCGTTAGGAGCTGCTTCCGGAAAAATACCCTTCAAAAGCTTTACATCAGCAGGTCGGTAAAGCCAATTCACATGTAAATTTAGACAATCCTCTTTGCTTAAAATCAGTCTACGTATTATTCCAACAAAAGGGGGGGAATCTCCTGGTGGCTTGAACAATGCACAGTCACCAACCTGGATCTTGCGCCCGTCCTACAGGCAAGCAAACTTATGTCAAGAATAACTAACTTTAAATATACAATAGAAGCAAAATCATAGCTGACATATGCCAAGGTATTTAAGCTAGTCCACCTTTGTGAAGATTCCAAGATTGAAAATCAACTTTAAGGAAATATTTAGAAGCACCATAATACAAAATGATGAATAAGAAAACTGGAACAAGTCTTGAGAATACTTTAAGGATATGCTTAAAAATTGTTATATTCTCACAAAAAAATAAAATTAACAGGTTGCAAAGGCAACGCAAGTTGAATGCAATCCAAACATAAATTTGCATCTCAAATTTAATTTCTACAATGTAAAAGAAGCTTAAACCTACTGACAAGGAAGTTCCTCTCTTATAGCAGACACCTCCCCCTTCATCCCTCTTCTCCTTTCTGACCTTAAACTCAAAATTCAGCCTATAATCCAAAACCGTAGTTTTAGAAGGTTAAATCCAAGCTACAGGTTACAGCCTTGTGTCACCTTTAAAGAATAAACTGAAATTCTCCAAATAAATCAGCATATGAGGCCTATACCATGCGAAAACAAGTCTACTTTCAGAAAAATAACCAGTTGCATGATTTGTTATTCCCACAGAGTTACGGCCATTTTGCCACATGTTGTCCAAGCTGACTATTCTAGTGTAGATGCATCCTTCCAGTTAATTGACCATTTAGACTTCCCCACTTTGGATGTTTGGCATTTCGTATTCCAAGCCTCTTTTAATACCCTTTCAAACTCCAAACTCCTATCATAATTATTGTTAGTTCAAATTTAAATTTGGTGTATGTATCTTTATATACCTGAGTACTTTTAATGGTGATAGTACTTTTAATGGTGAGACCTTATAAGTTTAAGTATGCATAGAAGAATGTTCCATGATATAAGCTAATAACTTTGATTGTAAGCACAAATTTTATTTGCTTGACAATATTTTTAGAGCCTTTACCCTTTTAAGAAATGCATTTTTTTGCTCTGACTCTAATCCCCTAAGGCGATTCATATGGGTGGTGAGTGTTATCTATTATCCATTTGGTGAGTCTCTTATTGGTGGAAAGTCGCTCTTATCTCTATCAGTGTAGAGTTACGAGCTTAAAACCAATTATTCTTCGCTTTGTTTTGCTCCTTAATTAATAGCTCCAATTGGTATCAGAGTTTTGGTTCAATGGAAATACTTAGACGTGAATTCAGTGACCTGAGTCCAATCACTTGGAGAGCGATACCTGATATACCTAAAAGCTGTGAAAGTAAACTATATACAGTAAGTCAGTAACAACCATGAAATCTACAAAAGAAATTGGATTACGATGAATCTTGGGAGGAAAGGCTATGTAAACAAGAGAAGCAATTACAAAAATTTGAATAAATTGAGCATGATAACTTATGTCATGATTTTACAAGCATTTCGTTCAGTGAACATGTTTCTAACCAAGAAGATGTTAGTATGTCCAATGGTGCTTCAAGTACATACATACATAGAGGATTCTATTCATTTCAACAAGACAACAACGTGTCCTTTGATACACCACCTCAATATGACTAGGAGGTTGACGAGCAATATTTGGAGAATGAGTTGGAAGATGGTAAAGGCTTCATGAAGTAAGAAGCCTTCATTACTTCAGAAGTTCTCTCATGAAGTATGTAATGTCCTAAAATTTCCACGTCATTATTAATTAAATTATTAATTTAATTTCCGACGAGTTAGTTTTACGAGATTATTTAAATCTTTTTATGTGATTAATTAATTATGTGATTAAATGATTATGTAATTAATTACTAAAATTAATTAAAGGGGGTCACTAATATGTTATTTAAATTAGTGAACAAACCATAAAGTTTTAATATCAAAATAATTGATAAGTTTCCTATTAATTAAATATTCAATTAAATTGAATATAATGAGTTAATTAAATATAATAAATTAATTAATATGATTATTAATTAATGTAAATAATGTGAAATATTAATAATAATATTTATTAGTCCATTTAGTAATTTAATACTAATGGGTTAGAATATTTAATTATTTATTCAATCTAATTATTTATTTAATCATGGATTGAATAATTAATGTGTAAATTATTAAATTAGCCCAACATGGGTCAATTAGTAGCCCAAGTGGAGAATAATAAAATTTGACAATTTAGTAGCCCAAACAATTTAATAGGAGCCCAATTGGTATTTTAAATTAAAACCCAATGATTGGCCCACTTGGAAAATACTTAATTTAACTATTATTAATTTAAAAAGTAAATTGTGACTATCAATTTGGGACAAGAAAAGCTATCAGCCGAGAGCATACAAGGAGAGAGAGAAAAAAATTAATTTTTGTTTATTTTTGTTTATTTTTCATTTATTTAATTAATGGTTGCTTGTTTTATTTTTTCAAGTACATGGACCATTCCTCTTTTCACCAACTAAGTCATTTAACCCATTCCTTGTGTAAGTTGTCATCTAGGAGCATGGGCTAAATTATTAGATATATTATCTGTATCTAATAATTTTGCAAGTATACTTGAAATTGTTAGATGTTATTTCATTATTTTCTCCAAGTCCAAAAGAGAAAGCTAGAGAGCATTTGAGAGTGTAGAAAAATATTTTGAGAGCAAAATTATCAAGAGAAGGAGTTCTTGGTTTATGTCTTCAAGATTCACCACCTATTTTGGAAGAAAAAGGAGGATAGCTATTAAATCAAGGTAATGGTTATTCTAAATCTAATTTTGTTTTAAATTAAATAAACTAACATGTGTATATAAATATGTTAATATAGTTAATAATGTGTGGTAGTAATATTTATGTCATGCTTGAGTTTAATATGCTTGGTTTGTATTTTGGTATCATTTGTATGCTAAAATATGTGTTTAATAGTGTATAATCAAGTCTTGAAATATATGACCAAAAATATTTTTATAAAACTTAGGTTTGATGTTCTAATATTATAGAACATTAAATCACGAGAAAAACAAAGTTTGAATCACTCAAAATGGAGTTATATACAAAAAGTTATGATTTATGGTAGTTTATGTGATGTAAAAATTTTTATAAAAAAAGAATGATATTAAATCATGAAAAATTAAATTTTCATGTTATAAATTGATATTAAGTGATTGGTAATTTTTTTGGATTTTTATTGAGGATTTATAGCTTACTTGATGGTATATTTTTATTTAAAATGGGTATCGCCGGACACTGTTCACAGTCTGCAAAGAAAAAAAAATTAAAAATAATTTCCACGCAATGCGCGGACAACTGTTCATAGAAAACGCGGAGACAAAACGACGTCGTTTGGTAGAATAAAAATTTACTCCGCGCGTTACGCGCGGAGGCCAACAGCCCGGGCTCCAAAACGACACCGTTTTGGGCCTGCTTACGGATAACGCGCGCAATGCGCGAGCCCAGTTTCCGCGAAATTACCAAACTGCCCCTCCGTGTTTTTTATCTCGACGAAATTACGATTTTGCCCTCGGTTCAGTTTTTAACTTATTTACAGAAATGTCATTCGGGTTTAATTTAATTAATTTAAATATTTAAAAACTAATTTAAAATTATAACAAAAATAATAATAATTCAAAAATGATATTGGGGAGGATATTCTTAATTAAGTTTAATATTTAAATATTTTAAATATTAATCTAGTTAGCAAAATCATGGTTAAGTTAAATAAATTTATTAGTTATTTATTATTTAAAATGTTGATAACAAATAAAGGAGATAAAGTAGCAATTATTATTTAATAATTAAAGAAGATATAAAAATTTATAAATTAACTATTTATTATTTAAATATTATTAAATAATAAATAAGGATAATTAAGTAATTAATTATTATTTAATTAACATTAAATAATGATTAAGGGAAATTAAGTTATTTAATTTAAATAATAAATAAAGATAAATAAATTTTATTTTATTTAATATTAAACAATAATTAAAATTAATTAAATAATTAATTATTATTTAATTGACATTAAATAATAATTAAAGAGGATTAAAATGAGTAAACTATTATTTAATTTCCTTAAATTAAATAATAGGTAAGGTTAATTACTTAGTTAACTATTAGTTGATTAATATTAAATTAAAGAAGGTTAAAATGAATCAATAATTATTTATTATTTAATTATGATTAAATAATAAGTAAGTACAATTAGTTATTATTTATTTTAAATAATAACTAGAGTTAATTAATTTCTATTTAACCAAGATTAAATAGTAATTAAATAGAGATTGAATTAATAAAATAAATTTAATTTAATTATACTTTAATTAAACAATTGTAATAAGTTGTTTAAGGGTTTAATAAGTGTCCAACGCTTAAGAAAAATATTTTCTAACTTATTAAATGATTAACCTAATTTGATTGAGGGTCTATAAGGTTAATAATATTATTTCGACTAACGTAAATTATGTGTTAGTACTTATATGATAAATAAGTACCTTAGTGAGCGTATAGTTGTGCAAATACGCCGTACTAATTATTAGACCAACTTTATTAATGTTAGGTATTTTCAAAGCCAGTTAGTTAAAGCTAGACATATATTGTAGCTGAGCAGACAGGCAAGTTCCTTATCTCTAAACTCATTTCATTGAGCAAATTATTTATTTAAGCTTGAATTGTTATTTCCAAGCATGTTTTGAGTGGTTTAATTACTTTACAATTATTTCACATCGATATTATTGTTATTCGCACTTGTTGCACTTGAGATTGTACAGTCATTGACTTGTACTTAATTATTGTTCTATTGTTTAAAGAATTGTTCAAAGTAGGTCTAAGCCATTTCGGCTAGACAGTTATGTTAAAGATTTTAAAAGCTATCCAAATCATTGGAGATGCGGATTCTTAGACTATTATGAGCACCCCTTTATTATAGGGGAGTACCCTGTATCTAATATTAGGTACAAAAAAATACGGAAATTAAATGTTATGCATACACATATTGTACTGAGGCTGATCCCCTCGGCTACATATTTCTGGTAGTAACCATTGGGTCAACCTGCTATTGACTCCAGTGGATATTTATAGTTCATAGTCTATTTGACTATCCTAATTTTAAAAGCAAATTATTATTCCTGCTTATGTTATTCACATTATTGAAATGTTCAACTATTCCCTTTCATTCATGATATATTGTTCCTTGTTGTTATTTAAACTTGTTGAGCAAACTAGTTGCTCACTCTTGCTATATCATGAAACCTTATTGCAGTGCAACCCGAGACTTCGGGAAAGAGCAAGGGTAAAGGAAAGATGAAGTAATAGACTTCGTGATGCAGCCTTGTAGTTAATTAAATTAATTGTTATATAATATAAACCCTAAGTACTTTATTAAGGGTATTTGTGTACTTTTGTGTAAGGTTATCGTATCTTGGGACTAGTAATACCTTTTGAATGAACAACATATGTTTATTATTCCGCATTTAGTTATTGTATGTTGTTTAGAGGTGAATGTTTGTATTGGATCGTGATGACCGGATCCGGGTATTTGGAACCCGAATTTGGGGGCGTCACAAAGTACAACAACTTCTTAAGGATAAAAAAAAGGAATTCTTCTATACAAACTCACCTTCACTGAAACAGAAAATAGATTGGGACTCCGAGATATATATTCTGACGATGAGATAAAGAATCAAGAATCGAAGTGTAGCAGAATTAATTGATAAGATATTTAAGTTTGGATCCTACTTCTTATGGACGTATGTGAGCTACTGAAGTCTTATGAGAAGATATTTCAGTAAAACTTGATTCATTGTCTTTTTAGAAATAGGAAATAAGTATCCTAATAATCAGTTCATTAGCTTGAAATCGAATAATAAAGTGAATAATTTTGCTTGATAACAATGGATTGGAATTTATTTATATTTGGAATTTGGAAAAGATTTATTGAAAGATATTAGTGTAGAATGGAGTCGGGAATAAGAAAGTTGAGATTGATTAGATACTGCATTCACAAATACAAGAATAAGGACCTCGTTGATGAGGATTGAGGCCTATTCATTGTGTATCTCATATTTCCAAGTATTGTAACGTTGTGTCTTATGAGTTTATCTATGCATGGAGGGATGTTCCATGATCTCTTTATACAAGCTTGCAGCTCTGATTGTAAACCCAAGTCTTGTTTGATTGATAATATTATTTTAGCATTTCGCCTTTTGAGAAGATGGATTTCTTCTTTTTATTAAGCCATGATTCCTTCGATTGACGAGTGTTCTCTCTTAAGTCTTATCCTTTGGGTCGGGGATTCTCATTGATGGCTTATTACTCTTTATCTTTATCGGGGGATTTTTGTAGAGTGACTTTGTAAAGTGAGGAGCTCAAACCCAAATTTTATTTGATTTTGATTTGCCCCTCATTTCCAGTATCAAATACCAATGTGGTAACTTTCAAATTCCAACTAACCATGATGAAGAACCGGTGATTATTTCTGTATAAGCTTACAGTCGTGACACAAATCAAGTATTATCTAATATATTCAACTGCAAGAAAAGGTATGATGCATCAAAACTATCTGCTTACCAAAATAATATTCCAGAAAAATTATTGGCAATGTTCCCGAAGGATAGGAGAAAATCAAATTTAGGTTTCATAGGATGCTGATTGCTGACATTTGTTAATAATTTAAGAAAACTTATAGACAGCATGCTGAAAGCTGAGCAACAAACTATAATTCAACCTAAAAATTTCCAGTACTTGTTAAGTTCATAGGTATCCAAGAACATTAATAACAAATGGCCACCTCAAGCTCAAGGAAAGGAAAAATAATCACCGGAATGATGGTGGTGTTTGATTGTATCTTAACAGATCTTAACAACTCATCTCTTAATACATCATAATAGCCTACATCTTTTTGTTAAGCGATCCCCTGAATACTTTAGACTCATATTTGTATCTTAACTATTTAGACGACCTCTTAATACGAAGATGTGGGCTGTTAAGATGCATTAAGAGGTGGCAGTGAAAACTGACTAATCCACAAATTCAGTAGATTCACCAAATATAGAAATTAAATCATGAATCTTAGGATATAGGAAACAAAATAAACTGAGCCAAGAGAATAAATCTTTTAATTAATACAGTGTTTACAAGCAGAAGAATGAATGAGAAGAGAAAAATACTTTCGAGAAAGAGTCGAGATTAATAGCAGAGGAATGAGTAGTGGTCACCGCCGGCGACATGTGCCACCGTAGAAACCCCTACTCACCTTCCCGACCAAGCATAACAAGAACTTTCCATCATCACCGGTTACGGGACTCTTCGATCTTTTCTCAGAACAATTAACCCCTCTGTACTCCTCAATTTAAGCTATGTTTATAATAAACCCTAGATCGGTGAATGAATCTAACAGTAGGATAGGGAATTGAAAGGTTGAGGTGATTAAGTTTTAGGTGTGGATTAATCAAGTAATCAAGATTTTCTGAAATTTGGACTGAAAGGAATGACGGTGAAGTCAGATCGATTTTTGTCAAGCAAATGGAGTAATAATTTACATCGACGAGGATAAGAAGATAACCGACATAGTAAGTTTTAAAAATTATACATTAGACAAATAAATTTTAAAGATCACATATTTGAGCAAATATTTTAATAATAATAATTTTTTAATTTTAAATAAAATAATTATAATATACCACATTTAATCCACACATAATGAATATATGTTACACTAAATAAGCATTAGACAAGTAAATTTTAAAGATCACATATTTGAGCAAATATATTAATTATTGTTAATTCCAGAGGCACGCAAATGATCTAGAAGGGGGTTGAATAGATCTCTTGAAAACTTTTTAATTAACTTCAAAAGTTTATTACCAATTAATTCATTTAATCAAGATTTGTTTGCTCGGCGGAATATTAGTTTGAAAACTCCCCTTAAAGATTTGTAAAACTTCTCCGTTGAGTTAAGACAGTATTGAAGATAGCCACTTGTCAAGTAAACCAATTTTAGCAGTTAAATATATATATATATAAATATATATATATATATATATATATATATATATATATGAAATAATGTAAATGACTGAATGTAAATGACACCAGAGGGTTTTAAGTGGTTCGGAGATTGAATAACTCATACTCCACTCTTCTACTACGACGAGTACGAAATCCACTAAGAATGGTTCATGCAGAACCCTTCAAGCCCATCAGGCCTGGAAACTCTAGTTTACTAAGAACCCTTCAAACCTAGCAGATTTGGCTAGTTTAGTCACTAAAACAAGGATATAACTGCCCTCTTCAAGTGTAACAGACTTGGTTCATTGCTTGTTGATAAATGTTGGAGTTGCTACTGAGTTGTACATGTCATTAAATACTCAGTAGCAGGATGTGATCATTTTTGAAATGATATTGAGTTTGGCAATGATGTTTGGCTTCTTTATTTGCTCAATATCTTTTTGTGATAACCCATTGTGCTGCTAGACTTTTGTACTTCAGCTCCTTTGGTACTTGATAACTTCTCGAGACGAACTTCTCAGATGACTGTGAAGCTCCTTTCTTTCGATACTCAGTTGTTCTTTCTTATCATAGACTGTTTATAGCTTCTCGAGATGGGCTTCTAAGATGACTGTAATGCTCCTTCCTTTTGGTACTCAGTTGCTTCCATGTTTGTATCAAGTTGGCGTTTAAGCTTCTCTCTATCACGTGCCTAGCAGCTCTGAACACTTCTCTTGTAATATAGTTATTTCCCTCTATGTCTTTCTCTATTTCGTATTAGTGTTCTGATGGATCGTGGAGTTCTTCAGCATATTCATTTTCTATTTCATTCTACGATCTGTTGTTGTCCACCATCCTTTCTTGTATTTTCAACAACACATTTCTCTGTGAATTATCAAAGCCTTTATATCTTTGTACATATTTTATCGTTGAAACAAATCCTGTTGCTTTCATTTGGCTTTGTGCAGATCCTCAATATCTTCGTTGTTGACTTCTTGCTGCTTGTGTTAGTTCTTTTTCCCTTTTCTGGCATCTTCTGATATATCAAACTGTAGTTCAGCTTTTCTCTGAATTTATAGTCGTTGCACTCCCAGAGTTGTTCAGCAAAGATTATTATATTCTTTGCTAATTAATCTTTTGACCCATCAATAAATACTTTCCTTGACTTTTAGAACCAGTTGTTCTGATGTATTCAGAGATGTCCCATTTGTTTGACTTTATTCACCATTTTCCTAAGCAGTGGGTCCTCACTTAGTCGTTTAGGCACAAAGTCTTCTGTGACTCTGACATGCATCTGTACTCTCAACAACACTTAATCTTTCTTGAATTTGGGAGAGGATTATTCTCTTTTCTCTTGCTCTATATTGTCGTTATGTTCGTTTACTGGTTCTGAACTGCTCAGTGAATTCGTCGAGTGATAAACTGTTCATTCTGAATTTTGCGAATTCAGCTCCATGAATGTTACTTAAGGTATTATCTTAACTAAAACGTTGAGTTAGAGCGATCTTTTCACTTACCTTGCGATCTTGCTATGTTGTTCAGCTCGCAGAGTTTGTCTGCAGTGCTTAGCTTTATGATTTCGTTCTACGAGCTTGTCCTTCTGTGCAAGTTGTGAAGTTGCTGACTGCAGTGTTTTTCAGTGAAATCGTTAAGTTGTTGTCTTCGTTGGCACATCCTTTATTTCTACTCAACGATTATTCCATGTGTAGAACAATTTTCTGCATTGTCTTGTCATCCTGTTTCATTCTATGATTTCTTCTAACTGTGCAAATCGTATAGTTCTCGTATGTGTTTGTTCTTCAAGTTTACTCTACGATCTTGCTAGATTGAGTATATCGTAGAGTACATTTCTTTTCAGGTTCTGCATTAACTGCTGGCTTGCTTAGCTGTCTGTTCGACGATCGTAGAGTTCTACGATTTGTACTTGATCAGTTCTTTAATTTAGCTTGTATATTCTGTAGACCTTTTGCACATGTGTCTCTTTGATTATCGTAGAGTAATCCTGGTAAGGAGTCGTATGTTTCACTCTACGAATCATACTGAATCGTTGAGTCTTCTTTGCTTGAAATCGTAGAGTCCATTCTACGATCATATAGACTGATCAGATCTAACATAAGATCAACCTAACATATTTGATATTTTCTAACTAAATCCTTTCGTACATTATTACATCATTATATATATTGAAAGGACTTTACAGACACTGTGATACACAAATACAACAATGATTCATTTTTATGCTACTCTGCTTATATCATGCATCTTTTATGCAGAGTGACTCCTACAAAAAGATCAACCTAACATTTATGATCTTTAAAATCTAAGTCCTTTGTACACATATATCTTTTTAAAAGGACTTTACAACATTTGAACCAGATAACTTTCATTCTCTTTTATAAGTATCAGATAGTTTTCAACAAGATCATATTTGTGTTATACAAGTGTGTAAATCACAATATTTTGAAATAGGTAATATATATCATACACACATGATCATGTAGGCACATAATTTGATTAACATATAATCACTTTGTCAATTAACCACATACGCACTTTTAGAGCATCTACGCACATAATCAAGTAGGCACATAAACACATTAACACGTAAGCACTTTGTCAGATACACATTGATAATCAACCATATAAGCACATTTACCACAATCATTTTTGCACATCAGTCATCATCATCAAATCAAACAACCTTCAACAATTATAATAATTTTTTTAATTTTAAATAAAATTATTATAATATACCACATTTAATCCACGAAATAGATATATGTTACACTAAATAATTAAAAAGAAAATTACAGACATATTTTTTTATATATTGTCTTTGTGACATATAATTTTTAATTGAGTTATGTTGTTATTTGAAAAAAAAAATATTCATACCTTTAGACATTAATTGATAAATTGAAAAAATAATGTATACCTTAAGACATTAATTGATAAATTGAAAAAATAATGTATACCTTTTATACTAAAGAGGTTCATGAATCAAGAATGCTACTTGTCATAAATATAATATATTATTGATAAATCTAAAAGTAAAATAAATTATAATACAACGTATGTAATAATATTAATATATTATATCAATTAAAGAATACATGAATGTTATGAGAATATATTAATTACATGTTTTATAGTAAAAAATTAAAGAAAATTTTAGAATAGCCGAGTTAACAAAAAAAAAAAATCTTAAACTATTAAATTAACTCGGAACCAATCAAATTAACTCAATTTTTATCTCATTATATTTTTATGTTGATAACATAAAATTCTATTATTTCTTAAATTCTTATTTCCTGCTTTTTGACTATATGAACACAAAAACAGATATATTAAGGAGCCTGTAACTGTAAACACGAGATTTATTTCATGATACTTTGTCCGTCGTAAGTTGTAACATTATAAATATATATTTTGACTTTTAAAATTGAAATTAAAACACAAGTTCAAAGCTGCCTGCCCGCCAAAACCCTAACTATTGCAGTATTGCGTGAGTTTATAGATTAGAAGTAATATTTTTCCTGTCAACAAAATTATTGTGCAAATTAAAATAAACTTTGAAGCCCACTTTTTTGTATTTATGCGCCCCTAAACTTTTTCCCGAAGAAAAGGGAATTGATATTTCAAACAATAACAGCGACAATTTTACAAGGCCCTCTCCCCTTTAATCAATTTCAATAGACCTTGTAAATATATCAAATTTTACTCATAAAAATAACCCATCCGCGCCTATGGACTCAACTTCCCAAAATACCTACCTATGAACCAAAGCTAACTTGCATTGTGGCTTGATTATCTTTAAATAATACGCCAATGAACTGAATCAAAAATAAGGAATATAAATATTTTAAGTGATCCTACCAAGTTACTGGTAGACTGATTGCAGTTTATACCAAAAAACAGAAAATGTGCATTTACACCACCAGATATTTGATCGACAGATTTTATAGAACACCAAAATTTGGCAGGCAGCACTAGAGTAACAACTATGTATGGAACAACTTGAAGAAAAAAAAAGGGTGAAAACAATTAACATACAAACCAGTATCTGCCGGGCAGTTTGGTTCATCCAATCCACTTCAAATTGAAAGAAATGGGCAAGGATTGTGGATTGTGAGATTTGGCACAATTCATTTATGTCAGAACCACATTCTCTAGTTCTGGAAAGCATATGCTTTAAATTAAATATCTACACGGGTTCTGATCTGCAGTGGCCATTCAGTTAGAGCAAGTTTGAGTAACATAAGCGCTCCCCGTACCCTAATTGTCTTCCAAAGTCAAAGAGCGAGTTACACAGGAGCAATAATGGTTATTTCCAGCCTGCTTTTCATCCAACCAGGTTGGATAACCACTTCAATTTGATGCCCACAAACAACCTGCAAAGCAATTAATAAAACAAGGATAAGAATACAGAAATATCAATTTAACATGCATTAAACACACCAAGTTATGAAGCTAATTATTAATTTGTTTTTAATAAACAGAACATGACAAACTCCTAGGTCGTACCAAAAAAACATGCTTGTCCAAAATATGAAAATGACACAACATTCAGTGTACACTACGACAAATATCAACGCATTTACAGCATTCTTTAAAATTTTGATGTCCAATTTACATTCTTACAACAAATATGGCGTGCATCGCTCCCCCTCCTGTATTGGTTCCGTTCTAGAAGATGCACTGTATGCCTGCAGATTGCATGGAATAAACAGTTTGAATTTAATCTTCACGGGAATTCTGACTGCAACCTTTAGAACGAATAACTAGTAACATATTTACCATCCAAATTAATTTGAAAACTAAAGATTTTCTCACCAGGTCTTAAAAGGTTCGACACATTTGCCAAATCTCATCCTATTGCCAAGAGGAATGATGCTTGTAGCTATTCCTATCTCCATCCCATCCACCATCAGGCTCCTTTCTTTTCAACACCCCGCCTGCCATCTGATAAATCTTCAATCGCTCATCTGCCGAGGCTTGTGAACCAGAAAGGGGAAGGTGCCTCAATGCCGAAGGCAACCGCTCATCTCTCCGGTCAAGATCTGCAACTACCGGACCTGCATTAAGATCTAGACCCTGATTTCCCCATTTTCTAGTTTCAGGAACAACAGCACTTGTACCACCTGGAAGGTGGCTCATAACATAGGGCCGAGAGTAGTGCGCTGGCACCACACCAGGTCCCATCAATTGTGAGGGATTGCCAGGGAAGTAAAGTGGACCACCAGATGATGAATCTGCATAGGCTGTTGAAACCGCCGAATATGAGTTCGATGAGAGAGGAAAATTGGTCTCAAATGGGAATCCTGGATATTGAAATGGGGTAGTAGGAGGAAAGCCAACTGCAGGAGACGATGAAATGACCGGACCCCTGTAAATTTCAGGACCAAAAGAAGTGCCGCCAGAAGGGGGACCCAAGATTCTCTGTGAACTAGCAGTAGGGAGAATGGAATAATTCTGCTCACCTCTACCTGGTAGAATAGGTGGCATTGTGATGGCTGAATAAGAGGTGCCTGGAGGAAACCAAGACGAGAAGTTCCCCAGTTCTATATTATTCATTCTAACAGTAGGAACTGAAGACAGAAATGGCAAGCTGTTCTTTGCGTGTGGTACTGCTTCACTGCACAACTCATCTGGGCCAGGTCCATTGTTCAAATCAAAGTCCCTTAAGGCGTTAGACTCAGTAATAGAAAATCCACCATCTAAAGATGACCGTCCAGGCAACTTTGGAATTTCCAATCTACAACTGCTGCTAACTGATAACTGTCCAATCTCCGGACTTTCATCACATCTGTTCAAATCAAGATTAAGTCCACCACCACTACGTTCATGACCGGATTCCGAACATGTTACCGGTACAGAGTTTTGAGGAGCCACATCCTCCAGTGCTCTCTGATCGGGAACATTCAAATCAAAGTCCAAAAGAGGGCGACCATGTTTGCTAGAAGAGTTGTCAACAAGAGGGGAACCAGTTGTACTGAGTGGCATGTCCAGAATCTTTCTAGGCTCTGCCGGCCGAAACGCACTGGTAGCTGCAGACCCCTTCCACCCTAGTTCTCCCTTTATTCGCAATGGGTTCTCAGGAGGGACAACTGGACCTTTAGCAGCAGCAGCAACAGTAATTGAAGAAGGGAGGCTCCCAGGCATTGAAGAAATAGAAATAGGTAGATGGCAAGGCAAATGGACAGATGATGAGTTTCCATAAACTGGCATTTTAACAAGTTCTCCCGTGCTCCCATCATCAACAGGCAAACCTTCATTGAGATCAAAGTCCAGCTTTACCATCGTATCAGCCCCTGCAGCAGTGACAGAAGAAAGATTCAGCCTGGATGCAGGATCTTCTGCTCCATCTGCCTTACAATTACTAGAATTCACGAGCTGTTCTGTATCTTGCACAGGAGACTTGGTGGGAGATGATCCACCAGGATGAACACCAGTTAACTCTTTTTTTTCCGGATTTCTGTGAGTAATTTCACTCCTATACTCAAAAGTGGATGAGCCTACACCCAACCTTTGTTCCTCACTGTGCTTTGTCTGAGGTGCTGACTTCATCTCATCAGCCTTTTCAACCATTGACTCGGTAACTGGAACAGCACAGGAACCACGTGGTAGTTCTGTGTCCTCACTTTTTCCACATATAACATGGGGAAGATTATGCTCCTTCAAGTTGCAGCTGCCTGACAGTATGTTCACAGTATTTTTGTCGTCACATCTATCAGAGGACGAGCAAGATGTTGATTCTTCATCAGCATCAGTCTCAACTTTTGCACAGGTCGCGGCAACTTCTAGTAAAACTACTACACCATTCTCCATAGTTGTTTCATTAGCACAACCAATATTCTTATCTTCATCAGAGAATGGACTTCTTGCTTTGAGTTTCAAATTTGAGGCATTAACATCTCTTGCCCAGATCAGCTCCTGAGACTGGTCAGTTCCTTCGCCCGCCGCATTAACCTCTTTCTTAACATCGAAGGACATAGCTGCAGAATCTTCGTTGATTGATTCCGGCGGCTTGTCATCAGATGTCAATACTGGGCCACTGTCATTGTGGGGAAAATCCATACTAGAAGAATTCAATTGTGCACCACACTCCCCTGTCTTCTCTTCACATCCAACCAAAGTAACTTTACTGTCCCCAGAAAAGTTGGTTGACATATGCACATCATTGTGTTGGATAACAGTCTTAACACGGAATGAATTTATAGAACTACCATGATCAATTGTAGCACCACCATTTGATCCATCATTGCGCTGCTCCTCACTTCGAGCTTGGTCTTCATCTGTTTGCCTCAACTCATCATTGCCAGAGCACGACTCTTCTGGTACTGGAGACTTTCTTTGGGGAGAACCCAAAGGTGAGACATCAGATCTGGATATCTCTCCAGCAGCCACACTAGCAAGCAAATTCATCCCAATATCATCCCCAACTGATTCAGTAGCATTAGCTTCAGAGAACTTTGCACAACTATCAATCAATGCATTCATAGAGCTAAAAGAAGCCTCATATGATTTCCCAGGTTTGGCAGTTATTCTAGAAGGAGAACTAGTAGCTTTAGATGCCTCTGTCAATTTATCAGAACCTTCCCCATCCCTGCTCTGTTCGGCACAATGAACACCAACATTTGTCATGTTAGCTTCATCAGACCCAGCCGGATCTTTCCCTTGAAATAAATCCATGTTTGCATTTAAAACACTATTGCTTCGCAGAACTTCACTTCTTCCCTTTACTTTCCGATCTTGGTGTTCAGGCTTCTCAGAATGCGCCAGTGGAGAACCCTTGCAAAGTGTAGTGGACACATCTTCAGGAGATCCGCCACTGGCACTTCGGGCAGGGCTGCGACCGGTGTTCGGCAGACGGACAATGAGGCGCTGGCTGTTACCATTATCCCCAAGGGGCACATCAGGTATTCTTTCAGATGCTACTCTGGTCGGCGATACCTTTTCAGAAGGTGAAGTCCTATTTACAGAATTAGATTTTCCAAAACTACTTTCCTTTTGAACCCCTAGTACAGCTGTCCCATGAAGGCCATTGCTCAATTTTCGATTGCGTGAAACACCACTAGAAACCTTATTAGCACTCATTGACCCAGCAGTTGAGCTCCTAGCATCTTCCCGACAAGAGACCATCTTTCCATAATCACTTGAACAAGACTGGCTATTGTTCTGAGACTGACTAGAACTACTACTCTTCTCCTCCTTAATGGTTGTGAGAGGCGGATCGGAGGACCCAGCACCGACATTTGCTACAGAATTCAGATCCTTTGTGTTAGCAATGCCTGTTGTAGTTACTGATGTTGGCAGTTTTGAAGAACCAGGCGATGCTGTTGAGAACTTATCACCAGAACCCAGCTTAGCAGGTGGAGTTTTAGATGCACAAGATTGCATATTGGAACTCTTCAGAACAGGCTCAGAGGGCCCTCCATTCCGCCGCCCAACCACATTTGAAACTTCAGAAATATCAGACTTGGTAGGCCAAGATCCACCACGACTTGAACCAGACTTTGCATCAATCATATTCATTTCAGCTTCAACACGTTTCTTCCATGTATCAACTAAACTCCTGGCTTTCTTCTGAATTTCAGAATTCTTATGCGTACGTAAATTATTCACCGACTTCCCAATGTTACAGGTTTGCAGTGCATGAAGGTTTACGGGCAGTTTATCTAGTGCACGAAGCAACGCCAGTAGAAATTCCTCAACAGATTTATCACTTTCCTTGGAACTACTACCATCACCTATCTTACCCTTGTGGACCTGCTGGAGCCAATCATCCAACACTGGCAAACCCTTGAGCTGAACAAACCGAGTAAGGCAATCAAACCTATCCGTAACAGCTATTACATTAGCAAGCATAATTCGACAAGCCAAATCTAATTTCTTCTCCACACTGTCAGGTTGCATGAATTGCACCAATTTCTCAACCCCTTCAAAATCTATAAGGCCACCTCTATCTGTTATTTTAGCAATCTCAGACTTTAACATCTGTTCTGGTCGAAGCTGACTATAATCTGCATCATCTGCTCTAGACATACGCTCCCGTTTCACGGGCTCGGATCCTTGAACACCCAATTCCCTCTTCTTCCCTTTAGCCTGGGAAGGAAAGGATGAAGAACTGTTCTGTGCACTATCTGACCCAGCCTTTAGTTGTGGTGCTCCTGTTGAACAATTTACTGTTTTTGGAGAGCGACCTTCCGACTGCACTGCTCCATACATATCTACTCGTGTCTTGTTTAATAGTTGATCTACTTCTTCCTGACGTTCCTGCATTGAAGAGGACTACAATTGCAATCAAGCTAATGTTGATTAAAAAGGTACAACATACAAACTATAATAGATCACGGAACTTACATTAACATAATCTTGGTCGGTTAGCCACCATAAACGCTCACTCTCAGTATCATACACTCGTCTACACACAAAAGAGGATATCCCTGAAGGAAGTTCAACACCTTTACGAAGGAATGCAACTTTACACGGATGGAGCAACGATGCAGCAGGTATCTCATCCTTGTGAAACGAGTAAAATACCTCGTTGGGGGCTGCTTCAAGCAAATTACCTTTTCCAAGCTTTACGTCAGCAGGTCGGTAAAGCCAATTCACACACAAAGTCAGACTGTCTTCTTTGCCTAAAACTAACGTACGAATTATACCAACAAAAGGGGGCGAATCTTGCGGTGGCTTGAACAGAGCACAATCACTGACAGAAATCTTGCGTCCATCCTGCAAGCACTCAAAAAATGTGAAAATGATGCAGAAAATGAAAATCTATTATGTCAGTCTACTTTTGGAACTTCAACAAATAAAGAAAAAATAATTCGTAAATGTGATAAGATATGTAACCATTAAGAAAACTGGAAGATAACTCTATATTGAGGGAATATAGGAGAAAAAACTTCTATTTTCCAGATAAATCCAATTTGCAGCAAATTCAATTCAATGCAGTCAGTTCAAACCATTTACATGTCAATCGAAAAAACAATAAAATTGAAATTGCTGAAACTATCATCAATCTTCGCAAGGATAAAAGACTCACTAACAAGAAACATAGCCTAAATTGGAATGATGTGTGATCTCTAAACAATTCTCCCAAATTTTTTGTCGTTTTTTTGAAAAATGACTCAAATCCCAATTGATCTACATTGGGACGGATAGAGTATTTATATAAAAATCTGACAAAGTTGTTGTTATTATTATATTATTATGAAGCCTCTGTTTGTTGAAGAAATGTAATGAGTACAGGTGTGAATTTTACGAAGGCAGTGTCAATTGAAATATGCTATCAAACTTTCAATTTGATGTCAATGTACTGGTGGACATACCTAGTCATAAAATATATCAGATAACAATTCAGCTTATGCATGTGTGTATTAAAGTATCTAAATCAGAATCCTAGTCTTGAATATCTAGACAACTGATGTAGGAATAATAACCATAGAGAACAATAAGAGCCTAACAATGGTTATTTAAATTTCTAGCCACTGCCCACCTGAAAAGTAGGCAAATATAAAATGACAAGACCAACAAATTATAGCAAACTAAGAAGCACATACGTTCAGGCTTCAAGGGAATATCTCTAAAAGACTAATAATCAGCCATTGCAGAAAAACTGTCAGACAAATATTTCATTATTTTACTATATAATTCAAATATGTGATCAAAACAATTCAATCCCCGAATTCAACGGAGCACGACAAATTCTCATAAACATAAATAAATGCCAAGGACAGATGGAACACGCAAGAAAAGTATAACATAAAATCACAAAATCAATATATCATGTCAAAAACCAAAATCAGCACCCTATCCCCTACCTTAATAACATAGATAAAAAAAACAGACTATCAAACACTTTTGCATGTGTAACGGATTGAAGATAGAAAAAGCAAATTAACCTTGAAGAAATAATCGGGAGTAATCGGATTGAAATCGATTGCGGCTACAGACGACGTGGTGGAAGCGGGCACCGGCCACATGTGCCGACGGTGTGACCTCTGCTGCTCACCTTCCCGCCCATGCATAATAATATCCTTCCATCATCACCGCCGATTGCTGTATCAATCCAGCTATTGACCTTGACGAGAACCATCAATACCGCGGCAATTCTCTGATCCCCTTTCTTCACTTGCAATTAAAACCCTAGGTCTTAATAATTTGTCAATTCTAGCTAGTCCGAAACCCTAGATCGACGAAAATATCTTGAGAACAACAGAAATCCCAAATTTGAGAGAACGGAATCGGTTGAATTCGACGATTAGGGCTTAGGTGTCGAGGCGTCGAGAGGTTGACGGATTATTAGACTGATTTGGATCTAGAAAGAGCAATAGAGAGAAGAGAGACGATAATCGAGAGATTTCAGGGGCGGGTTTCAAGCGAGCGGAGATTTCGCGGATAGAAGAGAGAGAACGGTGAAGTTGTTGAGTTATGCTACGCGAAACGGCGAAAGAACGAGCTGGTGAAAATGAAATGGTCGAGGTCAGATCTCTTTTGTCAAGGAAATAACTGACATTGACAATGTTAACGACGTCGTTTTTATACGACCGGGCGCGGCGACTGTATTGAAAAATAAGATTTGTGACAATAACATTTTTCCTTTATTTTTATTCTTTTCCTTTTTTATTCTTGTTTCCTTCCACGATAAGAAAGTATATATTGCATTGTAATATATAGACTTGTATGCTACGAGCAGACGCATTAGCACAGATTTAGATATATACTATTTTTATGTGGATAAATAGTTGTACTTAAACACAAAAGAAAAATAATAATATATGATCTATATTATTAAATTATTAATAATATTTATTAATTTTTTACACCTTTTACGATTCAATATACGGATTGATAGTGTTTGCACGCAATTTATACACATAAAATTATTGATTGAAAATAAAAATTTTACATAAAAACACTAATACGTTGAATACTATATCCGATAATGACTTGTAAACATTATAATTTTATAAAAATAAAATAGAAAATTTTTAAGTGAAAAAATTAAAATTTTCAACACGTGTTAACAAATATTTAACCGAAAAAAGTAAATTTTAAGTTTGAATACTTCATATTATTCACTTAGAATTTCAATCATTCAATAAGGTCAACTAGTCTTAATCTATTAAATTAGAGTTCTTGTAAGATATTGAAAATAGAGGATTTAATCGTGATAAATAAAATAGAAGAGGAAAAGTATTGTCTGAAATAAAAAATATCACGAGATATAAATAAGAGATTTTATAATTAAGAAGTTGAGTTTTTTTCTATTTTTAACAAATCAAAATCGATCGAAGATATTCGGTTCTTTTATTTTAAGAAATATCACCGACTAAATATAAAAATTAAATGGTCGATTTGATATTAACTCAACTTTATCGATTTTCTCAATTTATCGTGCAAGACTAAGATACTCTTGATATTAAGAAAACATGTGGAGAAAATATATTTATCAAATAATTTCAATGGTGCACATATACATAAAAGGTAGATTAACAAGTGACGAAGATGTGACTTAATAAAGAAATATAATAATATAGTATTAATTTTAAGTAAAGTATACGACAACAAAATTGTAGTAAATACCTTGTAAATTTTTATGTCTTGACCAGTAAATAATGACGTAAACAACTAACGGAGACATGTTCCTTTTTCCTTTTTTCTCCTTAATCATTAAATAACGATATAAATAATTAATAATGATATGTATTATCCATTATTCTAACCTTGGCTAACTAATAATGGCATAAACAATTAATAATAGGAAATTGATATTTTTATATATATTTTTTATATTTTTATACGATAGGACTCACACTTTAGAACTATAACGATAAATATAGATGTATAGCGACAGTAAACCGTCGTTATAGCGTTAAATGTGAGTTATATTGTATAAAAATATTTAAAAAATATATAAAAATATCAATTCTCTTAATAATAACATACTTCTTTTATATTTTCATCCTAACCAGCAACTAATAAATATTAATGACAGTTTAGCTTCAATCCCCTTTCCCGTATTTGACCAACAATAATGACATAAATAGTTAATAACGTTAAAACAAATAATTTTGACATACTATACTATTATAATTCGTGTGACAAGTATGTTTTTGAAATGAAAATATTGTTAGAAAATTGTGCCAAAAATAATTTCATAAAATGACTGTAGATGGGATACAATGCTATATTGGTAGAAATTGATAGTTTATCACTTGGTAATACAAGGTGAGAGATAACACTCATTGCTAAGCTCATAGATTTTGTTAATCCTCAAGTTAGGACCTTGTTAACCAATATCAATTTGTTTTAACATCAAATATTTTGAAATTTACGAATAAAAAGAATTGGACAAAGAAAATAATATTTTTATATAAAATATTAATAAATAAATATCAATTACCTTCTTCAATGCTTGACAACAAAGTAAAAAAGAATTATAAAAAGAAGAAAAATATTACAATAACAAAAGAAAGTTAAAAATAATTAAATGTGTCATATTATAATTAATTAATATTTTATTATCATATACTTTATTTTTTATATATAATTTTTTATTAATATTAAGCGCATTCCATTCACTGCTAAATTGTACTTACTTTATAGTGTCGAAAAAGTCCTTTCTTAACAGGTATGGGCTGGGCTACCACCACCACGACAGAGCCGAACCTTATGGCGTCTAATATAATTTCAGCCACACGATGAAACCTTTTTCAATCGTCACCATCATCATCAATCAATGGTACAACATGCCCTGTACTCTTCTGTCCCCACATACGCTAGATTGATAGTGACACTTTCTCTCTCTTCAACCATCCGTTCATAGGAAAGATGATTCCTGGCCCTACCTTGATTTCTCAAAATTGATTGGTCACACTTAACGTACTACATTCTCCAAAGAGAAAGGGAAAGCACATTACATATTTATCCCAACCTAACCCAACCTTTTTCCTCTGTGCGTTCTTTGTGAAATACTTCTCCTTTTTATGATTAATATTAATTTTAAATATTTTTTAAACTTAAAATTAAGTTAAATTTATTTAAATTATATTTATTTGTAAAAAATATTTTTGAGATTAGATGATTTATTTTAATTTAATATTATTGTGCATTATTTAATCATTTGACGAGAGATTATTAGTCTTTTAATGTTAAACGATTAAAGCTATTTAATAACTTAAAATGAGTAAAATTATTAATCCCATATTTTTCATAAAATTATATAATAACTAATAAATAGCCGTAGAAATGATAAAAAATAGTCTATAAGACTATTAATCCCTCATCATAGGATAAAAGAGTGTGAAGTAGTGTTAAATTAATATAAATAATTCAATTCTAAATATATTTTTTACAACCAAACATAGTCTAAGTTTATATCAATATAATTATTAATATAATAAACTGCATAACAAGTATCATTATAAGTTTTATTATTTTAAATTTTTAAATAAATTATTTTAATTTTTTAAATTAATTTTTAAAAAAATAATAATAATTTTATAATTTAAAATAGAGGAAGTATGAGAATTTATGTAAAATTTTCTCCATCTAATTCTACCTTATTATGAAAAATAAAAGTTAATAATTTTTTATAAATAAATAGATAATTGTCAAGTCCTCGTAACGTACAATTATTAATATATATATATATATATATATATATATATATATTACACAGAGTACAATTCATAAAATATAACTGACTATTTTTTGTCAGAAATAAATTTTATTTTAAGATAAACTACGTATCAAATTTAGACGGGTCCTTCATTGTTGTTGATATGAGATGGGGACAGATTGTTGATGTTGTTTGGGTTTTGCTAGTTTTAAAGCATAATTTGGGAACCAAAAGTTAACCCGAAAGCAGCAACTTGTTGCCCCCCATTCATTTTGAATATATTACTACTATTTGCATTATTAATAACAACAAAAAGCATGTCATATCATATCACATCATACAAGGAAATTTCGAAATTTGGGGATTCAAACAATGACAAAGATAGTGCTACCATTTTCCATGTGCTCACCCGCTGTGACTGCGACCCTTCTGGTTCTCGATGCTAATAATAAATAATGCCATCAAAAATTAAATAAATAATTATTAATCTTTTCACAATAAATATAACATGAAATGCAATTTTCATCATTTGTCGACTTAACATGAAATTAATAACATGTATTTTACAAGTCTTTTATTGTTATTATATTTTATTTTATATATCATAATTTTTTTTGATATTATTAAAAATTAATGTAAATTAATTATCTTTGAGGATAAAAATAAAGTTGATACAACAGCTGTCGTTCAATTGCATATTTTTCGTGTTAAAATGAGGATAAATATATGTACATAACATAAATTTTAATATAAATATATATTTTTTAATAACAAAAATCAATATAATATTTAATTTTATGCTTAATTTTTATATATTTAAATTTATTCTTAATATTATAGTCTTCATTATTAAATTTATATAGTATAATACTTGTCATTTTCGACGAGAAGGAGGACGGCAACCCATACGTACTTACTCTGAGAATAACAATTTCAACTCTAACGGAGTAGCAATTTATTATTAGCGGCGAACCAAATTAATTAGTAGACCGGGTCTACGGGTAACTTTATGTTGATGTCATTGATTCGGATTTGTTGGAAAAAAACTGGCTAGATACTGACATATATCTTTTACATAAATTAATCATTCCAAACCACGAGTAGTTCAAGTCAATAAGTGCAGGCTTTTTAATATTAAATCAAATACAATAGCAGCATTTTGGGCATTATTATTTATTTGAAAATTGTGGCCCTTGCAATGCACCACCACCTTCCATCTAAATCTAAATGAAACTTGATTTGGAATTATTAAAAACATAATTCCCCAACAGTTTTGTCCATGCATGTTTCGTATGATAGAAATAACAAGTCCAGAAGACATACCTCATCAGGGGCGGATCTAGAATTTTGTCCCAGCAGAGGCGAATTTTAATTTTTTTTTAAATAAATAAATAAAATTTGAATTAATCTTAATATTAATTAAATCTTTTTGTTTCATCGACTCGGATGAATTGCGATGTCAATGATTCAGTTTTGGAATATTTAAATTTTGCAAACATATCATGAATGCCTAAATTAATCAATATGCAATTAACAATCCCAAACAATCTACTAATTTATGCAAAATCCAAACTAAAAAAAAAATATCACAATAAAAATATGAGTTAAGACTCAAGAGACAAATTAAAAACTTACTTGTCATAATTCAATTTGAATGATTCCCGAAAAGATATAATTTTAACCGTCCAATATTAATGTTTTCTCAAATTTTTAAACCAAATTTGCTTTCTATATTTTTAAGGCAAAACATATCAAAATCAACCCACAATTAATTGGGAAAACAAATACTTGGATTTAGGTACCCAGAATCATAATACCCCAGAAAAAAAAATATTTATAACTAAAATACAATTAACTTGGGAAACAAATACTTGAAGCCAGGTACCCAGAAGCAGAAAATTTCAGAAAAAACCAGATATTTATGAACTTAAACACAATTAATTGAGTAAAAAATATAGGAGCCCAGTGCCCAGAAGAAAAATATTGGAGCCCAGTCTTCAGTGCCAAAAATAGAAAACCTCAGGAAGATAAGATTTTTATGAACTAATATACAATTATACAAATTTAAAGTCATTTAATAGCTTAAAATGAGGAAAATTATTAATCTCAAATTTTTAATAGGATTATATAATCCTACATAAATAATTTTAGAAATAATAAAAAAAATAGTCCATAAAAATATTTAAAAGATTATTAATCACCAATAAAATAATTTGAAATAGTATTAAATTAATATAAATATATTTTTTTATAAATAAACATAAATATAAAGAATTCAGTCTCTGTAATTGCTTGCCACGTGAAAGAAATAAAGAATAGTACGAAATGAAAGGCAAAAAATAATTTGAAGTAAAAAAAAAGAGCACACATGCCCAAGGCACCTACAACAGTCTCACTCAGCAGCACACTGCCCAAAGACAAAAGCATACAAATTTTATGTCACCACATCAATTTTTTGTTTTGCTGCACATAGAAGCTTGAACCACATGGCACGTGTAACCAAAACATCTTCAGCAATAAAAAAATACCTCACCAAAAGTCACCAAAAACCTCCCAATTGCTTTTGCCTGCTGACGTGGCTCTCCCACCTGGTTAAACTACATCACAACAAACCAAATACAACCACCACTCTCTCCATCCTGGAATTCGGAGCCCCAAAATCCCCAACCCATATCATCCAATCCAACTCACTGACTGGCCCAAGTCCCTAAATCACTGGATTAATAGTCGCTCTCTAAAGTTATTTTCTTCGATAACGGAAGACTAATGTCGGAAGTGAAAGATCCTGCAATTAAGCTCTTTGGAAAGACGATCCAGTTGCCGGAGATTGTGGCGCAGGCGGTGGTTTCTACCGAAATAACTCAGTAACTCACCAAAAGTCAGCGGAGGCAGCTGCCTCCGCTGCCCTCCATGTAGATCCGCCCCTGTACCTCATGCAAAATAGAGACATCAATCGAAAATATGTAATTTTATTTTCATGGCACGGACGTCTAATACAAACTATTTTTGAACGTCTTCCCCCGCCCCAACCCACCCCACCCCACCCCCAAAAAAAAAAGCCACATAATCAAACTGAGAGATTTTTATTTTTATTTTTATTTCACAAAAATAGTGTTATTTTTAAAATTTCAAAATATAATTTTCTTCCATATTTATTATAATAGAAGTCTTAATGATAAACTAATAAAATTGTGTCGTTATATTTAAAAATGTTATGTTATTTTGTATTATTATCAATAATTTTTTTTTCAATCAACAAAATCCTTTTATTTTTGGAATTTAATATTAGTCAAATATTTATGGTATTACTGTGACGCTTTTAAATCGGACCCACACCACTCAATTTGAATCGTCAAAATACTATAATAAAATTATTACAATACACGGTTCAATAATATACAACTAAATCTTCACAATTATTACTATTCTACAATATAGTGAAGACTACTATAACAACTATCTCAAACCGCTACTTCAATCCCTTTTTCTCCCCGCTAGTACAGGCTACATTCTCATTTTTTAAACAAAAAGAAAAGAGTGAGTTCAAATAGCCTATTAAAAATATCATGACTAAGATAATGAAAAAATAAATTATTCTTAGTATTCAAAAATTGAGTTCTTAATTGAATATAATATACAACAAGTTTTAAATTAACAGCTGCAGTTGAGTTATAAACAACAAGATTAATAGCAGTTAAGTTCGTAAACAAATTTTTCACTATAGCGAAATAACTACCGCTAAGAGAATCAAGTAGATCATGATGTCTACTAGCGTCTCTTTTTAAGAAAATCATCATTAACTTTTATCATCTTAAATATCACTGGTCATGATCATGCCAAATGTAAGACCCCGAATTTTATGAAATACAAAATTTAATTTTTCTTCATATATATATTTTTTTCTGAAACAGTAAGTGGTTATATTGATAAAGTTAAAAATTAAGGATGTTATGTGTAAATTATATTATGTCGGAGAATATTCGTTTGGTCGGAGAATATTCGTTCTGTCGGAGAATATTCGTACGACGGCGCCGTACGAACCAATCATTGGTGAACCCCACAACAAATAATTAACGGATATAGAAAACGACATAAATAATTTTTAAATGGTCGATGGTACTATCACTTTTAATTGTTAAAATATCCGGTGGTAAAAGAATAGTAATATACGGTATTGCACAGTAACATACGGTATTGCACAGTGTTTCGTATTATTAAACTGATAAAGTAGTTATCATACAATATTGGACTTTATTGTTACATGCACAATAATTCATATTATTAAACTGATAATTGTCACAGTAGCATATGCACAGTAATTCACATTATTGAATCAATAATTGTCATGACACAGTAACGTATTCTTTCTTTTACATACTTTCTGCATTATTGTTATATCTATTATGATGTTATTTAAACAGTTGTATTTCATTAATTAATTGACTTGATATATAACTCAGAGAGCCAACTACACTGTATTTATAACAATTAGTCATAATAATGAATAAGTGTGAATTATTGTTGAATAATTGAATTGATAAAGTTATTTGTTTATAATATAAAGTTAGATGATATAAAATGAATGGTATAGATTAAAGATAATGTAGAATTTGAAGTGCATGATGTAGATTAAAAGATGATCTTTAAATGAATGGTTTAAATTAATAAAATCTTAACAGATGAAATAAATGGTATAGACTAAAGATAATATAGAATTTGAAATTGATGGTGTAGATTAAAAGATGATCTTTAAATAAATGAGTTAGATTAAAGAAATCTTAAAAGATGAAATGAATGGTATGGATTAAACATTATCTTGAAATGAACAGTTTGGATTAAATTAGAAAATCTTGATTGTGATAAGATTTTTTACTATAAATAGAGGCCTTAACTTAAGGATTTTTCATAAACTTCCTTACTTGTTCTTTCTTTTACTCTCTAGATACTTCTTGTGTAAGTTATCTCTAAGTGTGCTTAAGTCATCTTGAGTATTTGTGAAGATCTATAAGTGAACGAATACTGCTCAAGTTAATCAACCTCATTTAAATCAATATCCAGTCACGTGTTTGTCGACGCCGGGATTTTCGTCGTTTTGTTTTTTAATAATTAAAATGCCCTTTCCAATTTTAGCTTTTTGAATTAAATGTGATTTTGAAAAGGGTCGGCTTAATGTCGACGGGTTTTGAAAGATCGATTTCTTTATGAGCCAATTGACCAGAGCCGCCAGTTGGTATATTTGAAATGGATGTACCAACTCATCCGAATTTTGTTTTCGTAATCGCTGGCTCATATGTGACTCCGAGTTAATTGGTCCGCAAACCGAGATTCATAGAGTTCGAGGGTTTGCTTAAGCGAGGGGAAGGTGTTAAGCACCCCCCGACTTCCGTGAAAACACGGTTACCGCAATCTCGATGTTTTCCTATCCTTTTAAATCCTAAAACATGTGTGTGTGTGTGTGTGCCTAAATGAATGTTTGTGGTGATTTTTTCGCGTAAAAATTGCTTTGATTTTATAGGGCAAATGTGTTTTATCGAGAAAGTGTTTTAGACGTCTTTTGACCCAAATGACAAGGCTTCGCTTTTTATAATGAAGATTGATTTTAATTTCGAAAACGATGAGGTTTTTTATTAGATGTCTTTTTAGAAAGCAATAGTTTTTAAACTTTTGTCAAATAGGAATCGAGACTGTACATTGCCTTCTAACAGTAAATTCAAATAAAATGAGGGCAACTTCTAGAACTCTTTAACCCTATGCACAAAGTTTAATGAAAACATTTATTTATTTTTCGAAAACATCTTTTATGACATTTCAAAACCAAATATAGCCTTTTCGTCAAACAAGGATCAAAGTTTCGCCAAAACTCTTTACTTTTAAAACCTCGTGTATCTAATATCCTAATTTGATTCTTTTTAGAAGATCTTTATCGTTTGCTTTATTTTTTTGGAAAATCGTTTTGTGTCGTAAATCAAAATAAGCATTCAAAACGTGTCGGGGTTATCCATGGGCATGTGAGCCATCCAGACAACCCCAAACACCCACAATCACATATCTTTATTATTACGGGGCCTTAACCCGACCATGATTGGTATCGCTTTAAGGCCCGATATTACATATATACAACCGTGCATCCTATCTAATGATTACATACACCAAAAAATGTCCATCATCGGGATTTTACCACGAGAATCTCCTCCCCAGGCTCACATTCATCAAAATCATTGCACAACCAACACTACGACCAATCTAACAATACTAACTCATTACGGTATCATATGCGTCACAAATCTCAATGCCAATACTACAACTATCTATGAACTCAACGAATGATATATCACCGTACGGATGTCATCGGGGCATTAGGAGTAAGTTACGTTCCAATGGAACCCTCGCTAACGACCCCTAACCCACGGATCATCATCAATATAACAACATGCCATGATACACAACCCAAAACACAACATTATCACATTAATACGAACAAGAAAATATCAAAAGAAAACCCTTTTTACCTTGCAAAATGCCGATCAAAGCTTCTTATTTCACAAATCGGACAACACCACAAGAACACTCGACTAACTAGCAAGAAAATACAAATATTTCACTCAAATCTAACCAAGAACAACACTCTTTTTCTCTCCTCCCGCGAGCTTTCTCTCTCTAAAACTCCCTAATTTATTCTCTTCTCCTTCCTCTCGGGTGGAAATGGCCGATCTATAGGGTTCAGTAGGCAGCCTCAGATGCATCTGCGGCTGGGTTGCTAGCCGTCCGCGCCGAATCCTCGGCTGCCGTGCGTTGTCTCCTTGAGTCGCGCACTGTCCCTTTTGTCGGTGGCCACAGGTGCATCCGCGGCTGTCCGGCTTGCTTTCCTCGATTTTCGTGCCACGCGGTCTTAATTCGCCAATTTCTGCTGTATTAATTTGGGAGACTGTTACTTGATGTAGAAATTGCTATTTGTGCGTGGGAGGCTGTTACTTGAGACCCCCGAACATCGTAAGCGTAGTGACCATTAGTCGTTTTTTGTGATCAAATCAGGTTCTTCTGGATCGACTGTTTGCCTTGCCTAAAGTGATCGGATGCTCGTTGTCCGTTGTGGCGGCTTTGACCGTAAATCGTTGGGGTGGCTTCGTGTTGGGGTCCACCTTCCTTTTCGCATGTCGGGTCAAATGACAATTTTGCCCTCCTGTCAGGGTTAGTACAAAAGTGCAAAATTTGGGTGTCTACAGTGTTAAGGTAATAAATATCATCTTCTTTCATATTATATTATTTAAACTTACCACGGTAAAGGGTATCATTCTTTTCATCATCATAAATGGATATTACTTTCTTTCTTACTATAATGGATTATCATTTTTTGATTCTCGAAAATAATATCGTTTTTTTCTTACTCATAAGATGTGCCATTTATTTCCATGTATTAATTTGTGGGAATAATCTTTCGTCGCGGATTACCGCCTGTTGGTGAATAATCTTTCGTATTCATTCCTTATTAATCTCTGAGAATAATTTTACTGTACGGATTACCGCCTGTTTGGTGAATAACTCTTCGTATTCAATTTTTATTAAATTGTGGGAATAACCTTACGGCGCGGATTACCACCTGTTGGTGAATAATCTTTCGTATTCATTCTTTATTAATCTCTTAGAATAAGTTGACTACGCGGATTACCGCATATTTGGTGAATTACTCTTTATATTCATTTCTTATTTATCTCTTGTGTGACACCCCCAAATCTGGGCCCACACAGCCCAAACTTGAGTTGTCAAAAGACTACAACAAAATTATTATAAGGTAATACAATACAGGGAATAATAATACACAACTAAGTCTTCACTATTATTGTCACACTAGTTTACAACACGTGAAGACTATAATAGCTATCCCTCGGACTCTCACTCCATTCACCGGCTAGACCCAACTACGTTCTCATCTCCTGTTGAAAAATAATGGAACAAAAGAAAGGGTGAGCTCAAATAGCTCAGTAAGAAATATCATGACTAAGATAATGACGAATAATTTATCATTAGCCTTCAACAGTTGAGTTCTTGATAGAATACTATTATATCAAAAACTGCAGTTAAATTCTTGAACAATGTTCAGAATAATAATAGCAGCGGAATGAACAATCTATTAGAAAAATAATGCAGACTATTATGTCCACTCGCTTCTCTTTTTAGTAAAAACATCATCAACTTTTATCATCTGAAATACCATTAGTCATGATAATAAAAATTCACAGTTCATGATCATAATCATGCAAATCAACAATTCATCTTTGCACTACGGGCCAAAGATATTCAATATAGCACCAGCGGTCATGATTATACCAGATTCAGCCTTTGGTCATAATCATACCAAACAACAGTTCATCTATGCACTACGGGCCAAAGAGAACTTTCAATATAATACCAACGGTCATGATTATACCAGATTCAGCCTTTGGTCATAATCATACCAAACAACAGTTCATCTATGCACTACGGGCCAAAGAGAACTTTCACCATGTGCCATAAAAGACAACGAACAGATGTATCGCCTTTAACCTAGTATATCGCCTTTAACCTATCATTTGTTCAACAATTATATCACATCTGTGCCCCCCGCCACAGATATTTACAACAACTTGATTCTTGACGATTAATACAAATAACAGTGATACAAATGATGAACAGAAGAAACATGATAAACAATAAGTATTAGAAGTTTACTTTTTGCAGATTCAAATAATGTCCAAATTGTCAACATGATGTGGAGTGAAATTTAAAAATGATATTCAAGATCCACAGTTCAGAATAACGGTTATAGTTCAATAGAAAGATTCAACAAATAGGAAGGTTTAGTTGAAATGATAAAGTGCAACTATTATGGAACATATAATATTTTCAGGAATTATAGAAGCAATAGTTCCATAATAAGTTTTGATTTAGGTGTATGAAAGAAAATAATATCCCTTACCGTAGCAGGTTTGATTAACAAGAGGTGAAGGAAATTAATATCCCTTACCATAGTAAGTTTGAATAATGGAAGATGAAAAAGATGGTATCCCTTATAAGTATAAAGGAAAATAATATCACTTACGAATATGAAAGAAAATGATATTACAAACGAATATGAAATAAAAGTGTCATGTGGTAATTCGTGTAAATAAATTATTTTCATACGAGACAAGTAAAAAGGGTTATTCACCAACATGCGGTAATCCGCACCGTAAGGTTACTCCCATCAATTTGAATATGAAGAGTTATTCACCAAACATGCGGTAATCCGCGCCGTAAGGTTATTCTCAGAAATTAATAAGGAATGAATACGATAAGTTATTCACCAACAGGCGGTAATCCGCGCCGTAAGGTTATTCCCACAATTTAATACATGAAAATAAATGGCACAAGAAAGAAACGATATTATTTTCGAGAATCAAAGAATGATAATCCATTACCGTGGTAAGTTTAAATAATAGAAGATGATATTCCAAAAAAATGTCATTCCTTACCTTAACACGTTACTGGATATTGATTTAAATGAGGTTGATCAACCTATATATTTATAATAAAATTAGTAATTACCATATATAAATTTTAAAGTGTATGATAACTCGTATAATGTGAATTATCAAAATTATATATATTTAACATAATTTTTGTAGTATAATATAACTACGTTTAAATAATTTTTAAAATAATATTCCAAAATAAATCTTCCAAAGAAAGATTTTTAAAAATGAATCTTCTTAAAGAAGAATTTTCTAAAGGAAGATTTGTGAATACCGTGAAAAATAAGAATTTATGAAATTACTACTCTTTAATAAAAGACTTACTTGAAAAATTTCTGCACTCCTTTTGGCTTTCAAACACTCAAAATAGCCTTACTATTCTCAGAGAAAACTCATAAAATTCTTATAGAAAAATTTTATGTTTTAGTTGTGATTTTTCTATTCAGTTGAGCAAACTATTTATAGAAGAAAATAAGTTCCTATACATGGTAGGTGGGGGTAGGTAAGCCGGCTGCTGCTCGCCAGCAGCAGCAGCCTCGTGCTGCAAATTTTTTTTCCAACTTCACCAACTCATGTGGGCCCCACCAATGGGTCCACATGTTTCTTACTATTCACGTTACTATTCACATTACTATTCACATTAAAATAATAATTAATTAATTTATTTATTTTATTTATTTATTTATATTTATTCTTCCTGTGGGTCCAACATATAAAATAAAATAATGCTACAACAATAATAAACACGTTACAGATTATTATTAATTTAATAATATAAATTACAGTGTATTGGCTACTGTGACAATTATTAGGTTCAATAATTTTAAAAACAGTGCAGTAACAATTATTGACTCAATGATATAAAATACAATGTAATGAAAATTATTGAATCAATAATGCAAAATACTGTGTAGCAACAATTATTGAATTGATAACATAAAATATTATGCAGTGACAAATATTGATGAAATGATGCGCAACAGATACGGTGTCAATTATCAGACTAATGATATGAGACACTGTGCAATACCTGTAGAGTACCGTGTGCTTCAAAAAAAATACCATAAATTACCGTATGCTACTATCCTTTTATTTACGGTATTTTAACAGTTAACACTGTTGACTATTTTTATTTAAAAATGTTACTTCTGTCGTTTTCTATATCCGACAAATATTCCGTTGTGGGTCCACCAATAATTAGTTATTTCAGCGCCGTCGTACGGCTCGAATATTCCCCAACAAAACGAATATTTCCCGACAAAACGAATATTGTCCGACAAAATAAAATTTGCACATAACATCCTTAACTTTCAATTTCGTCAATTTAACCACTTACTGTTTCAAGAAAAAATATATATAAAGAAAAATTAAATTTTATATTTCATAAAATTCGGGGTCTTACATCTTGTGGAAATAATTTGTTTACACGAATTATCACATGACACTTTTATTCCGTATTCGTTTATAATATTATTTTCTTTCATATTCGTAAGTGATATTATTTCCCTTTATACTCATAAGGGATACCATCTTTTTTCATTTTCCATTATTCAAACTTGCTATGGTAAGAGATATTAATTTTCTTCACCTTTTGTTAATCAAACCTGCTACGGTAAGGGATATTATTTTATTTCATACACCTAAATCGAAACTTATTATGGAACGATTGTTTCTATAATTCCTGAAAATATTATATGTTCCATAATAGTTACACTTTATCATTTCAATTGAACCTTCCTATTTACGTGAACCTTTATATTGAACTGTAACCATTATTCTGAACTGTGAATCTTGAATATTATTTTTGAATTGCACTCCACATCATGTTGACAATTTGGACATTATTTGAATCTGCACAAAGTAACTTCTGATACTTATTGTTTATCATATTTCTTCTGTTCATCATTTATATCATTCTAATCATCCAAAATCAAGTTGTTGTGAATATCTGTGGCCGGGGGCACAGATGCGATATAATTGTTGAATAAATGATAGGTTAAAGGCGATATAATAGGTTAAAGGCGATACATCTGTTCGGTGTCTTTTATGGCACGTGGTGAATGTTCTCTTTGGCCCGTAGTGCAAAGATGAACTGTTGTTTAGTATGATTATGACCAAAGGCTGAATCTGGTATAATCATGACCATTGGTGTTACATTGAATATGTGACACCCCCAAATCTAGGCCCACACAGCCCAAACTTGAGTCGTCAAAAGACTACAACAAAATTATTACAATGAAATACAACGTACAACAATACAGTGGATAATACAACACAACTAAGTCTTCATTATTATTGCCACACTATTTTATAACACGTGAAGACTATGATAGCTATTCCCGCACTTTCACTCCATTCCCCGGCTAGACCCCGTTACGTTCTCATCTCCTGTTGAAAAATAATGGAACGAAAAGAAATGGTGAGCTCAAATAGCCCAATAAAGAATATCATGACTAAGATAATGACGAATAAATTATCATTAGTCTTCAACAGTTGAGCTCTTGATAGAATACAATAGACTAGAAGGTTTATATCAAAAACTGCAGTTAAATTCTTGAACAATGTTCAGATCAATAATAGCAGCGGAATGAGCAATCTATTAGAAAAATAATGCAGACTATAATGTCCACTCGCCTCTCTTTTTTGTAAAAATATCATCAACTTTTATCATCTGAAATGCCATTAGTCAAGATAATACAACTTCACAGTTCCTGGTCATAATCACGCAGATCAACAGTTCATCTTTGCACTACGGGCCAAAGACATTTAATATAACACCAACGATCATGATTATACCAGATTCGACCTTTGGTCATAATCATACCAACCAACAGTTCATCTTTGCACTACGGGCCAAAGAGAACATTCACCACGTGTCATAAAAGACACCGAACAGATGTATCGCCTTTAACCTAGTATATCGCCTTTAACCTATCATTTGTTCAACAATTATATCACATCTGTGCCCCCGGCCACAGATATTCACAACAACTTGATTCTTGATGATTAATACAAATAACAGTGATACGAATGATGAACAGAAGAACATGATAAACAATAAGTATCGGAAGTTTACTTTGTGCAGATTCAAATAATGTCCAAATTGCTAACATGATGTGGAGTGAAATTTAAAAATGATATTCAAGATCCACAGTTCAGAATAACGATTACAGTTCAATAGAAATGTTCAGAAAATAGGAAGGTTCAGTTGAAATAATGAAATTCAACTATTATGGAACATATAATATTTTCAGGAATTATAGAAGCAATAGTTCCATAATAAGTTTCGATTTAGGTGTATGAAAGAAAATAATATCCCTTACCGTAGCAGGTTTGATTAACAAAAGGTGAAGGGAATTAATATTCCTTACCATAGTAGGTTTGAATAATGGAAGATGAAAAAGATGGTATCCCTTATGAGTATAAAGGAAAATGATATCACTTACGAATATGGAATAAAAGTGTCATGTGATAATTCTTGTAGACAAATTATTTCCACACGAGACAAATAAAAAGGGTTATTCACCAACAGGCGGTAATCCGCGCCGTAAGGTTATTCCCATCAATTTGAATACGAATAGTTATTCACCAAACAGGCGATAATCCGCGCCGTAAGGGTATTCACATCAATTTGAATACGAAGAGTTATTCACCAAACAGGCGATAATCCGCACCGTAAGGTTATTCTCAAAGATTAATAAGGAATGAATACAAAAGGTTATTCACCAACAGGCGGTAAACCGCGCCGTAAGGTTATTCCCACAATTTAATACATAGAAGTAAATGGCACAAGAAAGAAATGATATTATTTTCGAGAATAAAAGAATGTTAATCTCTTCCAGTAAGAAAGAAAATAATATCTATTTATGGTGATGAAAAGAATGATACCCTTACTGTAGTAATTTAGAATATAAAAGAAGATGATATTCCTTACCACAGTAAATTTAAGAGTGTGAAAAGAATAATATTCCTTACCTTAACACGTGACTGGATATTGATTTAAATGAGGTTGATCAACCTATATATTTATAATAAAATTAGTAATTACCACATATAAATTTTAAAGTGTATAATAACTCGTATAATATGAATTATCAAAATTATATATATTTAACATAATTTTTGTAGTATAATATAACAACTTTAAAATAGTTTTTAAAGTAATATTCCAAAATAAATCTTTCAAAGAAAGCTTTTAAAAATGAATCTTCTCAAAGAAGAATCTTCTAAAGGAAGATTTGTGAATACCGTGAAAAATAGGAATAAATGAAATTACTACTCTTTAATAAAAGACTTACTTGAAAAATTCCTGCACTCCTTTTGGCCTTCAAACACTCAAAATAACCTTACTATTCTCAGACAAAACTCATAAAATTCTTATAGAAAAAATTTATGTTTTAAGTGTGATTTTTCTATTCAACTGAGCAAGCTATTTATAGGAGAAAAGATGGTACTATGCGCGGTAGGTGAGGCACACCAATGCTGAATTCGTTCAGCACGTTTTCTGTAAAATATATTTTCATATAAAACAAAATCTTATTATAATATTCATAATAAAACAAATAACTTTATATATTATATTGTCTAATAAAACAAACAACTTTATATATTATATTGTCTAATAAAACAAACAACTTTATGAATATATTATAATAATCAAATTACCAAATAATACTATCATAGTAATAATTCATAATAATGCAACAACTACTATGCCAATTATTAGGTTCAATAATTTTTAACTACAGTGCATCAACAATTATTGATTCAATGATATGAAATACAGTGTAATGATAATTATTAAATCAATAATGCAAAATACTGTGTAACAACAATTATTGAATTGATAACATAAAATATTATGGAGCGATAATTATTGATGAAATGATGTGCAACAGTTACGGTGTCAATTATCAGATCAATAATATAAGACACTGCGCAATACCGTGTGCTACTGTAGAGTACCGTGTGCTACAGAAAATACCATAAACTACCGTATGCTACTATTCTTTTATCACCGATATTTTAACAGTTAACACCGTTGACTATTTTTATTTAAAAATGTTACTTCTGTCGTTTTCTATATCCGACAAATATTCCGTTATGGGTTCCACCAATAATTAGTTATTTCGGCGCCGTCGTACGACACGAATATTATATTGCGCCGTCGTACGGGCAAAACGAATATTCCCCGACAAAAAGAATATTGTCCAACAAGGTATAATTTGCATGGAACATCCTTAACTTTTAACTTTGCCAATTTAACCACTTACTGTTTTATGAAAAAAATATATATATATGAAAAAATTAAATTTTATATTTCATAAAATTCGGGGTCTTACAGAATATCTTTGACCCGTAGTGCAAATATGAACTGTTGTTTGGTATAATTATGACCAAATGCTGAATTTGGTATAATTATGACCGTTGGTGTTATATTGAATGTCTTTGGCCCGTAATGCAAAGATGAACTGTTGATCTGCATGATTATGACCAGGAACTGTAAATTTTTATTATATTGACTAATGGTATTTCGGAAGATAAAAGTTGATGATGTTTTTCCTAAAAGGAGAAGCGAGTGGACATTATAGTCTGCATTATTCTTCTAATAGATTGTTCATTCCGCTGCTATTATTGATCTGAACGTTGTTCAAGAATTTAACTGCAGTTTTTGATATAAACCTTGTAGTCTATTGTATTCTATCAAGAACTCAACTGTTAAAGGCTAACGATAATTTACTCGTCATTATCTTAGTCATGATATTATTTACTAGGTTATTTGAGCTCACCCTTTCTTTTTGTTCCATTATTTTTCAACAGGAGATGAGAACGTAACTGAGTCTAGCCGGGGGATGGAATAAGAGTCCGAGGGATAGTTATCGTAGTCTTCACGTGTTGAAAAATAGTGTGATAATAATAGTGAAGACTTAGTTGTGTATTATTATACATTGTACTGTTGAACGTTGTACTACTTTGTAATAATTTTGTTGTAGTCTTTTGACAACCCAAGTTTGGGCTGTGTGGGCCCAGATTTGGGGGCGTCACACCAAACAATAGTTTTTCTTTGCCCCTGGCCAAAGAGAACATTCATCACATGTCCTTATCATTCGACCAAAGACACCCAACAATTATATTGCCTTTATCCTATATCGCCTTTAACATATCATTTATGCCCCAGGCCACATATATTCAGAATAACCTGATACTTGATGATTAAAATAACAACAGGGATATAAATAATGAACAGAAGAAACAAGATAAACAATAACATGAGGAGTTAACAATTAACTTTGTCCATATTCAAATAATGTTCAAATTATCAACATGATATATAGAAAAAAATTGTTCAAGTCCAAGAGTAATGTCCAAGATTCATACGGAGAAGTTCAACGGTAAGGTTTACGGTACAAGGAATTAGTCAAAACTATTCACAGTTCAAATAAAATTCCACAGTTCAAAAGTTCAAGGTCCATAAGTTCACAGTTCAAATAAATGTCTACAGTTCAAAAGTTCGAAGTCCATAAGTTCACAGTTCAAATATGACGATGGAAATTTA
Source organism: Hedera helix (assembly GCA_947179155.2). Taxonomy (NCBI): domain Eukaryota; kingdom Viridiplantae; phylum Streptophyta; class Magnoliopsida; order Apiales; family Araliaceae; genus Hedera; species Hedera helix. The sequence continues at coordinate 43,366,502 of OX359269.1, forward strand.
ATAGGTATGTTCTTGTCAAATGGTATTAGATGAAGTACAAACTATTAAGGAAATATTAATGAATTATTAATTCAAGAATTTTCACCGTTTAATAATATTAGAGATACAAATGAAATATTTTCTTACAGTAGTAAATTTAAGTGATAGAAGATGAAAAAGATGGTATTTCTTATAAATAAAAAAGAAAATGATATCCCTTTATGATGATGAAAATAATGATATCCCTTGCCGTAATAAGTTTAAGAGCTTGAAAAAAAAATGATATCTCTTATCTTATCTCGTGACAACTTTTATGAGGTTGATCAACCTATATGTATATTCATAATTTAATTTAGTAAGTAACACATACCAATTTTTTGTATATGAAATCATCAAAACGACTATATAAATATATTTCAAAATAATTTTTAAAGAAAATAATTTTTCAAAGTAAAATATTTCAAATGAAGTTTTTCAAAATAAATCTTCTAATAGAAGAGTCTTCTAAATGAAGAGTTATAAACTGATGTGTGTGTGAGTGTTTATATAACTTTTAAAAGAAAAACTTACTTGAACAATACTTGTACCCTTCTAGATCTTCAACGCTTAAGGTAATTTTAATATACTTATGGAGACACTTATACTAAGAAATATCTAGAGAGTGGAAAGAAGATTGAGTGATGAATGTATAAAACTCTTTACGTTAAGCCCCCTATTTATAATCAGAGCCTAACCAACTTTTCCACACACACGTTACACATTTTAATCTCATCTTTTAATCTGAATCATTCATCAACCAACACACGTTTCACACTTTAATCTACACCGCTCAATGGCTATCATGCGTTTTACGCCTACATGTGTTACACATTTACGTGTGTTACACACTTACACGTGTTGCACACGTACACGCGTTACACATTTTCATATTATTTTATTGATTTAATATCTCAATTATTAAACATACCGTGTTTTTCAAATAATAAATCTGTCTAACTGTTTAATACCTGTGACTACTACTATAACAATTATTGGCCCAATAATGCAAGATGCTGTGTATTATGACAATTATTAATTCAATGATATGTAACACTGTGCAATCAATAATGTAAAATATTATGTAATGACAATTATTGATTTAATAATGTAAAATGTTGTGTACTGACAATTATAGATGAAATACTGTGTAATAGCCACTTTATCAGTTCAATAATTTAAATACTATGCAATACCATGATATACAGTAAAATATCGCGTGCTATAGTAAAATATCATATGTTATCATACTTTTATCGTTGGGTATTTTAACAATTAAAAGTGATAATACCGTTGACTATTTTTATTTAGAAAGGTTACTACTGTCACTTTCTTCATCCGACAATATTTCGTTGTGGGGTCCACACATAACTGAATATTTCGGCGCCGTCGTACGAATATTTCTTGACATAACGAATATTTTCCGACAGAACGTGTGACGCCCCCAAATCTGGGCCCACACAGCCCAAACTTGAGTCGTCAAAAGACTACAACAAAATTATTACAACAAAGCACAACGTACAACAATACAGTGTATAATAATACACAACTAAGTCTTCACTATTATTGCCACACTATTTTACAAAACGTGAAGACTATGATAACTATTCCTCGGACTCTCACTCCATTCCCCGGCTAGACCCTGTTATGTTTTCATCTCCTGTTGAAAAACAATGGAACAAAAGAAAGGGTGAGCTCAAATAGCCCAGTAAAGAATATCATGACTAAGATAATGACGAATAAATTATCATTAGTCTTCAACAGTTGAGTTCTTGATAGAATACAATAGACTACAAGGTTTATATCAAAAACTGCAGTTAAATTCTTAAACAACGTTCAGATCAATAATAGCAGCGGAATGAGAAATCTATTAGAAGAATAATGCAGACTATAATGTCCACTCGGTTCTCTTTTTAGGAAAAACATCATCAACTTTTATCATCTGAAATATCATTAGTCAAGATAATACAAATTCACAGTTCCTGATCATAATCATGCACATCAACAGTTCATCTTTGTACTACGGGCCAAAGATATTCAATATAGCACCAACGGTCATGATTATACCAGATTCAGCCTTTGGTCATAATCATACCAAACAACAGTTCATCTTTGCACTACGGGCCAAAGAGAACATTCACCACGTGCCATAAAAGACACCGAACAGATGTATCGCCTTTAACCTATTATATCGCCTTTAACCTATCATCTGTTCAACAAATATATCACATCTGTGCCCCCGGCCACAGATATTCACAACAGCTTGATTTTTGGATGATTAGAATGATATAAATGATGAACAGAAGAAATAGGATAACAATAAGTATCGGAAGTTTACTTTGTACAGATTCAAATAATGTCCAAATTGTCAACATGATGTGGAGTGAAATTTAAAAATGATATTCAACATCCACAGTTCAGAATAACGGTTACAATTCAATAGAAAGGTTCACGTAAATAGGAAGGTTCAGTTGAAATAATGAAGTTCAACTATTATGGAACATATAATATTTTCAGGAATTATAGAAGCAATAGTTCCATAATAAATTTCGATTTAGGAGTATGAAAGAAAATAATATCTCTTACCGTAGCAGGTTTGATTAACAAAAGGTGAAGGAAATTAATACAAAGGGTTATTCACCAACAGGCGGCAATCCGCTCCGTAAGGTTATTCCCACAATTTAATAGAATTTGAGTACAAAGAGTTATTCACCAAACAGGCGGCAATCCGCTCCGTAAGGTTATTCTCAGAGATTAATAATGAATGAATACGAAAGGTTATTCACCAACAGGCGGCAATCCGCTCCGTAAGGTTATTCCCACAATTTAATACATGGAAATAAAAGGCACGTCTTATGAGTAAGGAAGAAACAATATTATTATCGAGAATCAAATAATGATAATCCCTTACCATAGTATGTTTGAATAATGGAAGATGAAAAAGATGGTATCCCTTACCTCAACACGTGACTGGATATTGATTTAAATGAGGTTGATTAACTTGAACAGTACACGTATACTTATAGATCTTCACAAATACTCAAGATGACTTAAGCACACTTAGAGAGAACTTTCACAAGAAGTATTTAGAGAGAGAAAGAAAGAACAAGTAAGGAAGTTTATGAAAAATCCTTAAGTTAAGGCTTCTATTTATAGCCAAAAATCTTATCATTCATTTAATCTAAACCATTCATTTAAAGATCATCTTTTAATCTACACCATCCATTTCAAATATCATATTATCTTTAATCTACACCATTCATTTCATATCACCTAATAATCACCTAACTTTATATTATAAACAAATCAATTTAATTATTCAACAATAATTCACACTTTAATCTACACCATTCATTTCATATCACCTAATAATCACCTAACTTTATATTATAAACAAATCAATTCAATTATTCAACAATAATTCACACTTTAATCTACACCATTCATTTCATATCACCTAATAATCACCTAACTTTATATTATAAACAAATAACTTTATCAATTCAATTATTATGACTAATTGTTATAAATACAGTATAGTTAGCTCTTAGATATCAAGTCAATAAATTAATGAAATACAACTGTTTAAATAACATCATAATAGAGATAACAATAATGTAAAATAAGGCATACGTTACTGTGTAATGACAATTATTGATTCAATAATGTGAATTACTGTGCATATGTTACTGTGACAATTATTAGGTTCAATAATTTTAAAAACAGTGCAACAACAATTATTGACTCAATGATATAAAATACAGTGTAATGACAATTATTAAATCAATAATGCAAAATACTGTGTAACAACAATTATTGAATTGATAATATAAAATATTATGCAGTGACAATTATCGATGAAATGATGCGTAACAGTTACGGTGTCAATTATCAGACCAAAAATATGAGACACTATGCAATACCGTGTGTTACTGTAGAGTACCGAGTGCTACAGAAAATACCAATAACTATCGTATGCTACTATTCTTTTATCACCGGTATTTTAACAGTTCCGTTGACTATTTTTATTTAAAAAGGTTATTTCTGTCGTTTTCTATATCCGACAAATATTCCGATGTGGTCCACCAATAATTTGTTATTTCGGCGCCGTCGGACCAAACGAATATTCCCCGACCAAACGAATATTGTCCGACAAAATAAAATTTGCACATAACATCCTTAACTTTTAACTTTATCGATTTAACCACTTACTGTTTCAAAAAAATATATATATGAAGAAAAATTAAATTTTGTATTTCATAAAATTCGGGGTCTTACATATTATAATAGAAATTTTAATGATAAACTAATGAAATTATGTTGCTATATTGAAAACGTTATGGCATTTTATATTATCCTCAATAATTTTTTTATAAAATAAAAATATAAAATAATACAATATTCTTAACCCATATCAGTTATATCACTTTTGTTCTTAACTATTTGAGTGCGAACATATAATATTTTCCACTAATGTTAATTGTTTTTATTTTATTTAAATGAATGTGTAATAAAATAGAAGTAAAGAATAAATAAAATTTAAGGTATGACAATAGAAAAAGGGATTCCCATTCCTACAACTTCCCGGAAAGAATCACGGGCTACAAATCACTATTGAACTCGCGTTTCTTTCTCTAACCGAGTTCGATTTCTATCTCTAATCGATTCTATGGAAGACATTTTCGATTCTTCCTTAAAACTAGAAGATAGCCACCTCAAGGAAGGTTTCAAAGAAGGTTACAAGGACGGTTTAGTTTCTGGGAAAGACGAGGGTCGCGAGGTGGGTCTCAAATCTGGTTTTGAGATTGGTGAGGAATTAGGGTTTTACAGAGGCTGTATTGATGTTTGGAAATCTGCAATTCAACTAGACTGCGCATGTTTTTCTGGCCGGGTTCAAAAAGGCATCAAACAAATGGACGAGTTGGTACAAAAGTATCCGTTTTCCGACCCGGAAGATGAGTATGCTAGTGATATTATGGATTCTCTCAGGTTGAAGTTTAAAGCTATATGTGCGACGTTGAATGTGAAATTGGAGTATAATGGCTACCCAAAAGCCTCTGGGAATGTAGAGTTTTGATTTGAGTTTTAGTTGCTTTGATTGAGCTCTAAACATGTTGTTTATTAATGCATCGAATTTATTTTCCTGTTTACATGTATTTGGGGTTGTAATTGTTCTTGATAGTATAAAAGTGAAGCTTTGTTGATTTCTTAGCTGCTTAAATTTAGTCTTTTTAGTACTTGGTTGATTAAGAAAAAATTGCATTCACACTACATCTCATGACAGAAGTATAATTTCAAGTTTAATTTTCTGATTATCAATTCTGTTGGTAGAAAACCTATAGGATGGTAGAAGCATTGTACTGACTAGGCTACAAGATGAGTACAGCGTTTGATGATGAACATTTTAAAGTGGATTGTGACCGCAGCAGTATGGAATAGTCCATGAATGCGTTTTCAAAGGTGAGATAATTCTCTCTGTATCTTTCGGATTTTTCATTTGTACCCAAGCTCTATGAATATGATTTTCCAATGTTGTTTTTATCTATAAGTGGAATCTCAAAATTACAAGAGCATGAAAAGACCAGCTCTGGGTTAATTACCAATGGTTAGGGATATTTGATGACCAATCATTTGCTTCTTATGCTTAGTGGGGGAGTAATTTTCTCATTTGATCTTAAATCAGACTTTTACATTTCAATATTGCATCCTCGGCCTGCATCATAGTGTGTCAACGTTTTACTCATAAAGCAACAGTATTTACACATATGCTGATGGTCCAAAAGGGGTTGAGCCTTCATGTGCATCCTTTGCTAGGTTCACCAATCAACACATCCACTTGTTTTCCAAAAGTAACAAAGCAAAAGAGATGAAATGGGAATGGAAGAATAAATTCGAAAGTGAATGACAGAAGAGGGACAGAAAGAAGAGAGAGATGGGTTAACCAAATTAAGGTAGTAAGACTTCCTAGAGAAAGATTACAATTTTATAACTAATATCTAAACCACTTGAATTCTACGAAGTTGAAAATTGCACTGAATGAAATTATTTTTTAGCTCTGCCTCTACTGCACCTAGTTTGCAATTATGTTTGTGGGCATAGTAACTTTGTTTTCAGGCCAATCTAAACTTCTATGTAAAAATTATTTTTTAGCTCTACTGCACCAAGTTTGCAATTCTGATTAATTTTTTGTTGTATGTCATTATTTGAACAGATATATTCTTTGTTTATGTTTTTCAAAAGGTTATGTTGACAGAGTTACATGCGACCTAGTACTGACTAATCTTATCACAACCTAAGGTAAAATGCCTATATTCCATACTTTGGCTTCTCAATCTTGTGAAGATCATGGGTTGTTAATTATTTATTTTGACTACTTGGGCATAATTTGGTTTGCAAGTAGACAATATATGAAGAGCTCCTCAGTATTCCTTCCATTGCAGTTGACAATATATGAAGTTTTGACATTTTATGAGGAACTCTTGGACCCTGAAATTCTTTTTCATGCTTTAATGTTTATAATAAAGCAATAACATTTATAAAGTCGGGGTTTTGTGGAAATATTAGAAGTGATCAAACATATTAGTAGGCCTTGAGTAGAATTGTGTAAAGTTCTATCGGAATGAGGGAATGTAATTTCCTAGCTATCGTGGATTAGTTGTTGCATCGTTTCTTGATTCAACTTTGTTAGAATAGATTCTGGTTAGGTTTGGAACCTGTTTTTGAAGCTGGCTGCAATAGCACTAGACTGGAATAGACAAATTGAATGGTTGCGCCATTAGATTATCTGCAACGGTGTTAATTATTTTTTTTTGCTAGGGTCGGTATAGGGATTATCAATCTATTAATATTAAGTTTTTGTATATGTCAGAAAATTGATTGTAAACTCAGATTTTAAGTATTTCAGTCCATTTTTCATTTTTAGTTCTTAAACTAGTATGAATGAGATTACTATCCTTGGGCAGGCAATAAAATCCTTCTTCATAGGAATCTCTTTCACTGATTATTGAGATTTCCATCAGCTCTTACGTCTACCTATGATGGGCTTTAATAGAATTAGATTGATAATGCCATCCCTATTGTCGATTCCTATCATCCATGATGCCTTGAGTTAGTGAATGGCTTTGGAGATAAATGGTGCAGGCTTAGTGTTTCAGATTTGTGTTGCATGTGGCATATGTGCAATTAAATGGAAGAAATGTTAGTCATCTTCTCCATTGTTTCATGTTGCCAGGTTACTCTGGCCTCTTCTTCTCACTTTTTCTAGAAGTATGGGTGATGCTTAGACTGATTGTGTATGTCCTTAATGTTGAAAAGGGGTTGCGTTTAGGAAGGGGCTCTCATTGGGACCCTCTTATTCTTTGGAGGGACTTTGATGGGAGAGCAACAAAAGGTATTTTGGAGTAGCAGTGTCTATGGTAGGACTAAAGATAAATTCTCGGTTCGTCGGCAATTCCCTTTCCTTGTTGGACTTCTTTGCAATGCACTCCTTCTGTGCAGAAAAAAAGTGCTACCTTTTTTTCATGACTTTCTTTTTCTTCTTCCTTTTTACTGGCTTCGGGATCCACCATCATAAAGAAAAAGTTTGGCATGTGGCACACTTGGACATAATTTCTTTAGTAATTGTTATTTCCACAAATAATTTTGATATTTTCACAAGTCTCCTCTCACATGAGTGTGAAATGATGCAGCTTGATCCAATGTCTCACTAGTTGGATCCAAATAAAGTCATTTAATTTCTTTGCAGTAATAGACTTCATTCATGTTTTCCCTATCCATAGTTGAAAATTTTAACATGGACGTTATCAAAGTTTCTTATGAATTACAGAACAACTGCTGTAATTCATTTTCTTGAAACCATCCATTCGGTTAGTTTACTTGTCAAAAATCAAATCTCACTAAAATATGTTTTCTTGCTGGTACTAAGCTATTCATGCCATAAATGACTACTTTCCTTTTGATTCTAGGTATTTTAGTCGTGGATGCTCTGATGTTTTTTTTCTTCTGTTGTTTATTTATAGGCTGGCTTCTAAAGGAATAGGTTGCAAATTTATGGTTCTTGCTACAAGAGCTTCTTCTTCAATGTTGTATGATTCCTAGAAAATGCAAGTCTTTTGGAATACCATGTTTGGAGCCGTTGGCCCCTGGAGGTATGTAATTGCTACTGTGTAGCTCAAAACACTTTTGTCATAGAAAAGAAACACTGGAGTTGTTCCTATCATTCTCACATGTTGTGCCCACATGCCTATTCCAATTGAGGTTACTATGATCAAGGTTTTTGAGTTAGTGGTCTAACACTTACGATCATTGTTGTGCATAGAAGTGGTTCGTACCTCTTGGCTTAGATATTTATTTCTCCAGAAAATTGTGAGAAGTTGCATACTTAGCTGTGAGTAAATGTTGTACAATGTACTTATATGTGGATTAAGCTAACTGAACTATCTGTGGTAGCCCTGAATATATAGAGGAGTTGTGTTGAATCCATCTTTCACATATGATATCTCTTTATTTATACTTCTTGTGCTAGTTTATGTGATTCTTTTTCTCTTTCTACCAAAGTTCCTTAAGTAGCCGTGATGTAATCGCCTACAACTGGTGTCATAAAAAATCATCTGGTTACCAAGTTTGATGTGGTTTTGTGTATTGGGTACCCTTGTTGTATGCAGGGTATATCCATACTAGTCCAAGCACCCTGCAATGGCAGTACCAAATAACTGTCTCTCTAATTTTATTTATTTATTGATCTCTTAAAAAAAAAAAAAGAGGAGAAATTCCTTTGGTCAAGTTCCAGTCAACATCATCATCTCCTGGTATGTTGTTAGGTTGATTTTAGCTGCTATATTAGGAAGTTCAATGGCTTTATTGTTTTTGGCTTTGATAAAAATGTCACCTGGATGTCTGCCGATATATTTTGAACAAATGGCACAGAAAGAATCCTCCTCTTTGTACCCTGACTACAGAACAAATTGCTACAGTAAATAATAGCCAGAACAGTGGCCTAGCACTGGTAATAAGTTGGATGCTATCTTCAGATTCTGGATGATTGTTGTCCCGGAATATAGGACCAAGCATCAAAAGTTTTAATATTGTTAGTTTTTCCTAGCATTTAATTTATCAACATAAATCGAAGAAAGAAAAGTTTTTTGTTGCTTTAAAACAACTAACTGGATGCTGATTACAGAAGGAATCTTAATTTGAGCTGGCAGCCATGGGTTCCTAATGGTGCAACCCTACCCAAACCCAACGTTCCAAGAACTGATTTGAAATTTGACATTTCACCAACCGTACATGGTTATAATCACAACAGACATCCCAGACACACTCACATTCTTGTTCTTTCTCTGGTTTTGTAGATTAGCACCTATTCCACTATTCATGAATATAACGAACCTTTGTCTATTCTACGATATGGTCAAAAAGGAAATTGGAATTATTGTCTTGTGCCATAGGCACCTTCATTTAACATTGATCCTTTTCACATCTCGGGTAAACTTTGTATGATACATGCAAGCATATTGATTATATTGTCTTGTGGCATAGGCACCTTCATTTAACATCGATCTTTTTCACATCTCTGGTAAACTTTGTATGATACATGCAAGCATATTGATTATATGTCGACGATGCATGAAATTGTTTTTAATTTCTGCACACAAAGTTGTCATTTTTTGCCTATATATTTGTATGTAACCACTATTCATTGCGGAGCCGTCATCATAACATTTTCCTATTTACGTGCATGGGGTGAATGATTTGATAGTTAACCAATTTAATTCTCCGGTTAAGATGAGTCAGCTGTGGGCCTACTATTTGTTTTCTGTGGCCTATTATTGCTGTTTGTCCTAGACAGGGCCCATTGCTAGAACCAAGTTTTGTGGATCACATGATCAGGCTGGGTTTCGTAAAAAAGTTGGGCAAAACAAATGGATCAGAATGCCTGAAAAGCGTAGTGTTGGATAGATATTATAGAAAGTTGTGCAACATTCAAACTTGATTTTATTAATTTTTCTCCAGAGTACATGTTATTAAATGTGTAGTTTACTTTTCATAGTACATTTTTCTCAGGTAAGAATTGCTCTGGTCTGTAGTTTTCATGCTCGCAGAGGGTGGTTATAAGAAGGCGTGCGTTGCTCTGCCCAATATAGTAAGTCAGAAATAAGTATTACTACATATCATTATTGTCATTAATTACTAATGCACATCAATAAACATGGACACAGAATATATATAACCGCAGTTTATTTTGGGACTTGAACAGAAGTAGTTAAATTTTGGTGCTTCCACTTGCACAATAAGAACATGGATTATTAATGATCACGTAGTTTTCACATTCAAACAATTGATCTGATTTGTGAAGTTAGTGAAACATGTTTCCTATCTCATGCAGTTTACGTATGTTTTAATACATTAATATTGCAGACACAATCACATTGCTTTGATCAAAGAAAGAATGACTTGGCTATTATATTGAAATTTGCAAACATGGCCAGGGTAGCTGATCACATGGGACTTAATATTAGGAGAGTGAGCTTGCATGTGGCCCTATCCCAACAGCCAAGACAGAGAATGTTGCCGAGAAAGCTGTATAATGTGCCATAGTTGTTTCCTTCTATGGTGGGGCTTCGCCGGATAAGGCTAATGTGATACAAATGCTTGGTTGCTAGGGTGCAAGGCCATCTAGGTCCATAACACTGCCAGCCCCTTTGCTTTTTAGCTTACAGTTGCTGGAAAATGACATTTTAGTTTCTTATACATTTCCCAAGTTTTCTTTTCTTTTTCCCACACCCTTTTTTTGGTTGTTCGTGTAGTATTTAGTCTTAATCTAGCAATTCAGAACTGTTCAATTGCCTGATAGTTTACCTCTCTATTGAATACTTGTGTCTTAATTATAAACGCAGATATTATGGTTTGGTCTAGTAGCAAAGGAAATCACTCTGAAATCTGCTAAATTATGTCTACACTTTAAGGAAGCAGATGATACACAACTATCTATAGATGCACTTGTATTGGAGTACTATGACTCGGTATACGCCCGCCCTCCGTCCAAGCGCAAGTCCAATTTGACTCCCTAGTTTTCTTCTTGGGCATCTTAAGATGTCTTGGGGCAAAATTAAACACAATCTTTTTCCAAATTTGACTCCCTAGTTTTTTTCTTAGGCATCTTAAGATGTGCTTAGGGCAAAATTAAACATAATCTATACAGTAATAAAAAAGTCAAATATAAGATTTAATGTATTTAAAAATTAAATGAATAATGTTAATGTTAATTTTAAATTTAAATTAAATTTTATGTTTTGGAACCGAGGAATTATAGCTGAAGCTCAATTTTAAAGTAGTACGGATTATTATTGATTTGGAGATGGATATTTAGAGGGAGCCCAAAAGAAAATTTGGAATGAGAATATTTGCTTTTAAGCCATTAGCCCAAGATATGAAGTGTGAATTGATAGTTAAACTACATAATTATTTGCTAGATTTGCTAACTGAAAAGAAATGAACATAAAGAGCTTGATTAGTTGAGTTCTGAATCTGATTTTTGTCACAGATGAGATGGATGACAATTGACAAGATAAGTTGTTATGCTCTCTCTCTCTCTCTCTCTCTCTCTCTCTCTCTCTCTCTCTCTCTATATATATATATATATATATATATATATATATATATATTGGCCATATGGGTCTTGTATTGAAAAAACATGCCTACCACGCTACTCTTAATAACTGTATAGAGTAATATATTAAGGGTCCGCTTAATGTGTGCCCTAAGGGCACACACTAGGCGCGGAAAACAAGAGATGGGACCCGCTAAAAATTATTTCTTTATATAGTTGTACTGAATTCAATACATGGGGTCCACTAGTATATTATTTTTTTATACATTGAATTCAGTGCACCTACATAAACAATTAATATTATACATTGTTTTCCGCGCTTAATGTGTGCCCTAAGGGCACACATTAAGAAAATCCATATATTAAATATCCAAACTTTAATTAAATTTAACAGTTTTAACGTAAATATTTATAATATAATTTGTATTAATTAAATCAAATTTTATTATAATATAGAGTTTAAATAATCAAATTGTCGCAATAATTGATATTGTTAAAATTTATTACTTTAGAGATTATTTATATAAATAAATACGTTGAATATAATTGATAATTTTACATTTTATTATTTATAAAAATAAATACTTTGAAACTAGGTGATAATGCTAAATTTTATTACTTAATGAATTTAATTTATACAAATAAATATATTAAAACTATTTAAATTTAACTAAAATAGAGATATTTAAGACATTACTTTATATAGCTACTAAGAGTAGCGACAAGTATTTCTTTTACCTGTCGTTACTAAGAGTTTTAATTTTCATTAATCTCGCTTGTTAAATCTCAAATTAGACGATAAAAAATGTATTTATTAAATAATTAATATTTATAATAATCGTTTGTTACGAATCATTTATATATATATATATATATATATATATATTAAATTTTATAGCAAACTCAACAATCAATGGGACTTGCATTAGGTGGGCCCAAGCCATTAAACAAATATATAAATTATGTAATCTGATGTATAATTCAGTTGAGATAGGCAGGGACAGGAAAGCTTTGCATTATTCTTGTGAAAAAGCGACTTTTGGTGACATGAGCCTTCTAGATCTGGGCAATGGCACCTTCAAAATTCCAAAAATAGCTTAACCCAGTCTTATGGGCAAGATGAGTTGGAGCTCTACTTAATATATTCAATTATTTGATAAAAATACAATATATTTAATTATTAAAAAAAAAAACCAAGCAATATATCTTTTGTCTTAAGAAGACAAGCTGTTCTGTTCTATTTGATTCCATTTTAAGGGAAAGGAAAGATTTTCTTTTACCATTTTTTTATTTTCTTTTTTGGTGTTGGTGACTTCCCCATTTTGAACAGATATATATTCAAGTACAATAAATACATAATTGATCTCAATAATTCCTCAAGATTTGAAAAAACATAAAAAATTTTATTAATCGCATGTGCAACGAATTCTATTTTTATCGTAAATATATTTATTTTTCTCTTTTTAATTTATCAAAAATTCTAGCATGACTCGGATATATGTGAAATTAAAAAAAAATCTACCAGAAATAGATAGTTACAAAAGTAATAAATACTTTAAACTGTGTACAGCATTTGAAATTTGGTCCATGCAAAATTAATTTCAGCATCAAAACAAATGCTGCCATAATTGCTACTTATAATCTACATTTTAATAAAGGTGCTGATATTTGCATTCTGATATTGATAATTGCACGTTTAAATTTGTTAAAATTATTATATATATTATGTTTCAAAAAATTAATAATCAAATTTAATATTTAAACTTTAAATAATAGGCTTAATGACCAAAAAAATCAACCAACTTTACAAATGTTATCAATTAAATCAATGTGTTATTTTTTTAACAGATTAACTATTGTACTCTAAAAAATTATTTCAGTATACCCAAAAATTAAACCATGGTTAACTTTTGTTGAGGTTGCTGTTGATGTGTAATTTTAAAAAATAAATTATATGAGGTGGATGCTGATGTGTAAATATTTTTTAAAAAATATTTTTTTTGCTGAATTAGTCAAAAATAATTGCTCAGTAAAAAAAGTGTAATTAATTTTTTTTTTTTACTGAATTAGACATAAATGATCGCTCAGTAAAAAGATATTTTTTTAATTATTTTTTTTTAAATTAGGCAAAAATAATCGATCAGTAAAAAAAATTTAATATATTTTTTTTATCATTGTATTAATATTATTAATTGCAACTAATGACAAAAAATTTATAAATTAAGTGCATGTATCAAATTTTATTTTATTCTTGGAGCATTGGAGAGAGAATCTTACTTTTCATGTTTTCATTTCTTTTCAATAAATAAAAAGGATCATTAATTTATCAATTGCAAGTAGTGTACTGCAAGAATGAAAACAATGAAATTTTCATTTAAAACATATATTAATTTGAAGCATTTTACCTCGTGTACAGCTTCCACTGGATAAAATAGACAGCAAAGAAATACTCCGTCAATCAAAAAAATTAGAGTGAAATAAAATTTGATACATTCATTTAATTTAAAAAAAAATTGTCATTAATTTTAACATTTATATCAACAATCACCTCAACAAAAATTAACTATGACTTAATTTTTGAATATTCTAATTTTTTTTAAATATAATAATTAATTTATTAAAAAAATATCACATTAATTAAATTAATAATATTTATAAAATTAATTATTTTTTTTGGTCATTAATTCTAAAATAATACAATCAGTTTGACATGTTTAAGTGTGCAATTCTCATCATGTATCTGTATTCCTCATTAAAAAAAAAAAAAAAGAACTGCAACATGCTCTTACTAATCATAGCTATAGCCTATAGATTAGGGGTGACAATCGTGATTAATTAGACGAATTTGTTTCGTGTCAGATTTTATATGTATTGTATTAAATAAAATAATATTAATATTATTTATTTAATTATCTGTGTTAATATTGATACTCAATACTAATAATAATCTATTTATTAATCATGTTAACGTATTAACTTGATTACTCTGTTTATTACATAAATTAAAAAATTTAAATAAAAAAAATATCATTTACTTATTTATTGAATAATAATATAATTTATTTATCACAATAATATTTATTTAACAAAATGCAAGATAACGCGTTTAGAAAAGTAACTAAGAAAATTAAAATTTAATATTTAAGATAAATTATTACGTTAGATTATATTTATTTTTAAATAAATGTGTCTAATTGTGTTAAGCATGTCAACCATTTGATTGTACATATTTAACCCATTTAAATTTTATATTGACATGTTTATAATACGAAAACTGTTTATACTCAACATTAACCTTCTTATTTTATATTGTATTTGTGTTGGGTTACTGTTGTTGTGTCAAAAATTATCACAGTAGATACAATCATTCAACGTCATTTTATCTTTTTGAATTTTAAAATATTGAATTGATATGAAAATTTTAAAATAATCTTTAGATATTGGAATAGAGACAGTATTTAATAAATTTTTTGGTGTGATAAAAGCAATTAATAATTGCCTTTAGAAAATCTTATTACATTAATCCGTTACATGGAACTAAATATTAAATAAGAATAAATTTAAGTGCACAAATTTTAGAACACAAACTCTATTTTTACTATTAAAAAAAAAATTTGTATCTTAGAATTGTGTTTGTAAATTTATCTATTTAATAATGATTCATAAAACAAAGAATGAGCCTATTTGGATTAGCTTATCATTATTGCTTATTAGAATTCTTATTACTCTAAACATATACTTGTAAATTATAGTAAGTTGATTATCAAAATTAAAGCAGTCAGTTACAAGTGAGTAAATTGCTTCTTAATTATGAAAAGCAATAAATTAAGGATAAGACGGTGATATTTTCAGCGGCAAAAATGATTTTATAATATAATAAAATTTCGATAAATGAATACTTTTGGGATCGAAAAAAAAATATTACTTTAGCGAAATTATTTATTTAATATTTATTATTTTAGAGAGAGTTTTTCAATTTATGTATGTGATCAAAAAAATTAAGAGACAACAATTAATGTATTAATTAATCTAGCTTACACTATAGAAATGTGATGGATGTCGAACATCTTTTGAACTATCTTAGCGATAATGATGCAGTGATAGAATTGTTTACAGATGAAGAAATTATTCAATTAGTAATGAATACAGATGATGATCATAATCTTGATCCAGATGATAGTTTCGTTTTACCAAATGTTTCATCAAAAGAAGTCTTTCAAGCAATAATCACATTAAATAACTACTTGCTACAACATGAGCAAAATATTTCGAAAGTTATGTATAATAAGTAACTTTGGATGCACATTTTCAGAAAAAATGACTTTTTGCATGAATATTAATAGACCGAAAAGTTTAGGTAGGGATGTTATTACAAAAAGTTAAAGAATATGTGAATTATATATATAAATTTTGTATGAAATTTAGTAATTATTAATTTATATTTTCGTTAGGTCTTTAAGGATTTAATTTTTTTTATTACTTAATGCAATTAACGAGATTATTATTTTAATACACATGCTCAAGTCGGGACCGGAATAAATTATTATCTAATTGAGGTTATTACTTTATCAAATATTCATTTATCGAGATTTTGTTGTAGTATGTATGTATTGTCAATTTGTAATATATTAAAGAGAATTAATATTTTCACAAGTTAATTTGATATTTATACAAGTGGATCTTATTTAATCTTGTGAAAATATTAAATTAGCTTGTGAAAATATCAATAAATATCAATTTTATATGAGAATTGATATTTTCATAAATGAATTTGATATTTTTATAAGCGAGTCCCATTTTATTTTATAAAAATATCAAATTAACTTGTAAAAATATCAATTTTTTATATAAATAAGAAGTTAACATTATCTATATTATAAAGGGCGAGCCGGAGAGGGATGTGGCACAGACCCAAGATTTTTTTTTTGTCTCTACAAGTTTAATTATTTTATAACTTTTATTTTTTTAATTTTAATTTTTAAATTTAATAAAATTAATATTATACCTTTATAATAATTACACACGCAACAGGTGACTAATGCTTATAGAATCACTCTTTCGTGTAAATATCATTATCCCGAATTAATTAAGCTGACCGTTTTTATCCCCATCTAATGTAAAGTAGGGAGTTGAGACCTTCCATTCCTTTAAATAGGGGGCATGAGCCTTCAATTTGTTTCACCACTCAGGATGGAAAATTGCTCTGTTTAAACTTTGCTTATTTATCTGTACCTCAATTAGCATATTCTTTCATGTCTCTCTTTGTATCATTCACTGAATTTCTGGATTCTGTTTATTTTTTATGTCTCTGTTCAAGATCCAGTTTTTAGTGAAAACTAGTACTATAATTATATTTCTTGTTATGTTTCATTGTCATATATGATGCCATAATTGTGAACCCAATTATCTCTCTAACCCATTTTCACTTTTTCCAAGATTTGATTTTTCAATCAAGAAAAATGGCACCCAACTCAGTGGTGGTCAAAATTGGGAAGCCCAGCAGCTTCTCTTTAGTGGAAATCAATGATTCAAACTCTTCAGTTTTTCAGGAGAAACAGAAGGCTGCAAGTACCAAGCAAGTCACATGGGTTCTTCTCCTCAAAGCCCAGAGACTATTCTCCTGCATTTCATGGCTAGCAATGGCTTTGAGGGCTACCTTTCATTCCATCAAGAAAAGGATAGCATTATCAGATATTGGGGAAGAAGAGCCCAAATACAGAGGGAGATTGTATAGCTTTATAAGGGTTTTTCTTGCTATTTCAGTTGTAGCTTTGATTATAGAAGTGATTGCCTATTTTCAGAAATGGGATTTAAAGATTATTCATCCATGGGAGGTTCAGGGTTTAGTGCAGTGGTCTTATTTGGCTTGCCTGTCTTTTAGAGTTGATTATCTTGCTCCTGTAATTATAATGCTGTCAAAATTCTGCATTATACTTTTCTTGATTCAATCGGTAGATCGGCTCGCTCTGGGTATTGGGTGTTTCTGGATTAAGTACAAGAAGTTGAAACCAGAGATAAAAGGGGAAGCATATGACATTGAGGATTCTTCAAGTTTCCCAATGGTTCTTGTTCAGATTCCCATGTGCAATGAGAAAGAGGTAATTAAACTGCTCTTTAATCTGTTAGTTTGTTTGATTAAACTACTCTTTAATTTGTTTAATTTTCTCTCTCCTCTTTAATTTGTTTGTGGTGTAATTAATTTTAGTTCATGCTGACCTGTTTTATTGCATTGGGGAATTAATTAATCAAGTGAGTACAAGAAGCTGCTTTTGATTTACTGGAAAAGGGTAGGAATATAATTATAGAAAGAACTGTTTTTGGCCAATTGGCCTTTGGAAAATATGGTATGGAAACTGAAATTCTAATAAATTCTGTTCTATGTTGCTTTCAGTAGCTTCAAAGAAGCTACTTTTGATTTATTGGAAAAGGAAAGAATCATTTGTAAAAAGGACTGTTTTTGCCCTTTGGCAATTTGGTATGGAAATTGAAATTCTAAATACAAACTCTCTTCTATGTTCTTTTGATTTCGTTTTTAGTCCAAAGTTTGTTTTTTTGATGTTTTTGAATGATGATCCAACTATATATGTTAAATAATCAATTACTAATAGACATAAACTCTCAGTTTGGAGTTCAGTTTTTAGTTACTACTGGTAATGTTTTTGTCGGTGTTTCCTTTTTCCTCTTCATTTATTTTATGTGATGTCTCTCACATAAAAGTGGGACCTATCTCATCCCGAGAAACTTGTAAAAATATCAAATATTATGAAAATAGTGTTCCCCTCGTCCAATTCATCTGATGTAATGTTTTATGGAATTTAGGTTTTTGCAACATCAATATCTGCTGCCTGTCAGCTGGATTGGCCTAAGGACCGATTTTTAATTCAAGTCCTCGACGATTCTGATGATGAACTTTTACAGCTACTAATAAGAAATGAAGTTTCTTCATGGAAAGAAAAGGGGGTACACATAGTCTACGTACACCGTTTCATCAGAACTGGCTACAAAGCTGGCAATCTAAAATCAGCCATGTCATGTGACTACGTTAAAGACTATGAATTTGTTGCAATATTTGATGCAGATTTCCAACCCAACTCTGATTACCTTAAGCAGACTGTACCTCACTTTAATGTAAGAATTAATTACTCCTTCTCAAGTACCCCATTTATGATTATTAAAGATTTAAAAGTTCAATCTAAAAAGGTGGTTGTGTTTTTTTGTTTTGTATTTTCAGGGAAACCCGGATTTAGGCCTTGTTCAGGCTCGCTGGTCTTTTGTGAACAAGGATGAGAATTTACTCACAAGGCTCCAGAACATCAATTTATGCTTCCATTTTGAGGTTGAGCAACAAGTAAATGGCCTTTTCCTTAATTTCTTTGGGTTCAATGGGACAGCTGGTGTATGGAGGATTAAGGCCTTGGAAGAATCGGGAGGCTGGCTTGAAAGGACAACGGTAGAGGATATGGATATTGCAGTCCGAGCCCATTTGAATGGTTGGAAATTTATCTACCTTAACGATGTCAAAGTTCTTTGTGAATTACCAGAGTCTTATGAAGCATACAAGAAGCAACAACATCGTTGGCACTCTGGTCCAATGCAGCTCTTCAGATTATGTCTTCCTGCAGTTTTAAGTTCCAAGGTTTGTCAATTTTGCTTGCTCAAATTCCTTTTGAATCTCTGTACCTACAAAGTTTTATATAATTGATCAGATTTTTATTTGTTTGTGCAGATATCAAAGTGGAAAAAGGCCAATTTGATCTTTCTCTTCTTTCTCCTAAGGAAACTGATACTTCCCTTTTACTCATTTACTCTTTTTTGTATCATGCTACCCTTAACCATGTTCATACCAGAGGCGGAGTTACCTGCTTGGGTAATCTGTTATGTTCCCATCACCATGTCCATTTTAAACATCCTTCCAGCACCAAAATCTTTCCCATTTTTGATCCCATACCTGCTCTTCGAGAACACAATGTCCGTGACAAAATTCCATGCAATGGTCTCGGGGCTATTTCAGCTGGGAAGTTCTTACGAATGGATTGTGACAAAGAAGACGGGCAGATCATCCGAATCAGACTTATTTTCTCTTGCTGAGAGGGAATCAAAAACTTTAAACGAAGAGAAAATCCAACGGAGGCTCTCTGAATCTGGCCTTGAAATGTTGGGAAAACTAGAAGAACAAGAGGCGCCAGTATTAAAGAAGAGAAACAGGCTGTATAGGAAGGAACTTGCGCTCGCCTTTCTTCTACTCATTGCTGCAGCAAGAAGCCTGTTATCAGCGCATGGAATTCATTTCTATTACTTGCTGTTCCAAGGTTTGTCTTTCCTTGCTGTTGGATTGGACTTAATTGGAGAGCAGGTCAGCTGAAAAACAAACCGCCGCATAAAACTCTTAATTACTTTTAATCTTATGGGCTTTTTGATACCTGCTGTTACAATTCAAGAACTGATAAGAGTTTCTCCCAGTTCTACATCATTATATGGTTTCGGTTTGAACTGGAGTTGAGAGAGCAAAGATTAGTTAGGAACATGCATGTGCTGTTGAAATTAGCATGTACCGGCACAGGCACATACTAGACTTACTTTTCTGATTGTACAAGTACAACACTCACCAGTGTTTTGGATAATCATGTACTGATATTAATGAAGCATAATCTTCAGTTCCTAATTGTTTTTATCATGCTTTGTTTTTTTCTGGGTATAGCGGACATTGAATTGAGGACAATCTCCTTTCTAAATGGGGACACTTTACCCCACTCAAAGGAAAGTCCTAATCTAAGGATTATCAAATCTGAGTAAGCGGGCCTTCCACTTTATTATTTTAAGGTCCACTTATGAAAATATCAAAAAAACAAACAAAAAAAATCCGACTTTAGCTAGATGTTAGAAGTATTCAATTGGAATATTGAACATTGGATTATCTTACAGGGGCATTTTTTGGTTAGTCTCGTGAGGAACTTTAAACAACAGAATTTGATGCAATTTTGAAATATTATATCTAGATATATATGTCGACAAATATGTGACGAAATTGGATTACGAGTCCGATGTCATAAGGTAAAATAAATTAAGGTGAGTTATTTTTAATTTCTAGTTATCTCATATGTGCTGGATTAAATTCTTTTACAATATATAACGAGACTCTACGCGCATGTTGTCCTTTTCCAGAGCTCTCTGTCTGATTGCGAAGCTTTGCCCCCGAGTTCTCCAACACGACGGATGGTGTTAGTTAGCATTTTCTCCACAGTCAATTTTGGATTGAATAATCAAAATCGTAGTTAAAAAATTCTCCGTAGATTCTATCATTATAATTTGGGAAGTATTATTTCCACATTTATTTTAAATATTTTCACAAAATTTACTCTTGCGTGGGTCCATCTTCATTCATGTGAGAATAGATCACATAGAAATCATGTTAAAAACAAAATGAAAATACTTATCATTTTCCTATAATTTATATGGCTAAGCATTATTAGGTTTGCAAACTTGGGTATAGTACGTGGGCCGACCCAAATTATGCCTCTGGCCCTTACTAATCCTTAAAATTTTTAGGCCCAATAAAAGTAGTCTTCTTAATTCTTCTAAAACTTGTTCATCGTCTCCATTTTGTAATTAAAGAATTATTAAATGACAAATTGGAGCTTCCCCTCATTAATTAATCACTAACAGTGGGCCAGCTAGCACGGGATTTACTCCCCCTGTGTGTCCCTTCCCTGGCGCCATTCTTTAATTCTATCTCCTCTTTTTTTTAATTGGGGTTCATCGTCATTAAAATTTTTGTTTTAATTTAAATTTCTTTTTGACTTGGGGAAAATAAATTAGAGCTGCAATGTAGACTCGTCTCCTTTATAAGTCCTCTTACATTATTATCCATCTTTAACTACTCTATTATTATTTGTTTTTTTATTTTATTTAATCTTTTAACTCTTTCTTAAAATAATAAAATAGAATAGAAAGAAAGAGAAAGAAAAAGGAGTTTGGTTGTGTTTCAATGTCAAACTTAAATTAGGAGCGGCATTAAAAAATTAAGGAAAAAAATAATATTAAAATAGAAAGAAGACAAATTAATTTGAACAAACCAAAAAGAAAATTCAAATAAATAAATTTGGACGGAGAGAGTATATATAAAGCACATAGTGTCACACGTGTTATATGTATAAATTATATGGAGTAAAATTATAATTTTAAAAAATTTGAAAGATTAAATAGAAAGATAAAAAAATAAATTTACAAAAAACAAAATATTAATATATCTAAATTTGTAGGGGCAAAAGAGGAGAAAAAAACAAATCAAGCCTAATACAAAATCATCAAACTTTTGCGAGAGGCTTTATAATATAGCGTATGTTTAGTAACTCATCGTTAGCAGCATTTGTTACGTTTAAAGCGTTTGAAAGCACTTAAATTTTTTGTTTGTCTAATAATATTTTATTTTAAATATAACTTATTTAATTTATAAATATAACATTTAAACTTTAAATGTAAAGTATCAAAATTAGTGCGATGTATTTAAAAGTGCAAATGCTATAAACACTGACAAGCAAACAAAACGTAGATAGAAATTTAAGAAGAAAGATGTCGACTTCTTGCATGGCTTTCTTTACAAACTGAAATTTAAAATAAATATTGAAAAGGAAAAAAAAACTGACATGAAAAGTAAGTGTTTCAAAAAGACGCACTTCAGCTAAAAGTATGCATTAAAAATACATTAAGGTCATCATTATACGTCTTTGTGCCATAACGTTCAGTTTAGAAGTACAAATAACAATGTAATGTTTTGTAGAGTACTCTTCCTCCAAACCATGACATATTTTCATATTTCACTGCAACCAGAAAGAACGCTTTTACAGAAAAAAAGGTTCAAGAAGTGGCTTTGTAAGTGTGTGTATATATATATATACTTACAAAGATTTAGCTCATGTTTCTCGTCGTCTATCGCAGTTTAACAAAAGTGGGGTGGTGTTTGGGCTAGGTGCTTCACATTCAGGAAGCAGTGTATCTTCAACCATGTCCTCCTCTTTGGCCTGATGTCCTACTCCCCACATCACGGTGTAAAATCCAACAGCAATTATAATAGATCCAACTACACTGCACATATATTCATTAAACAAATTAGTTTCCCCTACACATGCATGCATGTATGCTTTAATTATGTGCTCAAGAGGAAAAAGAAAAAAAAAAGAGATTGTACTAGGCCTCCATTTTTATCCAACTATCTTCTAAAACTATAATATAAGAATCAATCACTGGAAATTGCTGAACAAATTCTATCTAGCTAATTTCAGTCAGGCTTCAACTTCAAGTTTGCTTTAATAACTTATCTGCTTCTCATCTCATCAGAAGATTTGTTAGAATGTACTAACTGTATGTATACCTGCCAACATAAAGTTTATCACCAAGGAACATGATCCCTCCTATCACCGCAACGACCATCTGCAAGGGATGGAACATGGCAACATAAAGAGGACCCTTTTCGTTTAGGCACCAAGTGACAACATTGTTACGTATCAAGGTAGAAAAAACTGCCTATAAAAGAAACTAAGTTAGTACACATTTCAATTATGAGAACCGACTACATCACAAGTAAATTCTAATTAATTAAGGGTGCTTAATCACAAGCCTCAGATGTTGCACAATTAATAACCAAATTACTTGGTAGTAAATATTTAATACTCCCTACTAAATAAATTGACAAATATAGTAGGAAACCAATTTCTAGTAGATAGGAAGAAAAATTTTTCACACACTATCCATGAGGATCCCCCAACTTCACCTACTTCCATTTGGTAAAACTTGGATACGACTATCAGCAAACCATAAAATTCTATTTAGGATGATTATAACCTTAAAATACGACATTCGACAGTACAATATTTGTCAAACAGTGTTAGAATTTAAAATGAAATAATAACACAATCACACGAAATATTAAATTAAAAACAGAAAAGTAAGAACACGCAATATACCCAGGTTTACTAATATGGCTAGTCCTGTTTGTATGATGTATTCAATAGATGTCTCACACGCTCTACAATGATTCACACACCAAATACTTACTTTTATAATAACTAAAAAACTATAACTGTTATAACATGAGCTCAAGCTCAATATATTAGTAAATCAAAGACCAGACTACTAATAAAACCCCAAGCCCAATTACACCCTTGCGCTTGACTTAGTCGAACCTGTCATAGTGAATATTAGTCGAACCCGTAGAAGTATGAACCAATCCCAACAAACAACGAAGTAACTTTAAAGTAGGAAATAGTTGGACCTCCGCAAAGCAGTCATAGACAATGTATTTCAAATTGATAAACAGGGTAATTCTAGCTTTTAGCTTTTTAACTAAATGAGTACTCTTACGACTGATTCTGTATTTTAGTTTCAGTAATAAGAGCAAGTTTTTTTTTTCTTTCTTTGCTAAATAATAAGAATAGAAATAATTTTTAGCTACCATCAAAGTTTCAATTTCAGTTTAGCTGATCCCTAACGGGATCAGAATGGGTTTGCAATTTACTTACTGAATATATGATAGCAACCATCTCCATATCTAGGTGCAATGTCCAAGCACATGGATTTCTTTCCATGATGAGGCCCAAAACAGCACATTGCAGGGTCCCAAATAAAATGTAGAAGAACACTACAGTTGTTTGGTCCTGGTACTCCTTCACAGTTGATCTCTAGAGATTACAAATTATTCTGAGTCAGTTTACATGTAATATACTTGTATAGCAACATCACCCCTATGGTTTAAATTAGTTACCAGTAAAATGTACCATAGTGAGCCAAAAATGTACCCAACTACTAGAAAAAGGCCTCCAAGAATCCAATTTGAGTGCCCAGACTGAACAAGTGGATGCAGATACATTGATGGTGGTGTAGCCGACAAAATTGGTTCACCTTTATAAAAGGTTATTAAGACTGCACCTGATACTGCTACAATGGTGCCCAAAGATTTTGCTATAGTGCTTGGACTCGATATATCTATCTTCTCCATCCTTCAAATTTTAACATGTAAATGAAAGATTGAAAAGTATAGACATGCACATTCTTTACAAGTAAAGGGTATATTTAAATTATCCAAATGTTAGTGAAAGAGTAGATTAATAATCAACTTATAGATATGATTTAATACCCCAACTACCTTCATAGACATGGGGATTCTTACTGAATTATTTCCGCAATGTTCTCTCTCACATGAATGAATAGTGATTGAGTCGCACGCTCTCATGTGAGAAAGGAACTCGTGAAATATACTTGTGAAAATAAGTGTTATCTCAATATATATCACCAACCTGATTACATATTTAGTTGACAAGTTAGTCTAAGGTCCTCATTCTGCCTACCTGAAGATAATTACCAACAAGAAAGTAAAAATTGGTGTGAGATTGCCTAAGGCTGCCGACAGTGTTGGAGAGCTATACCCGATTCCTATATATCCAAACAACACCAAACTTTTCCTGTAATAAAATAAAAGAAAAGAAAGAAAGATAGGACTATGTAGGGGCAAAATGGCAAATGGGACTTTATTTTATTAAGGATTGGGACAAAAATGTTACCCGCATATTCCAATAAGGAAGAATCTCCATAGGAGGGCTAAAGTGAGAGGGGGTGGTTTGTTTCTGCAAAAAAAGGTGAGATTAGAGTTATTTAATTAGTGGATTAAATAAATAACAACACTAGTTATGAAATGAAGGAATTAATTAATTAGTATAGTAAACTAGTAGAAATAAGTAATTGAACTCCTATTTTATATACTAGTATCCTGATAGCCATAGGGATGGATAATAAGGGAGTGAGGAGAGAGAAAAGAGAAGTTTTTGAGTTTTAATTAGCTAGGATAAATTTGAAAGTTAAAAAAGCTTTGTTTACCCTGAAAATAACTGTAAATTCTGTCTTCCACTCTACAATATAGATAGATAGATAGATATAGATCATATAAGAAGGAGAAGTAAATAAGTCGTAGGTAGGTACCTGGAAATGTGAAAGAGGAAAAAGGGAAGAAAGAAGAGGAATCCAAGGGTGTTGTAATAAACCACAAAAACAAAATTGCTCATCCCACCGTTCATGGCTGCTTTGCTTATCATGGTCATGCCCACCCCGCCGCACTCTATCAATACCATTGCTACAAATGGCACTGTTTCCTTCAAACATGATTGCAGCGTCATCGTCTTCTCTCTCTCTCTCTCTTAATTGTGGAGAGAGAGTAACAATGAAGAAGAAGAAGAAGACAAGTTGCGGCTACTGGGGGTATTTGGTTGCTTAAAACACAGAGTATTCTTTCTGGTCCAAGTCTTACTTAACTTTGCGTGTACGAGTGTTTGGCCGTGGACAGTTTCAGCTTTTCTTTTCTCCAATTTTCATTTAGTTTCATCGTCCATATGCAGAATTTGATTCTTTGGATAACTGATTCATGTTTTATTTGAATAAAGTACACAATTTTTATTATCTAGTTTGCCTTGTCATTTTCTTTCATTATTATTTAAAATTGATATCTTACAATTTGTTTTACTAGCTGTGCAAGGACAAACCCTTTTTATTTATTTTACATATAAGGACAGCCATTAACGTTAAGTTGTCCGTCCGTTTATTTCCTTCAACTGTGCTGGGTTTAATTTGGCATAGGTTTGTTTCTGAAAGACTTAATGATTCCACCTTAAACTTTACGTTTTCTTAATTTAACCTGTAAGCTATTTTATTTTTTATATAATTTTTTTAAACTCTAATAATTGAGCAAATATCCCTTAAACCAATCAAAAGTGAACACGTGGCATCACACCCGACATCTATTAGGTAACCTATGCTGACCAGGTACGTGACACGACATTTTGGATGAAAAAATAAATAATACATTTTCCGTTCCCTAAAAATTGGCTTAATTTAAATTTTAAAATCAAACTAACCAATTTTAGAATAAAAATTTATCATATTCTCTTTTAAATATAGGTAAAGAGATTATGACCGTAAAACATCCATAAAAAATATAAGTAAATGTGTTTAATTATCAATTTGACCAAAAAATCAAATTAAGCTAGTATTTGTGGGATAGAGAGAGTAATTGTTTTATTTTTTTTTTAACATTATATTTACTCAATTAAAAACTTCTAATAATATTAAACATTAAAATAAATAAAAAATTTAGAAATATTGCAAAAAAAAAATTCATATAGAAAAAGAAATTTATATTTTAAAATAAAGATATTATAAAAATAATAAAATATAAATTTTAAAATAATATAAGATATATGAAAAACAAAAATAGCTATATCTATATCTATATCTATATTATAGAGTGAGAGTAGATTTGACAATTATTTCAGTGTAAACAAAAAAATAATTCATTTTACATTTTCATTTTATAAAAGCAATTATTTCTTATAACTCAAAACCTTTCATTACAGCTTCCACTCCTTTATTAATTCATATTTTCTCTCTTTTGATTCCTCGCACACGCAAACACCAGCACACTAGTATGAAGTAATGAATAAAAAACTAGCGAGACCCGAAGAACCAGCAAGACGCAAGGACCCGAATGGGCCTTTCCAAACCACCTCCACCTTGTTCAACCCGCTAAAAGTTTTGAATAAATGGAATCTAATTGAGGTTAAATTTCATCAATTTTGCGACAAGCTATATATATATATTTGTTGGGGTATAAATATTTGGACCACGTGTCATCCTTTACATATTTGTTAAGGCTAGACTAGGTGTATGTATGATACAGTCTTACATCCGTTCATTGGTGCACACGTGGATGGGTTGATGGTGACTCACCGTCAGGATATTTGTAATAGTTTAATATTATATGAGTAAGAGGCGGTCAAGTAGATTTTTTTATATATGCAAAGCATGAGAGAATAGGGGCGGAGGACTTTTTTAGAGGCAGAAAGAGAATAGGAACCAGGAGAGTGAAGAGGGAGGATGAAGATCTACAGGGGCACACATCATGAAGAGGAGGAGGAAGGGACCATCATCAACACTTGAAACAGACAGCATCACCACGAGAAGAAGAGGGGGTCTTCTTCTCTATCACACCAAATACGGAATCGGAATGCTCCATCTTAGCACCCTACGTGTATGAAGAAATATTGTCGTCTCGATACAGATGATTATATTGTAACACATCCTATATCATTCTAGTGGATTTCTGGCATGTCACCCATGGTTTTTCCCGATTTGGGTTTCCACGTAAATTATTGTGTTATTATCTTCAATATTTACTTGATCAAATATCTTTAATTCCAGCATATTTTGGGCTCTTCATTGGTGGCGCGTTTTGGGCTGGTTGACCCGGTGATTTTGGCCCACGTCCAAAATCTGACGTCAACATTGGCGCTAGAAGGAGGGCCTGATGTTTGATTTAAATCACCAAATTCTTCCCGAATTATTTTTGGGGCGAGTTAGTTATGGGATTGAAGGAGTATACTACATCCAAAAGCTAAGTTATTTCCATTTATAATATTTGTATTTTTATTTTATGTATGCTGTTTACTTTAGTTAGTCTCAGTTCCACTGACGAATTTTTGTTCTAGAAGAGAAAAGGTGATTCTTGTGGTATATATTTTCTCTCTCCTCGGTAGCTTGGTTCCACTCGGCAGTTCGAGATTGGTGGTCGAAAATGGTATAGTTCGGCAGCTCGGGGTTCGGCCGGGTTCGACTTATTGTTTGACAGTCTGTGCTCACGTGTCCTGGTTCGGCGCCCAGCTCTGATTGGCGACAGCTCAGTGGTGTTTGGCCGTACCTTGGCGGCTCGACGGTGGCTCAAAGGCTGTTTGGCAGGGGCTCGACAATGGAGCTCGTGGCAGCTCAGCATATCGGCAGTTAGTGTTGGGTCGATGGTCGACAGTTTGGGTCTGGATTGGCCTCGGAGGGCTGGTGATGCTCGACCTCGGCTGTTTGGATCCTCGGTATGGCAGCTCGACCTCGGCGGCCCGGTGTAGTTCGGCAACCGTCTGGCGGTGGTACGGTAGTGGAGCACGGCAGCAGGCTGGCGGCAGCTCGGCAGTTTTAGCTTCGTCCTCGGCATTTGTTGGACTGTTGGTGCTCAGTCCTTGGTCGTTCGTGTCCTGAGTGGCTCAGTGGCAGCTCGATAATCAATTTGGGTCGGTGATGTGACACCCCCAAATCTGGGCCCACACAGCCCAAACTTGAGTCGTCAAAAGACTACAACAAAATTATTACAACAAAGCACAACGTACAACAATACAGTGTATAATAATACACAACTAAGTCTTCACTATTATTGCCACACTATTTTACAAAACATGAAGACTATGATAACTATTCCTCGGACCCTCACTCCATTCCCCGGCTAGACCCTGTTATGTTTTCATCTCCTGTTGAAAAACAATGGAACAAAAGAAAGGGTGAGCTCAAATAGCCCAGTAAGAAATATCATGACTAAGATAATGACGAATAAATTATCATTAGCCTTCAACAGTTGAGTTCTTGATAGAATACAATAGACTACAAGGTTTATATCAAAAACTGCAGTTAAATTCTTAAACAATGTTTAGATCAATAATAGCAGCGGAATGAGCAATCTATTAGAAGAATAATGCAGACTATAATGTCCACTCGCTTCTCTTTTTCGTAAAAACATCATCAACTTTTATCATCTGAAATACTATTAGTCATGATAATATAAATTCACAGTTCCTGATCATAATCATGCACATCAACAGTTCATCTTTGCACTACGGGCCAAAGATATTCAATATAGCACCAACGGTCATGATTATACCAGATTCAGCCTTTGGTCATAATCAGACCAATCAACAGTTCATCTTTGCACTACGGGCCAAAGAGAACATTCACCACGTGCCATAAAAGACATCGAACAGATGTATCGCCTTTAACCTATTATATCGCCTTTAACCTATCATCTGTTCAACAAATATATCACATCTGTGCCCCCGGCCACAAATATTCACCACAGCTTGATTCTTGATGATTAGTACAAATAACAGTGATACAAATGATGAACAGAAGAAACAGGATAAACAATAAGTATCAGAAGTTTACTTTGTGCAGATTCAAATAATGTCCAAATTGTCAACATGATGTGGAGTGAAATTTAAAAATGATATTCAAGATCCACAGTTCAGAATAACGGTTACAGTTCAATAGAAAGGTTCACGTAAATAGGAAGGTTCAGTTGAAATAATGAAGTTCATCTATTATGGAACATATAATATTTTTAGGAATTATAGAAGCAATAGTTCCATAATAAATTTCGATTTAGGAGTATGAAAGAAAATAATATCCCTTACCGTAGCAGGTTTGATTAACAAAAGGTGAAGGAAATTAATACAAAGGGGTTATTCACCAACAGGCGATAATCCGCGCCGTAAGTTATTCCCACAATTTAATAGAATTTGAGTACAAAGAGTTATTCACCAAACAGGCGGTCATCCGCGCCGTAAGGTTATTCTCAGAGATTAATAATGAATGAATACGAAAGGTTATTCACCAACAGGCGATAATCCGCGCCGTAAGGTTATTCCCATAATTTAATACATGGAAATAAATGGCACATCTTATGAGTAAGAAAGAAACAATATTATTTTCGAGAATCAAATAATGATAATCAATTACTTTAACACGTGACTGGATGAGGTTGATTAACTTGAACGGTACACGTACACTTATAGATCTTCACAAATAATCAAGATGACTTAAGCACACTTAGAGAAAACTTTCACAAGAAGTATTTAGAGAGAGAAAGAAAGAACAAGTAAGGAAGTTTATGAAAAATCCTTAAGTTAAGGCTTCTATTTATAGCCAAAAATCTTATCATTCCTTTAATCTAAACCATTCATTTAAAGATCATCTTTTAATCTACACCATTCATTTCAAATTTTATATTATCTTTAATCTACACCATTCATTTCATATTACCTAATAATCACCTAACTTTATATTATAAACAAATCAATTCAATTATTCAACAATAATTCACACTTTAATCTACACCATTCATTTCATATCACCTAATAATCACCTAACTTTATATTATAAACAAATAACTTTATCAATTCAATTATTATGACTAATTGTTATAAATACAGTATAGTTAGCTCTTAGATATCAAGTCAATAAATTAATGAAATACAACTGTTTAAATAACATCATAATAGAGATAACAATAATGTAAAAGAAAGCATACGTTACTGTGTAATGACAATTATTGATTCGATAATGTGAATTACTGTGCATATGTTAATGTGACAATTATTAGGTTCAATAATTTTAAAAACAGTGCAGCAACAATTATTGACTCAATGATATAAAATACAGTGTAATGACAATTATTAAATCAATAATGCAAAATACTGTGTAACAACAATTATTGAATTGATAATATAAAATATTATGCAGTGACAATTATCGATGAAATGATGCGTAACAGTTACGGTGTCAATTATCAGACCAATAATATGAGACACTATGCAATACCGTGTGTTACTGTAGAGTACCGTGTGCTACAGAAAATACCAAAAACTACCGTATGCTACTATTCTTTTATCACCGGTATTTTAACAGTTCCGTTGACTATTTTTATTTAAAAAGGTTATTTCTGTCGTTTTCTATATCCGACAAATATTCCGTTGTGGGGTCCACCAATAATTTGTTATTTTGGCGCCGTCGTACGACACGAATATTCCCCGACCAAACGAATATTCCCCGACAAAGCGAATATTGTCCGACAAAATAAAATTTGCAGATAACATCCTTAACTTTTAACTTGATCGATTTAACCACTTACTGTTTCAAAAAAATATATATGAAGAAAAATTAAATTTTGTATTTCATAAAATTCGGGGTCTTACAACCTCCCCTCCTTATGAAATTTCGTCCCCGAAATTGACGTACCTGACATATCGAAGAGGTAAGGATACTTAGATTTCATCTCAGATTCTAGCTCCCAGGTCATTTCCTCAGTATCTTGGTTCCTCCATAAAACCTTGACTTGAGGTATAACCTTTGAGCGTAGGATCTGCTCCTTCTTATCCAGGATATTAACAGGTACCTCCTCGTATGTTAAATCCTCTGCTATAACGTCTGGTTCTAACTCAATGACGTGGTTTGGGTCCTTCACATATTTACGTAACATAGATATGTGAAAAACGTTATGGATGCGAGACATACTTGGTGGTAAGGCTAGTCTGTAGGCTACAGTTCCTATTCGATCGAGGATTTCAAATGGGCCAATAAATCGAAGGTTGAGCTTTCCTCTCTTTCCGAATCTCGTAACCCCTTTCCATGGAGAAACACGTAAGAATACATGATCTCCGACGTTGAAGCTTTCGTCTCTCCGATGAAGATCAGCATAACTCTTTTGTCGTTCTTGTGCGGTCTGTACTCGTTGTCGGATCATTTGGATCTTTTCGGTCGTCAAGCGTACCAACTCGGGTCCCAACAATTTTGCTTCTCCTACCTCATTCCAACATATTGGAGAGCGACACTTCCTTCCATACAAAGCCTCGAATGGAGCCATGCCTATGCTTGCTTGGTAACTGTTGCTGTAAGAAAATTCCACCAATGGCAAGTACTTATCCCAACTTCCTTTGAAGTCTAATACACAAAGTCTCAAAAGATCTTCGAGGGTCTGGATCGTCCTTTCCGATTGTCCGTCCGTTTGAGGATGGTATGCAGAACTAAAACGTAGTTCAGTGCCCATAACTTTTTGTAAACTGATCCAAAAACGTGAAGTGAATCTAGGATCTCGATCAGAAACTATGGAAACTGGCATGCCATGCAATCTCACGATCTCATTTATGTACATACCGGCAAGACGTTCAAGTGAAAAGTTTTCTCGTATAGGCAAGAAATGAGCAGATTTGGTCAATCTATCTACGATGACCCAAATTGCATCTAAGCCTTGAGAAACTTTGGGAAGACCCGTTTGTCGAGGTGACATAAAATGTAACCTTTGTCGAGGAAGCCTATTGATTATGAAAGTCGTAGTCTTCATTGTTTCTGCCCAAAATCATCCTGGAACATTATTCGCATAAAGCATACTTCGACATATTTATGTTAAGTGCCTGTTCTTCCTTTCTGCTACTCCGTTTTGTTGTGGAGTGTTAGGACATGTGAACTAATGACGTATTTGGTACTCCCGAAGAAAATCACAGAACTCGTCTGAGGTATACTCTCCTCCATTGTCAGTGCGTAGACAACGAACTCCTTTACCAACTTTTGAAACTTTCTTAAGCTCAACGAACTTTGGAAAAGTTTCAGATTTTTGCCTCATTAGGTAAATCCACACATGCTTGGAAAAGTCATCAATAAAGGTCACTATGTACTTCGTCCACTTGACGGGTCCAAACACATCAGAATGAATTAATTCTAATGGTTCCTTAACTTTAAATTTGGACTCTTCGTATGACAACTGATGCGATTTACCATACTGACACCCTGCACATATTGTGTCTATTTTTACTTCAAGTTGGGGAAGTCCCTTCAGCATTGATCTTTCCATCATCAAATCTAGCTTGAAATATCTAACGTGACTTAACCGCGTGTGCTATAAGTCTGCTGTCTCATTTTTTCTTGTCTTGTCCACATATGCGGTTTCTACAGACATCACATAAACCAACTCTAGTCTTCGTCCCTTCATCGTCGGCTCTTTTATAATCTCAAGGTAATGATAAACCTTCACATCTTGTGGACCAAACAGGACAAAATGGCATGTTGATGTTAAGTGTGATACAGAAATAAGATTTTTCTTCATACCTGGGACGTGGTAGACATTTTGAAATGGTATCTCAATAGCACTATATTTGGGAGAGACTACTGTATTACTGATACGAGTTATTGGTAACTTTGAGTTGTTGGCTATCACCACCTATTGGCTTCCCTTGTATTCTGACAAATTGTGCAATTTTTCTTTATCGCCCGTCATATGATTTGAGCATCCCGAATCAACAATCCAATCTTTTTCATAATCAATATGTTCAGACATAGTTGTTGTGAGAGCAAACTCCTCTTCTTCTGCAAATAATGCCTTAGCATCCCATTCTTCTTCGCTTTTGGAAGTAGCACTGTTGCTCTTCATCGACTTTTTCTTTGACCAACAATCTTTCGCCATGTGACCCTTCTTCCCACAATTGTAGCACTTCCTTTCGAACTTTCTACCGTTGCCATAATTCTTCGAGGCTTCCCCTGTATGAGCGCTTCCTTTGCCTTGATGACTTTTTGCCTTATCATCAATTTTCTTAGACCCACCAACCATGTGTTGCTTGGAGTTCCTTCTACTTTTATTGGCGTAGAACGCTTCCTCCTCGTCCTTCAGAGAAACTCCTCATATTTGCTTAACTAATGCTTCTTATCCAGCAAGCAAATTTTCAAACTCAACAAATGATGGTTGATTTTTCCATCCCTGTGCTACAGCAACAAAGCCCCTATATTCGGACCTCAAACCATGGATAATTATTCTTTTCATCCTAGTTTCCCTAATTGGTGCTCCTGGATCTAACTTTGAAATCTCACGACATATCGACTTCATCTTGTGAAAGTATTGAGCAATTGTCATACCACATTGTGCTATCGATAATAGATCGCTCTCTAGAAGTTACAGCCGTGTGTCGTTTTTCTTTGAGAAAAGTGTGGCCAACGTATCCCAAGCTTCTTTCGGTGTGATAGCATCCCGGATGTGCTCTAACATATCTTCTTCGATTGTTATCTTCAAAGCAAGCAATGCTTTACCTACTTTGATCTTCCATTTTCGCAAGGACCCATTTGCATCCACTACCTCTGGTCTTGTGACTTCGCTACCGTTGACAACCTCCCACAAATCTTGGCCTTGCATGTAATACATCATACATGTAGACCAAGTATTGTAGTTTTGATTGTTGAGCTTTTTTATTCCGCCAACAACATGAAGATCGCTCATCTCGGCAAATATGATGCCCACGACCGAACCTTGCTCTGATACCAAAATGTAGAAACAGTGAGAACAAAAATAATTTAACTAAAGAAAAGAAATATCACACTCATAAAAGACCTCACAGAACACAAGAAAAAATATAGTTGGTGAAAATTAGATACATTAATCTGTGGACTATTTTGCCTTATATAGGCGTACAAAAGGAGGCCATGTTGCCTTATTCCCTTCCACTAACTCAACAACCCCTAAAGAATAAGACAAGTAATCAGTAAATGAAACAACCCACGACTAGCTAATAACTAGTGACTATCTTATTAATTAACTAACAGCCATTTTATTATGCTAACAACTCAAAACAAACAATAAATTTGGTTAAGACCACGTGCTGGTGCTGTATTCTAACAGAGAAGTGGCTTTGTAAGTGTGTGTGTGTGTGTGTTTATATATATATATACAAACACACTTACAAAGATTTAGCTCATGTTTCTCGTCGTCTATCGTAGTTTAACATAAGTGGGGTGTTTGGGCTAGGTGCTTCACGTTCAAGAAGTAATGTATCTTCAACCATGTCCTCCTCTTTGGCCTGACGTCTCACCCCCCACATCACGGTGTAAAATCCAATAGCAATTATAATTGATCTAACTACACTGCACATATATTCATTAAACAAATTTGTTTCCCTTACACATCCATCTATGTATGCTTTAATTATGAGCTCAAGTTATGTGCTCGAGAGGAAAAAGAAGAAAATAAGATTGTGAAACAAAGCTGAACTTCACTATCTATACACAAAATTAATTATGTAAAAGTAAAATCGAACTTCAAAATTTACTCACTTTATCCAAGAGTTATCAGTATTTATCAAATCTATTCATATATAACGGAACGCTAGTATTTATCAAATCTATTCCTATCTAACGAAACGCTATTGGATCAAATGACAAAGACATTGTTGAGAAAAAGATGGTTTTCCTCGAATGAAATGAAAATTGGATTCATGGAACAGAAGAAAGATTTCTCGTTCATTAGCCGGAAAGACATGTGACCATGAAAAGAAGGATTAAGTGGAACTGTTGTAATGACTGTGAATATTACGACACATTTCAAATATATTTGATTTGTATTTATCAATAAAATGAATTTAATTTTTATTTTGTTGTGCATTCATGAATAATAATATCTATGTGTATTTAATTGAAGGGAAAGTTCGCCCAGTGATCTTATTTAAACCAAATGAACCAACTTAGAAATATTAATATCAAAAAACGATAAGTTAAAAAACCCTAATCGATGATTTAATAGAATGTGGTAGGGTTTATAATTAAATCAATTATTTGGTAGATTAAATTAATTTATTTAAGGCAAGTCTAATTGGATTAATTAAATAATTAATCCAAGTTTGACATTTAATAATAGTAGTCCATGAATTTATTAAATGCTAACTTTAAAGTGATAGAATTAATTCATGTTACTAATTAACATCGGCTATCAATTAAATGCCTAGTTCATGAAATTAATTGTTTAACCCATTAATTTAATTATTGAAAGCTCAAGTTAATTTAATTGAAAACACAATGAATTGATTAAATTCTAGCCCAAACATGTATGTATTGGTGATTATATGTATATGTATTAATGTATATATATATTACCAACTTGTAGCTATTAAAATAAAACGGAAAATAAATCAAATTTAGGGGAAAAGTGGGAGGGGCTGCAGGCAATAGGAGGGAGAATCTAGTAGGGATGCAAAGCTCAATGCTCCTTATTTTACTCCAATGCAAAAGCCTTCCCAATGCTCCATCAATTCCCCTAAAAAGTGGATCTATATTTCTTGTTTAATTAAGTTAATTAATCAAGGTTGGTGGATTAGGAGATCATAAGCATACTTAGCTATCTTCTATAAATATAAGTCTCTCCCAAGTGCACAAGAGTTGGTCCATTTGAGATTGAGTTTTCCTAGAGAGCAAAAGAGAGAAAATAGTAAGAACACTTATAGTTCTTGAGATGTAATCAAAGGAAAATACTAAGAGGGCCTGAGAGGAAGTGCTTGGAAGCTAGGGGTGTCTTGGATGTCTTCAAGCTTCATCTTTTAGTTTGGAAAGGAGAGAAAAAGAGCTCATAAGCAGGCATAAAATCCATAAAACCCTAGTTTTGAAACTTTTATTATGCTTTATATGATTTCTATGGTAGAAAAATATTTTTCAAAACCATTATGTCTAGATCTATGTTAGAAGAATAGATCTAGGGTTTAATGTGCTTAACTTATGTATTGGTATGCTTTTATGTTGGAAAGTTTGATCAAAACATGAAATCAATTTTCGCCGGAAAACCCTTAAACTGGACAGTCCGTTTTTGGATTTGTTGTTCACGTTCCGTAAGTCGTATTCATGGTCCGTCAACTTTAGGTGTTAGTTATATAAGATACAAAGATTTTTTAAGTTGAATGACTAAAAAATATTAAACGAGCTTTCTTTGGTGATTTTTCTAGCAAAATAGTTTTTGTCGAAAAATCTAGAAAAAACCTACTGCCAGAATTTTGTGAGGGCTGTTTTGGCCACTTTTATTTATCTTAAAATTCTGGCCACTTTGCATATGATATTGTATGGTATAGAGCAGCCACTGTCCAAAATTTAGCTCCATCTGACTTCGGATGAGGGAGTTATATGACCCAACGATTTTTCAAGTTTTAAAAGCATAATACGAAAATATCTTGAAAAGTATAACTCCAAAAATTATGAAAGTTTTACTAAAAATGGTCTTTGATAGCAGGAAACTACCGTAGAAATTTCAAAATTTTCTAATGAAAATTAAATTTTTAATAAATGATGCCATTTAAAAAAATTAATAAAATAATTAAATAATTTACTTTTAAATTGTTTAAGCTTTTAAGTATTTCTAAATGATTCAAAATATTATTAAATAATAATGTTAGTTAAAATATTTGTAAATGATTAAATTATTATTAAATAATTAATAATAATAGTAATTGATTAAGCTATTATTAAATGATTAATAAAAACAATAATGGTTAAATATTACTAAGAAAATAATAGTAGTAGTGATCAATTAAGATGTTATTAATTAATTAATAACATTAGTAAGGAAATTTGATATTATTAAT
The DNA here is from genome assembly GCA_947179155.2 of Hedera helix. NCBI lineage: Eukaryota > Viridiplantae > Streptophyta > Magnoliopsida > Apiales > Araliaceae > Hedera > Hedera helix. Next base: position 43,404,134 of record OX359269.1, read on the forward strand.
ATTATAATAATATAATCTATTAATTTAGATATCATCCAAGTGTGATATTATTGTCGTGTAAACTACGTGTTACTGAATAGAGAATTATGTGCTTACGTGACAGTCTGTTTAATAATGATATATGAAATCATATGAGGGTTACTAATTGATAAATAAACCTATTTAATACTAGGTCTTTAAAGGACAGTAATTTAAGTCGTGTAAGTTGTAGTCTACAACTGAGGCAAGTTTTCTAACTCAAATTTGAATTATTATTTTCAAGCATATTAGTGGTTTAATGTATTGTTAATTATTCCACATAAATACAAATTATTGATATCCGCACTTTGTGCATTTGAAATACTATTCTATTATTGAACTGTAAATTATTTAAAGTTCTTCATTACATGAACTGTTCAAGAAATAGTCATACCATTTGCTCCAGCTAGACATATAAAATTTATATTTTTAAAAGCTATCCAAACTAGTAGTTGGTGCAAAAAATCTTGTACTGAGATAACAAGCCTTAAATAGGGGATTATAAGTGTCGTTTGTCCGACACGTTTAGAGTTTAATGGTATGCATACACATGATGTACAAGAGGCTGATCCCCTCGAGTACAACCTCTTGTACAAACTGAATTATAAAATGATTATTCAAATGATTAATTCCTTGTCAATGTTCATGGTCGGTTAGACCACTCAGCAGTAAATAATCATTCTTCATGTTTTCGTTTGAACTTTGATTATTCTATCAGTAAATTCATCAACTACCTTCAATTGTTGAGTACTTCATTTCATTCGCAATTTATTCATGATATGTCTTTATTAATTATTTTAAACTTGTTGAGCATAATTGTTGCTTACTCTTGCTATATATATCATGAACTAATTGCAGTTAAGCCTGAGCATTCCAAGAAGGACAAGGGCAAACTTTAGTAATAATTTGTTATTACTATTCTGTTTTGTAAATCATGATCCCTTTTGTATTAATAAGATAGTCGTGATGTATTTTATTAAGATTGAGACCTTGGTAATGTAGTAAACCCTTTTGAAATGAACAGTGTATGTTTATTTATTTCTGCAGTAGTAATATATATTATTTAGTGGTATTGGATCGTGAGCATTGAATACGAGGTTGAGATAACCTGAATTTGAGAGCGTTACAACCGTCTCCACTAGATCTATTCCCGGGAGTACCCTAAGAAAAGGAACCTTTTCCCTCCCCAACCATCTTTCTCTTTATACAAATGGAAAACAAATGTCAGTTATAGAATTAATCATAAATCACAATTCATTCTCTTCCCCAAATTCTAATCTACATTCATAAATCAAACTAATAAATCAACCCCTTTATTGTGTTTGTGTCGTAAGATTTTTTTTGTTTCAAAAATAACTTAAAAGCCTTCAACGAAATTGTGGTTGACCTTATACCTTCATTTCCTTCTCATAAATTTACTCAATTCAAGCATGTTGTCCAAAAGTTATAACAGACCTGACAGACCTAAAGTACAATTTTCTATATAAGGTACAACACATATAAGAGTGTATATCATATAGGATACACAGGAAATCTAAGTAGCGGTAGTAGAACTATTTAGGGTTTATTAAAAATAGGTACATCGTTGGCGCGGGACTATATACTACATTAAGTGGAACACTGCATATATGGCGCGGGGCGCGCTATATGCTAGGCATATGTGGCGCGGGGCGCGCCATTCGACCAATTCAGAAAATAAAAATAAAAATTTAAACGGAACCTATACCAAAATAATAGCAAATCTCGTGTAACAAATCACAAATTAAGTAAAAATCTCAGAAATCACATATAAGCATACCAGAGTCGCTGAAATTGCCGATCTAAGCTTCTTTTTATTCCGATCTAGGTCAATAATGTTAGCCCTTCAGCCCTTGAGGAGAGAGAAACTAAAGGTCTAGGTTTGGAGAGACACAAATTAGGAAAGGGAATGAAAAAAATTTAAACAAGGTTTGTGAAATGTTCTCTGTTTCAGCTGGAGCGTTCTTGTGAAATTTGGGAGGAGAGAGAAATCATTTCAGCTGACTTGGTAGGCTTTAAGAAGGTAAGCTATTTAGTGGGGTAAGCTTTTGAACATTGTTGTATATGTGTATATGTATATGTTGATATATATACAAGATATATGCTTATGATATATAAGTTTACATAGAAGAAATCTACAATTTTGCACATGTATTTTCTCTCTTTTCTATTTTTATCTTCTACAAATATCAAACCATCACAAAGAAGTGTTCATCTAGATCAAATATGAATTGTTATCCCAAGTTTGTTCAGTTTTGATGCTTGATATATATCATGGAGGTATATCGTCAGCAACCCATAGCAAACCGGTCGTAGTGGGGTGATAAAAACCTTAAGAACAGGGATCACTCGTGTCATGTTTTCTACTTCGATTTTGATTCTATGAAGCTTCAATTCTAACAGACTTTGCATTATAGTTTCAGTAATCAGAATAAGTTCATCAACCATCAAAGTTTTAATTTCAGTTATAGCTAATCCCAGAATCGGTTTGTAGTTTTCTTACTGAATATACGATGGCAGCCATCTCCATATCGAGGTGCAATGTCCAAGCACTTGGATTTCTTTCCATGATGAGACCCAAAACTGCACATTGTATGGTCCCAAATAAGATGTAGAAAAACACTACAGTTGTTTGGTCCCGGTACTCCTTCACAGTTGATGCCTAGAGATTACAAATTATTCCGACTCAGTAATCCGCACCATAAGGTTATTCTCAGAGATTATTAAGGAATGAATACGATAGATTATTCACCAACAGGCGGTAATTCGCGCCGTAAGGTTATTCCCACAATTTAATACATGGAAATAAATGGCACATCTTAAGAAAGAAACGATATTATTTTTGAGAATCAAAGAATGATAATCCCTTATCGTGGTAAGTTTAAATAATAGAATATGAAAGAAGATGATATTCCAAAAAAATGACATTTCTTACTGTAATAAATTTAAGAGTGTGAAAGAATGATATTCCTTATAAGTAAGAGAAAAAAAATGACATTCCTTACCTTAATACGTGACTGGATATTGATTTAAATGAGGTTGATTAACCTATATATTTATAATAAAATTAGTAATTATCACATATAAATTTCAAAGTGTATGATAACTCGTATAATATGAACTATCAAAATTATATTTATGATAGGGTTAAATTATATGACATTTTTATTCCCTAATACTTAGTTTTTATATTTATTGTGTGCTTAAATGTATAATTATTTAGCTTATTTTGGTTTTAATAGGTTTTATAAGATTTTAGTTAATTTATGTTAATTTAGGTAATTTTATAATATTTTTATATCTCTTTTTATTTATGTGTTTTTATTTATTTTTAGTGTTTTATTTATTATTATGTGTTTTTATTATTTTTATATTATTTTTATGTATTTTATATTTGATTTTGTAGGAAAAATAAGCTTTGGAGGCATTTTTGTAAATTCTGGAAAGCTCTGATGACATTTTGGTAACTACGCAGCGCAGTGGCATTTTGGTAAATTCTGAAAAAGTTGGGCTCGCGCAAGGCACGCGGAAGGATTGGCCGGCAATTGAAACGACGTCGTTTCATCACAGCGTTCGCGCAATGCGCGCGGTAGCGGAACAGTAGCAGGAACCGGAGAAAAACGGCGTCGTTTTGATGCCAGGATCGCGCAATGCGCGCGGGCGGATGACGCGAACGATTATTGTAACGAAGGACGCGGGTGTTTGGCGCGTTAATTATCCCAAATCAGATTATTTCGCGAATTTTGCTCCTTTTTGATTCCAAATTGGATTTTAATTCCAACTAGGGTTAGGATAATAATTTTTTTTCTTTTTCTTTTATTTTTATTTGTATTTTAAATCCTATTAGGGTTTGGAAAGAGTAATTTCAACTAGGTTTAGGAGGATTTTGGAGCCTATAAATAGAGGGTTTGACATACATTGTAAAAAACAACTCTCATTAGAATAAAAATTCTCTGTTATATTATTTAGTGTTCTCTATTATTATGAGTAGTTAATTTATTTTTCTTGGTTTAAGTGATTGAAGTCATCAAGATTTATACACTGTGAGATCTAATTTATTTTAATTGTTCAATTTATATTTTGATTATTGAATATTCTTCTATGCTTAATTTTATGATTGATTTGTTTAATTGCTAGGAGTACTACTAGTTTATTATTCATATTAATCTACTGCTATTTGTGAAGCAACTAAGTTTAATAATTGTTTTGCAGATCAAAAGATTATTTTATCTTAGGAAGAATATTCATCTAAATTAAATGCAAACAAGTGGCTTGTGTTGTTTAGTTCAACGATCTCTCTAATTCTTTATGCTGCTATTAAATTAAATCTTTAGCAAGTGTCGGAGGTTGTTTTATAGTAAGGATATTTAGACCAAGTGGCTCTACTTATCTAAAATTAAGGAGAGAGGAGAAAATTTATTCCACCTGCGAGTAGTTCTTTCTACGGTGAATCTTCAAAATATTAATTAAGTTATTTTTGCACCAGTGATCAGTTGTAAATTCTTGATGGTGGATGTTAACTTAAACTAAGGCTTTTTCTTCTCATTTATTTTATTAAATTATTTGCCTAATTATTTTAGTTAATTTTAATTTTATTATTTCTTTAATTAAAACCCCCCCAATTCTTATTTGCAAAAACATAAAATTAAATAATCATTCTCTGTGGGATCGACTCTTACTTGCACTACTACATATTTATTTTTCAAAAGTAAGATATTATTTTTGGGTGTTTGCGACATCTCACCAATTTATTAAACATAATTTTTGTAGTATAATATAACAACTTTAAAATAGTTTTTAAAATAATATTTCAAAATAAATCTTCCAAAGAAAGCTTTTAAAAATGAATCTTCTCAAAGAAGAGTCTTCTAAAGGAAGATTTGTGAATACCGTGAAAAATAGGAATTTATGAAATTACTACTCTTTAATAAAAGACTTACTTGAAAAATTCCTGCACTCCTTTTGGCTTTCAAACTCTCAAAATAGCCTTACTATTCTTAGAGAAAACTCATAAAATTCTTATAGAAAAATTTTATGTTTTAGGTGTGATTTTTCTATTCAGCTGAGCAATTTATTTATAGGAGAAAATAAGTTATTATGCGTGTGGTAGGTGGGGGTTGTTGGCAGTGCAGCAGCCTCGTGCGTTTTTTTTTCTGCGTAAAATTTCTCCAATTTCAAGCTTCACCAACCATGTGGGCCCCACCAATGGGTCCACATGTTTTTTTTTATTATTCACGTTACTATTCACGTTACTATTTCAAATAGTAAAATTAATTAAATTTTTTTTAATTTTATTTATTTATTTATTTATTTATTCTTCCTGTGGGTCCAACATATAAAATAAAATAATGCTACAACAATAATTCAACAATAATGTAATAAACACGTTACAGATTATTATTAATTTAATAATATAAATTGCAGTATATTTGCTACTGTGACAATTATTAGGTTAAATAATTTTAAAAATAGTGCAACAACAATTATTGACTCAATGATATAAAATACAGTGTAATGACAATTATTGAATCAATGCAAAATACTATGTAGCAACAATTATTGAATTGATAACATAAAATATTATGCAGTGACAATTATTGATGAAATGATGCGCAACAGTTATGGTGTCAATTATCAGACAAATAATATGAGACACTGTGCAATACCGTGTGCTACTACAGAGTACCGTGTGCTACAAAAAAATACCATAAATTATCGTATGCTATTATTCTTTTATCACCGGTATTTTAACAGTTAACACCGTTGACTATTTTTATATAAAAAGGTTACTTCTGTCGTTTTCTATATCCGACAAATATTTCGTTGTGCGGTCCACCAATAATTTGTTATTTCGGCGCCGTCGTACGGCACGAACATTCCCCGACCAAATGAATATTCCCCGACAAAACGAAAATTGTCTGACAAAATAAAATTTGCACATAACATCCTTAACTTTTAACTTTATCGATTTAACCACTTACTGTTTCAGAAAAATATATATGAAGAAAAATTAAATTTTATATTTCATAAAATTCGGGGTCTTACAACCTCCCCTCCTTATGAAATTTCGTCCCCAAAATTGGCGTACCTGGCATTTCGAAGAGGTAAGGATACTTAGATTTCATCTCAGATTCTAGTTCCCAGGTCATTTTCTCAGAATCTTGGTTCCTCCATAAAACCATAATTTGAGGTATAACCTTTAAGCGTAGGATTTGCTCCTTCTTATCTAGGATCTTAACAGGTACCTCATCGTATGTTAAATCCTCTGATATAACGTCTGGTTCAACTCAATGACGTGGTTTGGGTCCTTCACATATTTACGTAACATAGATATGTGAAAAACGTTATGGATGCGACACATACTTGGTGGTAGGGCTAGTCTGTAGGCTACGGTTCCTATTTGATCGAGGATTTCAAATGGGCCAATAAATCGAGGGTTGAGCTTTCCTCTCTTTCCGAATCTCGTAACCCCTTTCCATGGAGAAACACGTAAGAATACATGATCTTTGACGTTGAAACTTTCGTCTCTCCGATGAAGATCAGCATAACTCTTTTGTCGTTCTTGCGCTGTTTGTATTCGTTGTCGGATCATTTGGATCTTTTCGGTCGTCAAGCGTACCAACTCGGGTCCCAACAATTTTGCTTCTCCTACCTCATTCCAACATATTGGAGAGCGACACTTGCGTCCATATAAAGCCTCGAATGGAGCCATGCCTATACTTGCTTGGTAACTATTGTCGTAGGAAAATTCAACCAATGGCAAGTACTTATCCCAACTTTCTTTGAAGTCTAGTACGTAAAGTCTCAAAAGATCTTCGAGGGTCTGGATCGTCCTTTCCGATTGTCCGTCCGTTTGAGGATGGTATGCAGAACTGAATCTTAGCTCAGTGTCCATAGTTTTTTGTAGACTGATCCAAAATCGTGAAATGAATCTAGGATCTCGATCAGAAACTATGGAAACTGGCATGTCATGCAATCTCACAATCTCATTTATATACATACCGGCAAGACGTTCAAGTGAAAAGTTTTCTCGTATAGGCAAGAAATGAGCGGATTTGGTCAATCTATCTACGATGACCCAAATTGCATCTAAGCCTTGAGAAACTTTGGGAAGACCCATCACGAAGTCCATATTGATGTGTTCCCACTTCCATTCGGGAACCTCAAGTGGTTGTAATGGACCCTTAGATACTTGATGCTCTGCCTTGACACGTTGACAAGTTAGGCACCTTGAGATAAACTTTGCAATCTCCCTTTTCATATTGTTCCACCAAAATGTATGTCGAAGATCTCGATACATCTTGGTACTTCCAGGGTGGATTGCAAACGGGGTGTTGTGTGCCTTCATCATGATTTTATGCTTCAATTCAGGATCGTTAAGAACACAGAGTCAAGAGTTGACTCGAAGTATTCCTTTCTTGTCGATTCTTGCTTCGGGAATGACACATTCTTGTGCTTTCTTCATCATGTTCATCAGTTCCGGATCGGTAGTTTGAGCAGCTTTAATTTTATCGATTAAAGTCGGTTCTACTCGCACGTGAGCAATCTTCAAGTGGGTCCCTGGTGTCTTTAGCTCTATCTCCATCTTTTGTAAGTCGTACAAAATACACTTTTGTGTTGTCAGCAGTGCACTTGTACTCGCATATGATCTTTTGCTCAAAGCGTCAGCTATAACGTTCGCCTTTCCCGGGTGATACTGGATTGTGTGGTCGTAATCCTTCAACAGCTCAAGCCAACGTCATTGTCGCATGTTGAGTTCTTTCTGGGTGAAGAAATACTTGAGACTTTTATGATCTGTATAGATATCCACTTTCTCTCCGTACAAGTAGTGTCTTCAGATCTTCAAAGCGAAAACGACTGCTGCCAACTCTAGATCATGAGTAGGATAATTTTTTTCATAATCTTTGAGTTGTCGAGAGACATAGGCTATAACCTTTCCATGTTACATAAGGACACAACCTAGACCTTTGCCTGAAACATCGCTATATATGACGAATTCTCCTGATCCTGATGGAATGGTCAGAACATGAGCTGAAACCAGTCTCCTCTTGAGTTTTTGGAAACTTTTCTCGCATTCCTCGCTCCATATGAATTTTGTGCTTTTCCGAGTAAGCTGAGTTAATGCAGTGGCGATTCGAGAAAATCCTTCTACGAATCTCCGATAATAACCAGCTAGGCCCGGAAAACTTCGGACTTCGGTTACTGTCTTGGGTTGTTCCCAATTTAGTACCGTTTCAATCTTCACAGGATCGACTGATATTCCTTGACTAGAAATTACATGCCCAAGAAACGTGACCTCCTCAAGCCAGAACTCACATTTCTTTAACTTGGTATATAATTTGTTCTCACGGAGCTTTTGGAGTACCAATCTCAAGTGTTGTTCATGATTCTCGCGACTCTTGGAGTATATGAGGATATCATCAATAAAGACAACCACAAAATGATCCAAATATTCCTTGAATATTCGATTCATCATGTCCATGAAAGCTGCAGGAGCATTGGTTAGTCCAAAAGGCATGACTAAAAACTCATAATGCCCATAACGAGTTCTGAAAGCAGTCTTTGGAATATCCTCAGTTTTAACCTTTAACTGATGATATCCAGAACGGAGATCAATCTTTGAGAAATGTTGAGCACCTTGCAATCGATCAAACATGTCATCAATCCGTGGTAACGGGTACCTGTTTTTGATGGTGACATGGTTCAATTCTCGGTAGTCAATGCACAATCTCATACTCCCGTCTTTCTTCTTCACAAATAGAACAGGAGCACCCCAAGGTGATGTACTCGGACGAATGAAACCGGTATCCAACAATTCCTGTAGTTGGACTTTTAACTCTTGAAGTTCAATGGGAGCCATTCGGTATGGGGCTTTGGAAGTTGGCTTGGTACCGGGTTCAAGATCAATACAAAATTCAATTTCACGGTTTGGGGATAAGCCAGAAAGTTCTTTAGGAAAAACGTAAGGAAACTCATTAACAATGGGAATATCATTCAAGTTTGACGTATTTTTGTTCAAATCAGTGACATGAGCTAAAAAGGCTTGACATCCGTTTTTTAATAAACGAATGGCTTTATGGCTAGAAATAACAGTTATAGATTTCAATGGTTTAGTTGCTTGAATTTGCATGACAGGTTGATTAGGAATATGAAAACTAATAATCTTATGAAAACAATTAATTTTTGCATGATGGGTAGTCAACCAATCAATTCCTAAAATCACATCAAATTCATGCATTTCCAAAGAAATAAGGTCAACAGGTAATGTGAGGTTGTTGATTTGAACTAGGCAAGATTTGGAGACAGTAGATGTAATGGTCATTTCTCCTAATGGGGTTTCAACTGATAAGTCAAAGTCCAAATTTTCAGTAGTTAAGTTTAAACGCTGAGCACATGCAGGTGAGATAAAAGAATGGGTAGAGCCAGTATCTAACAAAGCGTAGACTTCACGAGAATTTATGCATAGCTTACCGGTTATCACTTCGTTCGAGTTTTGTGCCGTATGGGATGTCACAACAAAAGCTCTCCCTTGAACTACAGATTTTCCCTTATCTGCGCTAGCTTTTGGTATCATCATTGCAGCTGGACTTGATTTTATGGCAGGGCAAAATCGCGCAACATGACCCTTTTTCGACAACTTTAGCACTTTTTGGACTGATGTGTACAGTTTGGGTTGATGTGACCTTCTTGACCACACCTATAGCATCTCACTAGTGATCGATCTTCTTCCCTTGAAACTGGGGTCGGTGCTGGTACTAGTGCCGGTGCCCTTCCATAGTTATTATGGAATCTATTTCTTTTAAAATTGTTTCCACTGGAATCTCCTCTTCTGTTATTCGATGTGGAATTACCACCGACGTGTTGGTTACCTCCTCGATGGTTCTCGTTCCTGTGGTTGTTGTCATTTCTCTCTCTATGTTGATCATTGACTCTTTGATACAATGTCTCATCTGTTTGCTCTACCCTTTGAGCCCTATCCACCACATCTGAATACAAACTAAATTTATGAGAGCTAAGTTGTTGACGAATTTTGAATCTCAATCCTCGTAAGAACATCCGACTCATTCGTGCTTCGTCATCCACTAGATGGGTGGCAAAGCGAGATAACTCGGCAAACTTAGCTTCATATTAGGAGACTGTCATGTTTCCCTGCTCCAGTTTAATGAACTCCACCTCCTTCATATGGCAGATACTTTCCGGAAAGTACTTCTCGTTAAACAGTTCTTCGAATTCTGTCCAAGACATTTCGAGTGCTGAAGGGTGGATACGTTTTACCGTTTCCCACCAATGATCCGTCTCACCTCATAGCATAAAAGTGGCGAATGACACCTTCTGATCATCTGCGCATTGTAAGACATCAAGTATTTTTGTCGTCTGTTTTAGCCACACCTCCGCTTTGAGTGGGTCAGGCTTCCCGTGAAATTCAGGTGGTCTCAATTCTTTAAATTGCTTGACAGTGACCATCCTCAAATTACCAACGTTTCTACCGTTATTATTGACTGGATTTCCTCTTGCTTGATTCTGTATGAACTGCATGAAATTCCTAAAGAATCCATCGTTCATCATGTTATCAGGAACATTATTTCCTGAGTTGGCAGGAGGATTGTTTGGAGCTTATTGATTCTCGGCAGCATTCGCTTCGGGTATTCCATAGTTAACCTCCTGATTTCCAGATTTCATACTTAACTGTGGTCACAAAATAATTGTTAGTTCAAACAAACTGACTCATCTTTTCATGTTCCTACATTCAAATCGATTCGTTAAATAACAAAATCTCATTTAAGTGGGACACATTAGTGACTGATTATATTCGTCTCTCCCCTCCTAGTTCTAACCCCAGATCTCCATTAAAGACCATATCCCTAAGCTCTGATGTCAACTGTGAAACCCCCAAATCTGGGCCCACACAGCCCAAACTTGAGTTGTCAAAAAACAACAACAAAATTATTACAAAGTAGTACAACGTTCAACAATACAGTGTATAATAATACACAACTAAGTCTTCACTATTATTGTCACACTATTTTACAACACGTGAAGACTATAATAGATATCCCTCGGACTCTCACTCCATTCCCCGGCTAGACCCAGCTACATTCTCATCTCCTGTTGAAAGACAATGGAACAAAAGAACGGGTGAGCTTAAATAGCCCAGTAAGAAATATCATGACTAAGATAATGACGAATAAATTATCATTAGTCTTCAACAGTTGAGTTCTTGATAGAATACAATAGACTACAAGGTTTATATCAAAAACTGCAGTTAAATTCTTAAACAATGTTCAGATTAATAATAGCAGCGGAATGAGCAATCTATTAGAAGAATAATGCAGACCATAATGTCCACTCGCTTCTCTTTTTAGTAAAAACATCATCAACTTTTATCATCTGAAATACCATTAGTCATGATAATAAAAATTCACAGTTCCTGGTCATAATCATGCAAATCAACAGTTCATCTTTGCACTACGGGCCAAAGATATTCAATATAGCACCAGCGGTCATGATTGTACCAGATTCAGCCTTTGGTCATAATCATACCAAACAACAGTTCATCTATGCACTACGGGCCAAAGAGAACTTTCAATATAATACCAACGGTCATGATTATAACAGATTCAGCCTTTGGTCATAATCATACCAAACAACAGTTCATCTATGCACTACGGGCCAAAGAGAACTTTCACCACGTGCCATAAAAGACACTAAACAGATGTATCGCCTTTAACCTAGTATATCGCCTTTAACCTATCATCTGTTCAACAATTATATCACATATGTGCCCCCGGCCACAGATATTCACAACAGCTTGATTCTTGATGATTAATACAAATAACAGTGATACAAATGATGAACTGAAGAAACAGGATAAACAATAAGTATCGGAAGTTTACTTTGTGCAGATTCAAATAATGTCCAAATTGTCAACATGATGTGGAGTGAAATTTAAAAATAATATTCAAGATCCACAGTTCAGAATAATGGTTACAAGTTCAATAGAAAGATTCAGAAATTAGGAAGGTTCAGTTGAAATGATGAAGTGTAAGTATTATGGAACATATAATATTTTCAGGAATTATAGAAGCAATAGTTCCATAATAAGTTTCGATTTAAGTGTATGAAAGAAAATAATATCTCTTATCGTAACAGGTTTGATTAACAAAAGGTGAAGGAAATTAATATCCCTTACCATAGTAAGTTTGAATAATGGAAGATGATAAAGATGGTATCCCGTATGAGTATAAAGGAAAATGATATCACTTACGAATATGAAAGAAAATGATATTACAAACTAATATGGAATAAAAGTGTCATGTGATAATTCGTGTAGACAAAGTATTTTCACACGAGACAAATAAAAAGGTTATTCACCAACAGGCGGTAGTCTGCGCCGTAAGATTATTCCTACAATTTAATAAAATTTGAATACGAAGAGTTATTCACCAAACAGGCGGTAATCCGCACCGTAAGGTTATTCTCAGAGTTTATTAAGGAATGAATACGATAGGTTATTCACCAACAGACGGTAATCCGCGCCGTAAGGTTATTTCCACAATTTAATACATGGAAATAAATGGCACATCTTAAGAAAGAAACGATATTATTTTTGATAATCAAAGAATGATAATCCCTTACCGTGGTAAGTTTAAATAATAGAATATGAAAGAAGATGATATTCCAAAAAAATGACATTTCTTACTGTAATAAATTTAAGAGTGTGAAAGAATGATATTCCTTATAAGTAAGAGAAAAAAATTGACATTCCTTACCTTAACACGTGACTGAATATTGATTTAAATGAGGTTGATCAACCTATATATTTATAATAAAATTAGTAATTACCACATATAAATTTCAAAGTGTATGATAACTCGTATAATATGAATTATCAAAATTATATTTATTTAACATATTTTTTATAGTATAATATAACAACTTTAAAATAGTTTTTAAAATAATATTTCAAAATAAATCTTCCAAAGAAAGCTTTTAAAAATGAATCTGCTCAAAGAAGAGTCTTCTAAAGGAAGATTTGTGAATACCGTGAAAAATAGGAATTTATGAAATTACTACTCTTTAATAAAAGACTTACTTGAAAAATTCCTGCACTCCTTTTGGCTTTCAAACTCTCAAAATAGCCTTACTATTCTTAGAGAAAACTCATAAAATTCTTATAGAAAAATTTTATGTTTTAGGTGTGATTTTTCTATTCAGCTGAGCAATCTATTTATAGGAGAAAATAAGTTACTATGCGTGTGGTAGGTAGGGGTTGTTGGCAGTGCAGCAGCCTCGTGCGTTTTTTTTTTCTTCTACGTAAAATTTGTAATATCCCAAATAATTTCAAAATTTTAAATAATATCTTAATTGATTTTATTTAAGGTTAAGGTTTAAACCTAGAAGGTGAGAAGGAAGATGTGTTGAAAATGGGTAAACATTTTTTTTTTAACATAAATAATTTGTTAGAAATTAAATGTGAGAATATTTTAATGATGCAGGTAGATAATTTATTTAAGAAAGAAATTCAATTGAGAAGTGAAGGTGAATATATTAATATTTATATATATACACCTATAGTTGAGTTTGTTAGTCAAACAAGATGATGTGTGAAGTAAATTAAATACTTAATAAAACTAATAAATTAATTAGTTTTAGTATGGATTAAAAAGAAAAGTCATGTAATATAATTAATTGAATTAATTATATAAGTTATGAATTAAGGTTATGAGTAACAAGTAGGGAAGTGGAATATTGCCTAGAAGGACAATATTAAGAAGTTAATTAATTAAGTAATTTACTTAATTAATAAGTTGTTATAGATGTAAGCCCAATATGGAGATATTTGCATGAAATGGGTAATTAAATAAGAGAGCCAATAAAAAGTAAGTTATGTAGCCCAAACCATTAAAAGTCAAATGATGGTCAAAGTGTTGGGAAATATTTTTGAGTGTAGAGAATTAACTAATGTAGGGTTAATTGAATAACCCTAGTTGGTAGACATGGGAGAGCATTAACCAAACATTGGTTAATTGTTAGAGAAAGGAAAGTGGTGATGAGAATTAACTATGGGTGAGTTAATTATGTAACCCAATGTGGTAGAATAAATTAAATCATATTTAATTGGACTATAATATAAGTCCAAATGGGGTATTAAACTAGGTCAAATTAATTAACCTAGTAGTTCATATAATTTAATTTGAACATTGATTTATGTAATAATTAACCAAGCCCAATGCTTGTTTTAATTAAATGTAACATAGGGTAATTAATATTAGCCCAATGTAATAATTAAATTGAGCCCAAATAAATTTAATTGATGAGCCCAATAGAAATATTAATTTGATCCAATGTGGAGCCCAAATGGAAGTCAAAGTGGTGGTCAATATATATACATTGGTGTATATATATATGAATACTTATATAATGATATAAGATGTAAAAATAAAGCTAAAGTGATGTAATAAAAGAGGAATCCCGAATTTTGGAGGGGGCCCCACATGAAAGGTTGCTTGTTGGTGAATTTGGAGTGTAAAATGTCTCAACAACTCCCCACCAACCCTAGTCATTCCATTGGTCAATCAAAATGTCACTCAATAGGTCATTCAAGCTATAGTAAGCTTGGTTAACCCTTAAATTCACCAACACTAGTTGATTAGTGAAGGTTAATGGTGATTAGGGAGGGTCTATATATAGCATCTATCAACATTTTGTTATGTTTGTTAGTTAGTTTTCAAGAACTCCTAGAGAGAAAGAGAGAGTATTCTAGAGAAAAGCTAGCAAGCTTTGAGAAATGAATGATCCACTAAGGAAAGTTGCTAGAGAATGATCAAGGTGGAGTCACAAGCCTAGCTCCTAGCAAGAGGAAGGAGAGCATCCATGTATAAAAGGTTAAAAAGTGTTTTAAACCTTCTTTAGTTCATTTTTATAGTTTAGATATGATTTGAACGGTTAAAATGTATTTTTAACCGATCAAAACACGTTTTGATGTTCTAGAAGTCTTTAGCTATGTAATATATGTATATTCATAGTTTGATGGGTTTAACATGGGTTTTTATATGTGTTTGTGATGAAAAATTTCACCAAACTCATTGAATAAATTTTTACCGACGAAAACAAATTAATCTAATACGTAGCAGCCCCTTCACGGAATTACTGTTCACAATCCGTAAGTCGGATTTATGATCCGTCAATTTTGGGTGATAGATCCATGAAATATGAAGATTCTCCAAGTTGAATGACTAAAATCCGATTTAAAATGATCAAGATATGGATTTTCTACCAAAACACCCCATTGTTTTAGGGCTGTGCACAATAGTCCGGTTTGGAGCCAATTTCCGTGACCAAAACAAATCCAAATTTGATGTTTGATGACAGAAAAATGTAGTTCGGGAAGTTACGAATCCATCGATACCAAATAGGCCTCAATCGGACTTGTGGATTTCATTTTATTCAAGTTCCCGTCGGAGACCCCAAGTCTGAAAAATTCAAAAAGTAATCTGCCTATTTTTTTTAAAAAACCGGCCGGTTCGGTTTTTTTCGGTTTTTCATGATTTCTAGGTAGGGCCGGTTCGGGCATTTTTAGGCCGGTTCTTGGGTTGGTTCCAAAAGAGAAAATGCTTATAATTTTATAAAGAAAATTATCAAAATTTAAAATCCTATTTTTTTTGTAATTTGGTATTTATTAGAATTAATGGTGGATTAAAGCTTACTAAATTGCTAATAATTATGGAAAAATTATTTTTAATTTCAGAAAAATAATATTTGACCTATTGGCATGCTAGTTAAGTGTTATAAAATGAAATTTGAAATTATTGAAGTGATTCACTATATATTAGCTATTTATTAGTGTATAAATAGGCTAATAATCTAATTAAATATTATTTAATAAATATTAAATAATATATGAAGTTATGTAATTAATTAATTATGATTTAATGAATATTAAATAATAATTAAGGGTTGTTAAGATGAATAAGTTAGTTATTTATTATTTAATTGCACTTAAATAATAAGTAAAGTTAAATAAATAATTAATTATTATTTAAATTAATATTAAATAATAATTAAAGAATATTAAAGTTATAAAGCTAATTATTTATTATTTAATTAATATTAAATAATAAGTAAGGTTAATTAAGTAATTAATTATTATTTAATTAATATTAAATAATAATTAAAGGATAATAAAGGTTAATAAACTAATTATTTATTATTTAATTAATATTAAATAATAAGTAAGGTTAATTAATTAATTAATTATTATTTAATTAATATTAAATAATGAGTTCGGATAATTAGTTAATTAATTATTATTTAATTCATATTAAATAATAATTAAATGGTAATTAAGTGGAATAAATTATTACTTAATCGAAAGAAGATTATTAAGTAATTAAAATATATTGATAATATTATTGACTAACTATTAAATGATAATAGTTAAGAATTAAATCATTATTCAATAATTAATAATGATATGTAATTAATTTAAAATATTATTAAAGGATTAATAATATTATTTAGCATTTAATTAACTATTAAATAATAATAGTTAAGAGTTAAATCATTATTAAATAAATAATAATGATAAATAAAGATTTAGAATATTATTAAAGAATTAATAATATTGTTTAACAAGTAATTAACTATTGGGTAATAATAGTTAAGGGTTGAATCGTTATTAAATAAATAACTAATGATACGTGAGGATTTCAAATATTATTAAATGATTGATAATATTAATGAACAATTAAATTATTATTAAAATGATTGATAATAATGAGAAGTCAATTAAAATATTATTAAAGGGTAATAATATTAGCAAGCAATTAAATTATTATTAAAAGATTAATAATAATGATTAAGGTAAACTATTATTAAAAATAAATTAATAATAGTAATGATTATTTAAAGTGTTATTTAACAATTAAATAACATTATAAGTTATTACTAATTGATAGTAAAATTTAAAATATTATCCAAGGTGGGTAATATTATGATAGGTATCGAGATAAATGATGTGATTAAGTTAAACCAATGGTATGGTCCATTAGTGATTAATTGGTGGATCGACCTAAATAAATATAGGGTCCAAGTTTTAATGCAGTGACATTAATAAATGTCAGAATTGCATAGTTTCGAACAAAAGATTTATGGTGTTGAATATGAAACACTGAGTCAAGTCAAAGAGAGACTAAAATATGAAATTAACCTTATTAAATAAAGGGGATGATAAGAAGAAATAAATATCTTTAAAATAAGATTTAGTATTGAGTCAAACTTTGACTGATATTGTGCACCGTTGATCTCACATACCGTGTAGGTGGTGCAAGGAACGTGAAAGATTAACGTAAGCTGGTTATACAAGTCCAGGCAAGTTTTTCAGAACGTGTTGTATTATGTGCATGAATTATAAGTTTGTTATTAAACTGAGATGTGCTCATACGTGGTTATGTGCAAAGATGTTTTAATGTGCCTTTGTGCAATAAGTTGATTTGAATTGTTGATATGCGGTAGTTGATTTAAGACAATTGTTCTGCATTGAACTATATGTCATGATAGAGGTTAGACATGAAGCATAGATTAAATGCAAGGCATGATATGCATGAGCAGTATGTCATAAACTGAAATGCATGAAAAACATGATGTTAGTATAAATTGTAAATTTTATGTGAAGCATGTAATGTGTTATGTGTAGCTGTTGAACTTGTTGAGCCGTCGTGCTCACTCTTGCCTAAACCAACATTTTCAGATAAGGCTAGTTACCTGAAGTTCTCGATAAAGAACAAGGAACAGGAAAATATATTACTTCCATTGAAGATCTAAATATCTATTGTAGATATCAGTCCGAATTGGACAGGTAAATGATTCTGTAGCATAAGACTTAGTTGGTATGTTATATGAGTATTAAATACTCAAATTGATTGTAATAGAATGTCGTATCATGTATGATATTGAGACATACTAGGAATGTATAAAGATTTCGATTCTGGAATAGAAGGAGATGTTATATAATTGTAAATAAATGATTATTTAGCAATTATAATATTGTTAAAATTCATGAACAATAAGGAAAAGTAGTACTCGTGTTGAACCGGGTCCGAGGTTCAAGGAACCCGGATTCGGGGTCGTCACAAGTTGGTATCAGAGCTGATAGGTTATAGTTCTTAGGTAGCAGTACCTTAGGCTATAATCATGGAAAAATAATGAAGACAGTGACAGGATAAACTCAGATAGAGTTTAGAAATGAACATATACAGTTCATAAAGGAGGAAATAAATCTATATAGATACATAGATATATGAAAAGATTTAAAGAAGGATCTTCAATGAGTATAATCCAAATAAATGGAATAAGAATCAGGGAACACTTGATTCAAGAATTTAAAAAGAGAAGGATCGTACAGTAAAATGACCAGAGATTAATGATAAGATGATAAAATTAAATGATCCTAGAATAAAGGAGAAATAGTACAGTAAAATCAATTGTGTTATAAGATCACGATGATCATAGTAAAATCATGGAATGACAAATGGTCTGTTAAATGATTAAGAGGTTGTGTTGATAGCATGATGCTATAACAATGAAGATACTGTGAAATAGTAATAAGTGGACTCTTGAAGTGTTGAGTGTGATAAGGTATGAATTGACAAAATTCATATCGAGTTAAGAGAAGTTAGAGGTTTGTGGGTTTTTAATCGATGACTCATATTAGTGGCTGAGTTGTACGATTCTTTGTATGGGCAGGGAATTTGTACTTGGAATTTGTACTCGACTTAATCATTGTATTAAAACATTTGGATATTTAAAATCCTTACATTTTGATCCTAGTCCCTGGATCGCAACCTTTACTTATTCTTCTATTTCTGTAACCCGTATCATAAAGATCCACATTCAACATTTAATGTCATTTATATTCATACAATATTCTTATGTCATAATTCATAGTCAGACATATAATAGTCTCTATCATAATATTCATATTGAACAATTACAGTTCACAATTTAAACTATACTCATCATATTCGGATCCAACTTATCTGTACATACAACATATCAATATAACTTTGACAAATTAACCACCTTGAATCATAATACAAACATTTAATAATCACATTCATAACCTTTTAGGAAAATCCGTCTCTACAAAATCTGATATTCTTGAAATTCATTTCTTTCCTGCAAAAATATTATTTAAGCAAGTAATGAGCACAACGGCTCAGCAAGTTCAACAGTTTATGTGTCACATAGCACATACCTTAATATGCTTGGTGTGTGTCAAACATCATGTGCTTGTGCTTCTACTTGAACAATATATCTCATATATATTCATATCGTTGCACAAAGAACACATTGTAGTCATATTAATCACGTATCACATAACACATAATTTGTATGCATTTAGAACAAGAATTACATATTATAACAGTTCAACATTTAACATAGAAGGGACTGAAAAACTTGCCTGGCGTCCAGTTATTTAAATTGTTAGCTCAAACCCTTAACTCGATCAACCTATGATCATAAAATAATCAAATAATAATTATTTAACTCCTTGTGATATTAATTTAATTAATTAATATCATCTCTAGGCCAATTATTAATTTATATGACCAATTATATTCACCTCGTTCTTTAAAATATTCCTTTAACTTAATATAAAATATCTTTTATACGGACAACCCCACTCATCGGATAAAATTTAACATATCTGGTTGTCCAAAAATTTTATTTAAACATTTTCTAACCTTTAAACCCATTTGATTAATATTTAAAATATCTAAATATTAATCCTCAATATTTAATATTTTTACAAAAATATTAAATTTAATGTCCAAACATCATTTCTATATTTTTAGTATTTTTCTATAATTTTCTAGAATTTTTAAACAATTTTTAAACATTTATTTCAATTAAAACTAATTCTGGGGGCATTTTGGTAATTTCCGCGCACATAGGGACTCATTCGGTATTTCCCGAAAAGCCCAGGGGCATTTTCGTCATTTCGGCAACGTTAGGGACAAATCCGGAATTTTCCGGAAAGTCCAAGGGCAATTCTGTAACTTCCGCGGCCTTGGGGACACGCTGGGTATTTCTGGAAAAAAGCAGGGGCAACACGGTAATTTCCAGCATTGCCGGTCGCCCGCGCATTGCGCGGCGACTGTTCCTGCCGACGCCACAAAACGACGTCGTTTTCCAACCCGTTTCTGGGCTCCGCGCGATGCGCGGCCTGCCCCCCTTCCGCGCCATGAAACGACGCCGTTTCATCCCTACAGCTGGAAAAAAAAATTGGCTGCCGCGCATTGCGCGGCAGCCCTGTAATTCATTTCTTCTTCCCAGCGACACAGTGCATCACCTTTTCCAATTTTTCTTCCATATTGCTCATAATTTTCCCAACAAAATAACTCCAAAAATCACATAATTCATACATCAATATCCAAAAATTATTTGGAATCATTATTCTAATTATTTATAATTTTTCCACAAAATTAATTTATTACCATAATTCCAAAATAAAATAATTAAATTACTTTTATACCTTCCAAAGCTTCAAATCCTTCCTTGATGACACCAACTTCCTCATCTCTTAGTGTTGGCTATGGTGCTTGCCGGCATGATGGTGGTGATATTGGTGAAGGTGGCGGTGGGAGAGAAGAGAGAGAGGTTTGTGTTTCTTGCCTAATTCATTTTTCTTGCTTTCTTTCCTTTCTTTTAATAACCAAAGCCAATTAACTACTTTGGATAACAAATAAAATTCCACCGCCTCATTCAATTCGGATAAGCCACGCAAGTCAATTCTCTTCCATTCTCTCGCATATTCCATGCATAATTAATTATTTAAATACATTACGTAATTATTTCGTGTAATAAATATTTTATAAGTATCTATAAAATATTTATTTTAATTCACTAAAAATCATAATATGATTTATAAATAATATTAACACCCTTTTTGGGTACTTTTCTTGACAAATTTTGTACACGCATAATGACATGCATGTAATTATTTAAGGTAATTAATACTTCCAAAAATCATAAAATAATTCATAGAACATATACAAATTATTTTTCGTAATTTTTCACTTCATTACTTGGACAACATGTTACACTAACATGTTCCCGTTTCCGAAATATTATCCTTCATAAAAGTCATAATAATTCCATTATACATAAACATAATTTTTACTAATTTAAAACATTCCTTTTTCTTATTTATTATTCAATTTCTTTAATATTCATATTAATTTCTTTATATATAAATTATATAATTTAATATTATATAATTTATATAATTACATTCTTCTTTTAAATAATTTCTTAATCTCCTCCAACATTATTCCATTTAATCACCTTATATAAATTACATAATTATTCTTATATAATTTATATAATTATTATTTTCTTCATACCTTATTTTAATTTCCTTATATAAATTATATAATTATTATTATATGATTTATATAATTACCTTTCCTTCTCCATTAATTTCTAAACTTCTTCCAAAATTCTTGATAAACTCTAAAATCGATAATTACAATTTTATTAACTTCCTCATTCGCTTTTCATTAAAAATTGGATTAATTTAATTATTAATCCCTTAATTTCTATAAATAATAATATTTATAATTATCAATTAAACATAACGTACATATATATAAAAATGTATATATATAAATATATACATATTTAATTCATGTCTTTCACATTATCACATATCCTCATTTAAAATCATACTTTTAAAATTATACTTCCTGTATTTTCACAATATTTTAATTGTACATTTTATTGTAGCCTTACCTGACATTCTTTTATTCCTCATAAATTGTTTTTAAACAATTTATTTACATTTCAATTATTTTAATTTCAACACAATTCATCATAATCTCTGCACAGATTTAATTTATCAATTAAATCACATCACATACCTTAAATTACATAATATAATAATTAATTTAACAACCTTGATAATTTTATCAATTAAATTCTCATTTAATATTATTAAGGAAATCCTGAAAATTCGGATCCTCACAGAACTTGTGCTTATTTGGGGGAAAAAAGGAAGGAATTTCTTTGTAGAAAATATTCAAATTAAGGTCACGTAAATTTCCCGATTACAATATGTCATGTAATGACAGTTTGTTTTTACTGTTTCAAATCTGGTAAAATGTTTATATAAATCTTGGTTTACTTTTAAGTGAATTTGTACAGATATTTTGTATTTATATTAAATGAAACGAAAGTGAAAGAATTGAATTTGTATAGATATTTTGACATGAAAAAATTAATTTTTTTCGGACGCAGAGAGTGAGAATTTAGCGGGAGAAAGTTCAAAAAAAATAAAGTGAGAAAGTAAAAAGTTTAGAGAGATTAGGTGATATTATTTCATAAGTTAATAATATTTTATAAATTAATATAATTTCACAAATAATTTATTTATTTATTTGAAAGAATTGATTTGGATCATGATTTGCATTATTGATCAAGTAGATTATGAAACAAATTAATGATCAATGAATTATATCAATTTGGTCGTATTAAATCAGCGTATGATTAGCTCTGATTTAAACTACTACTATCATAACAAAAAGATAAGCCTGTTTTTTGTTGGGGAAAATGGCAAATGGGACAAAAAAATGTTACCCGCATATGCCTAAAAGGAAGAATCTCCAAAGGAGGGCTAAAGTCAGAGGGGGTGGCTTGTTTCTGCCAAAAAACAACAAGAAGAAGATCAGAGTTATTTAATTACTGGATTATATCAATTACAACACTAGTTATGAAATGAAGGAATTAATAATTAAACTCCTATTAATTAATATAATATGTAGTGAAGGAGAAGTAAGTAAGTAGTAGTAGTAGATGTGAAAGAAGAAAAAGGGAAGAGATAAGAGGATTTCAAGGGTGTTATAATAAACCACAAAAACAAAATTGCTCATCCCGCCGTTCATGGCCGCTTTGCTTATCATGGTCATGACCAGAGGCGGAAGGAAGGGGGGGGGGGGGGGGGGGCGGAGGGTGTCATCTGACCCCGGTAACTCCGGCCGCTCAGGCGGGAGTCAGGCGACTTGACCCCGGTAACTCTGGCCACTCCGTGACACCGTGAGCCACCGACCACCGTGACCCCTGTAATTCCTGCCTCCTCCATGATCGCCGGCGGAAGGTTTAGCCGATTAGGTAAGTTTTTTTTTTTTTTTTTTTAACTTACTAAATGAAACGACGTCGTTTCATTTAGTAAGTTTTAAAAAAATATATATATATATATATTTTTCCAATTTACCTTATCTTCTTCACCCGACCGGTCAGTCGGTCACGCCTCTCTCACAGCCGCACAACTCCCTCACAGCCGCTCAGCTCAGTCTTCCCTCCTCCGCCTGTTGCCGATCTCCCGTCTCCGGCTCCCTCACAGCTCAACCGGTCAAACAGACACAGGTGGTTTCAGCAAAGTATATCATGAAGACAGATGACGATGCATTTTGTTCGTGTTGATGAAGTGATGAATTCTTTGGCCGATCTTAATGTTGTCGTGGGTTGCTTTACGGTCTCATTAATTCAAATTCTCGACCTCATAGGGATCCGGATAGCAAGTGGTATATTAGCCCCGAGGTATCTCTCTTCTAGCTTTTTTTTCTTCTGTAACGGTTTGAATTTACTTGGTAAAACTGTTTTTTTATTTATTTGGAAGTACTACCAGACTTCAACTCAAATCAAGTCAACAATGCTTTTTGTCCCAAATTGTAATAGGATGAAAATAAATCCCATAAAAGAATAAAAGCAAGAAAAATAACTAAAAAGATAAATAAAAAAATAAAATAATAAAATAATATATATAATTGAAAGAAAAAGAAAAGAAAAGAATGCAAATAAAAGCAAGAAAAATAACTAAAAAGATAAATAAAAAAATTAAATAATAAAAGCATATATATAATTAAAAGAAAAAGAAAAGAACAGAATGTAGATAAATAAAATAAAAGATAAGTATAAACACACAATTTTCACGCACAACATGGAATACAGTTGTCTGCTCTCAGTCGTACAGCCGAAAAAAACAGTTCAAGCATCAATAAATAATTTTTTTTATTGAGAGATTTTGACCCCCTATTGTGACGCCCCCAAATCTGGGCCCACACAACCCAAACTTGAGTCGTCAAAAAACTACAACAAAATTATTACAACAAAGCACAACGTACAACAATACAGTGTATAATAATACACAACTAAGTCTTCATTATTATTGCCACACTATTTTACAAAACGTGAAGACTATGATAACTATTCCTCGGACCCTCACTCCATTCCCCGGCTAGACCCTGTTATGTTTTCATCTCCTGTTGAAAAACAATGGAACAAAAGAAAGGGTGAGCTCAAATAGCCCAGTAAAGAATATCATGACTAAGATAATGACGAATAAATTATCATTAGTCTTCAACAGTTGAGTTCTTGATAGAATACAATAGACTACAAGGTTTATATCAAAAACTGCAGTTAAATTCTTAAACAACGTTCAGATCAATAATAGCAGCGGAATGAGTAATCTATTAGAAGAATAATGCAGACTATAATGTCCACTCGGTTCTCTTTTTAGGAAAAACATCATCAACTTTTATCATCTGAAATATCATTAGTCAAGATAATACAAATTCACAGTTCCTGATCATAATCATGCACATCAACAGTTCATCTTTGTACTACGGGCCAAAGATATTCAATATAGCACCAACGGTCATGATTATACCAGATTCAGCCTTTGGTCATAATCATACCACACAACAGTTCATCTTTGCACTACGGGCCAAAGAGAACATTCACCACGTGCCATAAAAGACACCGAACAGATGTATCGCCTTTAACCTATTATATCGCCTTTAACCTATCATCTGTTCAACAAATATATCACATCTGTGCCCCCGACCACAGATATTTACAACAGCTTGATTTTTGGATGATTAGAATGATATAAATGAGGAACAGAAGAAATAGGATAACAATAAGTATCGGAAGTTTACTTTGTACAGATTCAAATAATGTCCAAATTGTCAACATGATGTGGAGTGAAATTTAAAAATGATATTCAAGATCCACAGTTTAGAATAACGGTTACAATTCAATAGAAAGGTTCACGTAAATAGGAAGGTTCAGTTGAAATAATGAAGTTCAACTATTATGGAACATATAATATTTTTAGGAATTATAGAAGCAATAGTTCCATAATAAATTTCGATTTAGGAGTATGAAAGAAAATAATATCCCTTACCGTAGCAGGTTTGATTAACAAAAGGTGAAGGAAATTAATACAAAGGGTTATTCACCAACAGGCGGCAATCCGCTCCGTAAGGTTATTCCCACAATTTAATAGAATTTGAGTACAAAGAGTTATTCACCAAACAGGCGGCAATCCGCTCCGTAAGGTTATTCTCAGAGATTAATAATGAATGAATACGAAAGGTTATTCACCAACAGGCGGCAATCCGCTCCGTAAGGTTATTCCCACAATTTAATACATGGAAATAAAAGGTACGTCTTATGAGTAAGGAAGAAACAATATTATTATCGAGAATCAAATAATGATAATCCCTTACCATAGTATGTTTGAATAATGGAAGATGAAAAAGATGGTATCCCTTACCTCAACACGTGACTGGATATTGATTTAAATGAGGTTGATTAACTTGAACAGTACACGTATACTTATAGATCTTCACAAATACTCAAGATGACTTAAGCACACTTAGAGAGAACTTTCACAAGAAGTATTTAGAGAGAGAAAGAAAAAACAAGTAAGGAAGTTTATGAAAAATCCTTAAGTTAAGGCTTCTATTTATAGCCAAAAATCTTATCATTCATTTAATCTAAACCATTCATTTAAAGATCATCTTTTAATCTACACCATCCATTTCAAATATTATATTATCTTTAATCTACACCATTCATTTCATATCACCTAATAATCACCTAACTTTATATTATAAACAAATCAATTTAATTATTCAACAATAATTCACACTTTAATCTACACCATTCATTTCATATCACCTAATAATCACCTAACTTTATATTATAAACAAATCAATTCAATTATTCAACAATAATTCACACTTTAATCTACACCATTCATTTCATATCACCTAATAATCACCTAACTTTATATTATAAACAAATAACTTTATCAATTCAATTATTATGACTAATTGTTATAAATACAGTATAGTTAGCTCTTAGATATCAAGTCAATAAATTAATGAAATACAACTGTTTAAATAACATCATAATAGAGATAACAATAATGTAAAATAAAGCATACGTTACTGTGTAATGACAATTATTGATTCAATAATGTGAATTACTGTGCATATGTTACTGTGACAATTATTAGGTTCAATAATTTTAAAAACAGTGCAACAACAATTATTGACTCAATGATATAAAATACAGTGTAATGACAATTATTAAATCAATAATGCAAAATACTGTGTAACAACAATTATTGAATTGATAATATAAAATATTATGCAGTGACAATTATCGATGAAATGATGCGTAACAGTTACGGTGTCAATTATCAGACCAATAATATGAGACACTATGCAATACCGCGTGTTACTATAGAGTACCGAGTGCTACAGAAAA
Source organism: Hedera helix (assembly GCA_947179155.2). Lineage (NCBI taxonomy): Eukaryota > Viridiplantae > Streptophyta > Magnoliopsida > Apiales > Araliaceae > Hedera > Hedera helix. Next base: position 43,430,789 of record OX359269.1, read on the forward strand.
TATCAATAACTACCGTATGCTACTATTCTTTTATCACCGGTATTTTAACAGTTCCGTTGACTATTTTTATTTAAAAAGGTTATTTCTGTCGTTTTCTATATCCGACAAATATTCCGTTGTGGGGTCCACCAATAATTTGTTATTTCGGCGCCGTCGGACCAAACGAATATTCCCCGACCAAACGAATATTCCCCCACAAAGCGAATATTGTCCGACAAAATAAAATTTGCACATAACATCCTTAACTTTTAACTTTATCGATTTAACCACTTACTGTTTAAAAAATATCTATATGAAGAAAAATTAAATTTTGTATTTCATAAAATTCGGGGTCTTACAACCTCCCCTCCTTATGAAATTTCGTCCCCGAAATTGACGTACCTGACATATCGAAGAGGTAAGGATACTTAGATTTCATCTCAGATTCTAGCTCCCAGGTCATTTCCTCAGTATCTTGGTTCCTCCATAAAACCTTAACTTGAGGTATAACCTTTGAGCGTAGGATCTGCTCCTTCTTATCCAGAATCTTAACAGGTACTTCCTCGTATGTTAAATCCTCTGCTATAACGTCTGGTTCTAACTCAATGACGTGGTTTGGGTCCTTCACATATTTACGTAACATAGATATGTGAAAAACGTTATGGATGCGAGACATACTTGGTGGTAGGGCTAGTCTGTAGGCTACGGTTCCTATTCGATCGAGGATTTCAAATGGGCCAATAAATCGAGGGTTGAGCTTTCCTCTCTTTCCGAATCTCGTGACCCCTTTCCATGGAGAAACACGTAAGAATACATGATCTCCGACGTTGAAACTTTTGTCTCTCCGATGAAGATCAGCATAACTCTTTTGTCATTCTTGTGCGGTCTGTATTCGTTGTCGGATCATTTGGATCTTTTCGGTCGTCAAGCGTACCAACTCGGGTCCCAACAATTTTGCTTCTCCTACCTCATTCCAACATATTGGAGAGCGACACTTCCTTCCATACAATGCCTCGAATGGAGCCATGTCTATGCTTGCTTGGTAACTGTTGTTGTAAGAAAATTCCACCAACGGCAAGTACTTATCCCAACTTCCTTTGAAGTCTAATACACAAAGTCTCAAAAGATCTTCGAGGGTCTGGATTGTCCTTTCCGATTGTCCGTCCGTTTGAGGATGATATGCAGAACTAAAACGTAGTTCAGTGCCCATAGCTTTTTGTAGACTGATCCAAAAGCGTGAAGTGAATCTAGGATCTCGATCAGAAACTATGGAAACTGGCATGCCATGCAATCTCACGATCTCATTTATGTACATACCGGCAAGACGTTCAAGTGAAAAGTTTTCTCGTATAGGCAAGAAATGAGCAGATTTGGTCAATCTATCTACGATCACCCAAATTGCATCTAAGCCTTGAGAAACTTTTGGAAGACCCGTCACGAAGTCCATATTGATGTGTTCCCACTTCCATTCGGGAACTTCAAGTGATTGTAATGGACCTTTAGGAACTTGATGTTCTGCCTTGACACGTTGACAAGTTAGGCACCTTGAGATAAACTCCGCAATCTCTCTTTTCATATTGTTCCACCAAAATGTATGTCGAAGATCTCGATACATCTTGGTACCTCCTGGGTGGATTGCAAACGGCGTGTTGTGTGCCTCCATCATGATTTTATGCTTTAATTCAGGATCGTTAGGAACACAGAGTCGAGAGTTGACTCGAAGTATTCCTTTATCGTCGATTATTGCTTCGGGAATGGCACCTTCTTGTACTTTCTTTATCATGTTTATCAGTTCCGGATCGGTAGCTTGAGCAGCTTTAATTTTATCGATTAAAGTTGGTTCTACTCGCACGTGAGCAATCTTCGAGTGGGTCCCTGGTGTCTTTAGCTCTATCTCCATCTTTTGCAAGTCGTACAAAATACACTTTTGTGTTGTCAGCAGTGCACTTGTACTTGCATAAGATTTTCTGCTCAAAGCGTCAGCTACAACGTTCGCCTTTCCCGGGTGATACTGGATTGTGTGGTCATAATCCTTTAACAGCTCAAGCCAACGTCGTTGTCGCATGTTGAGTTCCTTCTGGGTGAAGAAATACTTGAGACTTTTATGATCCGTATAGATATCCACTTTTTCTCCGTACAAGTAGTGTCTCCAGATCTTCAACGCGAAAACGACTGCTGCCAACTCTAAATCATGAGTAGGATAATTTTTCTCATAATCTTTGAGTTGTCGAGAGGCGTAGGCTATAACATTTCCATGTTGCATAAGGACACAGCCTAGACCTTTGCCAGAAGCATCGCTGTAGATAACAAATTCTCCTGATCCTGATGGTATGGTCAGAACAGGAGCTGAAACCAGTCTCTTCTTGAGTTCTTGGAAACTTTTCTCGCATTCCTCGCTCCATATGAATTTTGTGCTTTTCCGAGTAAGCTGCGTTAATGGAGTGACGATTCGAGAAAATCCTTCTACGAATCTCCGATAATAACCAGCTAGACCCAGAAAACTTCGGACTTCGGTTACTGTTTTGGGTTGTTCCCAATTTAGTACCGTTTCAATCTTCGCAGGATCGACTGATATTCCTTGACTAGAAATCACATGCCCAAGAAACGCGACCTCCTCAAGCCAGAACTCACATTTCTTCAACTTGGCATATAATTTGTTTTCACGGAGCTTTTGTAGTATCAATCTCAGGTGTTGTTCATGATCCTCGCGACTCTTGGAGTATATGAGGATGTCATCAATAAAGACAACCACAAAATGATCCAAAGTTTCCTTGAATATCCGGTTCATCATGTCCATGAAAGCTGCAGGAGCATTAGTTAGTCCAAAAGGCATGACTAAGAACTCATAATGCCCATAACGAGTTCTGAAAGCAGTCTTTGGAATGTCCTCAGCTTTAACCTTTAACTGATGATATCTAGAACGGAGATCAATCTTTGAGAAATGTTGAGCGCCTTGCAATTAATCAAACATGTCATCAATCCGAGGTAACGGGTACCTGTTCTTGATGGTGACATGGTTCAATTCTCGGTAGTCAATGCACAATCTCATACTCCCGTCTTTCTTCTTCACAAATAGAACAGGAGCACCCCAAGGTGATGCACTCGGACGAATGAAACCGGTATCCAACAATTCCTATAGTTGGACTTTTAACTCTTGAAGTTCAATGGGAGCCATTCGGTAGGGAGCTTTGGAAATGGGCTTGGTACCGGGTTCAAGATCAATATAAAAATCAATTTCACGGTTTGGGGGTAAGCCAGGAAGTTCTTCAGGAAAAACGTCAGGAAACTCATTAACAATGGGAATATCATTCAAGTTTGACGTATTTTTGTTCAAATCAGTGACATGAGCTAAAAAGGCTTGACATCCGTTTTTCAATAAACGAATGGCTTTATGGCTAGAAATAACAGTTATAGATTTCAATGGTTTAGTTGCTTGAATTTGCATGACAGGTTGATTAGGAATATGAAAACGAATAATCTTATGAAAACAATCAATTTTAGCATGATGGGTAGTCAACCAATCAATTCCTAAAATCACATCAAATTCACGCATCTCCAAAGAAATAAGGTCAACAGATAATGTGAGGTTGTTGATTTGAACTAGGCAAGATTTATAGACAGTAGATGTAATGGTCATTTCTCCTAATGGGGTTTCAACTGATAAGTCAAAGTCCAAGTTTTCAGGAGTTAAGTTTAAACGCTGAGCACATGCAGGTGAGATAAAAGAATGGGTAGAGCCAGTATCTAACAAAGCGTAGACTTCACGAGAATTTATGAATAGCTTACCGGTTATCACCTCGTTCGAGTTTCGTGCCATTTGGGATGTCACAACAAAAGCTCTCCCTTGAACTACAGATTTTCCTTTATCCGCGCTAGCTTTTGGTATCATCATTGCAGCTGGACTTGATTTTGTGGCAGGACAAAACCGCGCAAGATGACCCTCTTTCCCACAACTGTAGCACTTTTTGGACTGCAGTGTACAGTTTGGGCTGATGTGACCTTCCTGACCACACCTATAGCATCTCACTGGTGGTCGATCTTCTCCCCTTGAAACTGGGGTCGGTGCTGGTGTTGGTACTGGTGCTGGTGCCCTTCCATAATTATTATGGAATCTCTTTCTTTTGAAATTGTTCCCACTAGATTCTCCTCTTCTGTTATTTGGTGTGAAATTACCACCGAAGTGTTGGTTACCTCCTCGATGGTTCTCGTTCCTGTGGTTGTTGTCACTCCTTTCTCTATGCTGATCATTAACTCTTGGCTGCAATGTTTCATCTGTTTGCTCCACCCTTTGAGCCCTATCCACAACATCTGAATACAAACTAAATTTATGAGAGCTAAGTTGTTGACGAATTTTGAATCTCAAACCTCTTAGGAACATCCGACTCATTCGTGCTTCGTCATCCACAAGATGGGTGGCAAAGCGAGATAACTCGGCAAACTTAGCTTCATATTGGGAGACTGTCATGTTTCCCTGCTCCAGCTTAATGAATTCCACTTCCTTCATATGGCGGATGCTTTCTGGGAAGTACTTCTCGTTAAACAGTTCTTCGAATTCTGTCCAAGACATTTCGAGTGCTGAAGGTTGAATACGTTTTACCGCTTCCCACCAATGGTCTGCCTCACCTCGTAACATAAAAGTGGCAAATGGCACCTTCTGATCATCAGCGCATTGTAAGACATCAAGTATTTTTGTCGTCTGCTTCAGCCATGCCTCCGCTTTGAGTGGGTCAGGCTTCCCGTGGAATTCAGGTGGTCCTAATTCTTTAAATTGCTTAACAGTGACCATCCTCAAATTGCCAGCGTTTCTACCGTTATTATTGACTGGATTTCCTCTTCCTTGATTCTGTATGAACTGCATGAAATTCCTAAAGAATCCATCGTTCATCATGTTATCAGGAACATTATTTCCTGAGTTGGCAGGAGGATTGTTTGGGGCCTCTTGATTCTCGGCTACATTTGCTTCGGGTATTCCATAGTTAACCTCTTGATTTTCAGATGCCATACTTAACTGTGGTCACAAAATAAATGTTAGTTCAAATAAACTGACTCATCACTTCATGTTCCTACATTCAAATCGACTCATTAGATAATAAAATCTATTTTAGGTAGGACACACTAGTGACTGATTCTATTCGTCTCTCCCCTCCTAGTTCTACCCCAGATCTCCATTAAAGACCATATCCCTAAGCTCTGATGCCAACTGTGACGCCCCCAAATCTGGGCCCACACAGCCCAAACTTGAGTCGTCAAAAAACTACAACAAAATTATTACAACAAAGCACAACGTACAACAATACAGTGTATAATAATACACAACTAAGTCTTCATTATTATTGCCACACTATTTTACAAAACGTGAAGACTATGATAACTATTCCTCGGACCCTCACTCCATTCCCCGGCTAGACCCTGTTATGTTTTCATCTCCTGTTGAAAAACAATGGAACAAAAGAAAGGGTGAGCTCAAATAGCCCAGTAAAGAATATCATGACTAAGATAATGACGAATAAATTATCATTAGTCTTCAACAGTTGAGTTCTTGATAGAATACAATAGACTACAAGGTTTATATCAAAAACTGCAGTTAAATTCTTAAACAACGTTCAGATCAATAATAGCAGCGGAATGAGTAATCTATTAGAAGAATAATGCAGACTATAATGTCCACTCGGTTCTCTTTTTAGGAAAAACATCATCAACTTTTATCATCTGAAATATCATTAGTCAAGATAATACAAATTCACAGTTCCTGATCATAATCATGCACATCAACAGTTCATCTTTGTACTACGGGCCAAAGATATTCAATATAGCACCAACGGTCATGATTATACCAGATTCAGCCTTTGGTCATAATCATACCACACAACAGTTCATCTTTGCACTACGGGCCAAAGAGAACATTCACCACGTGCCATAAAAGACACCGAACAGATGTATCGCCTTTAACCTATTATATCGCCTTTAACCTATCATCTGTTCAACAAATATATCACATCTGTGCCCCCGACCACAGATATTTACAACAGCTTGATTTTTGGATGATTAGAATGATATAAATGAGGAACAGAAGAAATAGGATAACAATAAGTATCGGAAGTTTACTTTGTACAGATTCAAATAATGTCCAAATTGTCAACATGATGTGGAGTGAAATTTAAAAATGATATTCAAGATCCACAGTTTAGAATAACGGTTACAATTCAATAGAAAGGTTCACGTAAATAGGAAGGTTCAGTTGAAATAATGAAGTTCAACTATTATGGAACATATAATATTTTCAGGAATTATAGAAGTAATAGTTCCATAATAAATTTCGATTTAGGAGTATGAAAGAAAATAATATCCCTTACCGTAGCAGGTTTGATTAACAAAAGGTGAAGGAAATTAATACAAAGGGTTATTCACCAACAGGCGGCAATCCGCTCCGTAAGGTTATTCCCACAATTTAATAGAATTTGAGTACAAAGAGTTATTCACCAAACAGGCGGCAATCCGCTCCGTAAGGTTATTCTCAGAGATTAATAATGAATGAATACGAAAGGTTATTCACCAACAGGCGGCAATCCGCTCCGTAAGGTTATTCCCACAATTTAATACATGGAAATAAAAGGTACGTCTTATGAGTAAGGAAGAAACAATATTATTATCGAGAATCAAATAATGATAATCCCTTACCATAGTATGTTTGAATAATGGAAGATGAAAAAGATGGTATCCCTTACCTCAACACGTGACTGGATATTGATTTAAATGAGGTTGATTAACTTGAACAGTACACGTATACTTATAGATCTTCACAAATACTCAAGATGACTTAAGCACACTTAGAGAGAACTTTCACAAGAAGTATTTAGAGAGAGAAAGAAAGAACAAGTAAGGAAGTTTATGAAAAATCCTTAAGTTAAGGCTTCTATTTATAGCCAAAAATCTTATCATTCATTTAATCTAAACCATTCATTTAAAGATCATCTTTTAATCTACACCATCCATTTCAAATATTATATTATCTTTAATCTACACCATTCATTTCATATCACCTAATAATCACCTAACTTTATATTATAAACAAATCAATTTAATTATTCAACAATAATTCACACTTTAATCTACACCATTCATTTCATATCACCTAATAATCACCTAACTTTATATTATAAACAAATCAATTCAATTATTCAACAATAATTCACACTTTAATCTACACCATTCATTTCATATCACCTAATAATCACCTAACTTTATATTATAAACAAATAACTTTATCAATTCAATTATTATGACTAATTGTTATAAATACAGTATAGTTAGCTCTTAGATATCAAGTCAATAAATTAATGAAATACAACTGTTTAAATAACATCATAATAGAGATAACAATAATGTAAAATAAAGCATACGTTACTGTGTAATGACAATTATTGATTCAATAATGTGAATTACTGTGCATATGTTACTGTGACAATTATTAGGTTCAATAATTTTAAAAACAGTGCAACAACAATTATTGACTCAATGATATAAAATACAGTGTAATGACAATTATTAAATCAATAATGCAAAATACTGTGTAACAACAATTATTGAATTGATAATATAAAATATTATGCAGTGACAATTATCGATGAAATGATGCGTAACAGTTACGGTGTCAATTATCAGACCAATAATATGAGACACTATGCAATACCGCGTGTTACTATAGAGTACCGAGTGCTACAGAAAATATCAATAACTACCGTATGCTACTATTCTTTTATCACCGGTATTTTAACAGTTCCGTTGACTATTTTTATTTAAAAAGGTTATTTCTGTCGTTTTCTATATCCGACAAATATTCCGTTGTGGGGTCCACCAATAATTTGTTATTTCGGCGCCGTCGGACCAAACGAATATTCCCCGACCAAACGAATATTCCCCCACAAAGCGAATATTATCCGACAAAATAAAATTTGCACATAACATCCTTAACTTTTAACTTTATCGATTTAACCACTTACTGTTTAAAAAATATCTATATGAAGAAAAATTAAATTTTGTATTTCATAAAATTCGGGGTCTTACACCTATAATTTGGTCCTAATTTCGCCACCGGTCATGACCACCCAGCCGCACTCTAGCAATAGCATTGCTACAAATGGCACCGACTCCTTCAAACATGATCGCAGCCTCATCGCCTTCTTTCTCTCTCCTCTCTATTAACTGTGGGAGAGAATTAACAACCAAGAAATCAATAATGGAGAAGAAAAGGAGGAGCAGAAGTTGCAGCAAATAAAATATTTAAATATAATTTAATTTTTGAGGTCGAATAATAATATATTAAAATTTAAAATTAATATAAATAATAAAAATTTAAATAAAGTTAATAATTTTTGTTATTTATTAAATAATTATAATAATTGTATAAATTAAAATTAAATAAATTTATATTAATTTAAAATTTAATATATTATTATTTGATTCAAAAAATTAAATTATATTTTTAATTTTAAAATGCATGAAGTCAAATAATGTTGTCAAATCCACCCATTTGGCCATTTCTAATCAAAGTGTCTTTGTCATACTTGGCGTAATACGAGTAGCCCGTGGAGAGTTTTTCTTGGGTTAAATTATTTTTTTTTCACTGTATTCATCCTAATTTATATATATATTATTTTACTAAATTTTTTTATAATTGAGTTATTTATACTCGAAATCTTTTACATAAAATAAAATTTTCGTCAAAGACCGTTAACCATTAAACAAAAAAATAATGTGACAGTATTATATATCATTTTCAATATTGAACTAAAGGTCAATTTACAGTTGCATCACTGAAAAAAAAATTAATAATAATAATATCATCTCCGTTATACAAAAAAAAAGAAGATTAATTTTACTTTAAAAAAATTAAATTGATGTATTTTAAAAATAAAATTTAATTTAATAATAATAATAATAATAATAATAACAACAA